>CM034354.1:29953066-30553066 GCA_019925275.1 Mytilus edulis
AAACAGGTAACCCAAACATCAACAAATTAAAACCATTGATCCAGTCCTGAAACATAAAGAATGAAATTAGAACAGATATCAGATTTCAATTTTTACATTTGTAAAGGGGCATAACTCTAGAATGGTTGAAGTGACACCACCAAAATTCAAACTTGATATGTATGTTGTGGTAATAAGCTTTGTGTATATGTTTAATAGCATTTGGTTGAGCCAAACTACAGTTAGCAGTGGCGGATCCAGAACTTTTCCTAAGGGGGGCCCGCTCCAGTCATGCTTCAGTGATTCCCTATATAATCAACCAAATTTTTCCCACGAAAGGGGAGGCCCGGGCCCCCCAGGAACCCCCCTGGATCCGCCTATGGTAAGAGAATATTTTGTATTAGTTTCATAAAATTTGGTTGAAGCAAACTGGTTAGAGAACTGAAACCAACTTTGGGACATATGCCTATACATACAAAGGGACAAGGGTAAAAATGTGTGCCCCCTCTACTATGGCATTTACAGGTCATTGGATGATGGCTTCAAATTTCAAAATAAATTATATTATTATTGCTTTCATTTTGAACGTTTATTTGAAAGTAGTGTTCAGAAAAGGGAGGTCACCAAATTCAATAATAACTTTTAGAATAAAATTTGTAATTCAAGAAATGAGTTATGGGAAAGAGCTATATCCACAAAATCCATTAAAAATATTTCAACAGAATTTGATGAACATACTTTAAGGGTATAAACTCTAAATAGAGGTGCTCATACTTACAGGAGGCTAAAACATAAGGAAGAAAATAGTAACTTGCAGAAGGATTTATGGAGGTGTTCCTACTTACAAGAGGCTAATACACAGAAGAAGAAAAAGTAACCTACATTTATAACAGAAGGAACTATGGAGGTGCTCCTACTTACAGGAGGCTAATACAAAGAAGAAGAAATAGCAACTTACATCTATAACAGAGGGATTTGCCTTCGGATCAACAAATCCTGTGAAGTCAAGTTTATAGAACCTCTTCAGGAAATTTCCCGTATGATTTGGATCCAAGTTTTTATATCCATAACCCATCACAGCAAATAACAAGCCTAAACTTGCTGGTCCCAGGAGGAACAGAATCTGAAAAAGTAAAATAAATATATATGAGGGGTACCAGAATTAAAGAAATGTATAGAGTGCAAATAAAATCACATGCACAGGTTTAGTCTTGAGCATCTGAAAATTCATGAAAACATCTTACATGCACGCAGCCAACTAAGGGCTATTCAATTCAAATATACAGTCGACTCTCGTTATGTCGAAGTCAGCCGGACCAGAGAAATATTTCGAGATACACGTAGTTCGACTCAAACGAACACCGGAAGTTCGACAATCTAAGGGACACAACTCTTGCTTAGCTAAAATAAATCCGGGTGAATATGGCAAGGGGATCGATATTCTAGTATCAGATCGATGTATTTGTATGTCACAGTCTTTTATTGTTATGATGACATTATTTTTATTTATTCAATTCTTTCAATTAAAAAAAATCCTATGGCTTTTCCAAGAGAGTAATTTCCAATTGATAGTTTCTTTATTCAGGTCGGTTATAGCTGACAAAAATTGTTTATTCTCGATTACAAGAGATTTAAGAAAATTTTGATTTCTATTCATTATGTTTTATCTCAGTCTTTCTTTTCAAAAGAAAATATAACAAGATTAAAGACACCGTTTGAGTAGTTTTTAGGTGATCATCAATGGAAGCCATAATCGTCACTTTATACACACCCAAGCTCATTAGCGTAAATCACAAATTAATTGTTTTGTAAACATTTTAAATACTTTTTCATGAACATTAACAATGTATCACTAATTATTTGTCAAAATTCTATAAAAGATAATCTTAGGTAAACACTCATGAAAATAGCATGTCATAAATCAATACAGTGGTCAGTCACCGGAAATTTAATTACACGTGTATTGTCAGATTAACTATTCAATCCATTTAAATCCCGGAGGTCATGTTTTGACATATGTGTATTAGTTCGAGATAAAAAATTAATTTTGAATGCTTTTGTTAACCTTGGGACCGTAAATTTAGTTCGACTCAACCGAAATTTCGATTCATCCAATTTCGACTCATCAGGAGTCGAATTACATACTTTTGTATGGAATAAAGTTCGGGACCATGTGAAAACTTCGACTCATCCGAAATTTCGAGTCAACCGAGTTCGAGACAACGAGAGTTAACTGTATGTGGGAAGGTAGAAACGGACTTTCAAAATATCCCTACAACCAAGAACCATTTTTTTAGATAATTTAGCATTACGTTAGTAGAATTTAAATGAAAAAAAGACTCATGACTCACATTCAATAAAAATACTTCCTTTCCTACCCTCCAAAATACATTTTAATGGAATAGCCCTAGGCTACAGCAGGTAACATAACAGTTTGTATTTCGTGGTCTTTAGTCTTTTATATCTGGATTTGTAGACTGTTGTTTTCATTTTAGTGTTTTGCTATGATTTTGTTGGTCTTTCTTCAACTTTTAGAGTTTTGATTTCCCGTTTATGTCTTCTGCCTCTTTTTCATTAATAATTATTTTTTATTGCTAGTTTTCCATTGACACAATTTATTTGGAGTTATTTCCCTTTGGAAGCCAAATTGCAGGGCTAACAGATTGATTTTTTTATTTGACAAACCAAATTTGAACAAGTTGTACGAGCAAGTCTGATTAAAAAAACTAAGAATTTTAAATGTAGAAATTAATGCAATGTTTTTATTATTGTGAAACTGCGACAGGGTTATAATTGCAATAATTTAAACTTTTTAAATTTAACAATTTAAAATTAAAAATTAAACAGGCCTTTTCTCAATGTTGTAAAAATTAAAATCGTATTTTAGTCTTAAATTACAAAACTTCAATAATAAATGCATGCAATAATTTCTGAATTTACAGTGTATAAAAGTTATAACTTAAACATGGGTTTAAACAAATAAAAAGAAGATATGAAAACAACTTCTTTCTAAAATCAAGTGGTTGAAAGTACAATTTGAAATGTGGGTGTTTCATTATGGATATTAATATTGTGCCCATTGCCCTAAAACATGGCGGCAAAGTGAAGCAACAATTTGAATTTGGTTGTTTTATGAAGGATTTTAATATATACATTGCCATACAACATTGAGACAAAGGGAAGCAACTCTAGCTAAAATTCATTAAAACCTTATTATCTAACAAATACGAAGTATTATTTCTTACCCATCCACACACTCTAGGTCCAAAAGCTATAAATAGAAACACTAACAACCATGTGACGAGCAATGCTATAGGAGCCAGAGAGAAATTGATCTTTTGGAATGCCTCTGAAAAATGCCACACTGGAAATTCTGTAATGTTAGAGATATAAGGAATCTCTTGAAGATAACTATAACTGTAAAAAGAAAAAAAAAAAAAATGTCAAATTCATTTATTAAAGTCAAATGTAATACTAATAAATTTGATTTTATTTTATACTAACAAAGAGCAACACAATGGGTGTGATATGAGCAGTTGGATCTGATAGCATGCTCAGCTTTTAGTGGGGTAAAAAGTTAAATCACAAAAATGCTAAACTTAGAGGAAAATCAATTCGGAAAGTCCATAATCACATGGCAAAATCAAATAACAAAACGCATCAAAAACGAATGGACAAGAACTGTCATATTCCTGACTTGGTACAGGCATTTTCAAATGTAAAAAAAGGTGGATTAAACCTGGTTTAAGTAATGCTCAGTCTTTTATTTTCTATGTTGTGTTTTGTATACTGTAACTTGTCTGTTTGTCTTTTTCTTTTTACCCATAGTCAGTTTAAATTCAACATAGAGTTTGATTGTCTCTTTGGTATTTTTCTATCTCTTTCATGTTAATAAAAAAATTCTAAAATGATTCATCTTGTGGCTAAAATGTGTAAACATTTAACATGGCTATCATTAGTTATACATGTCAACCTTAGTGAATTCTCATTATCTTTATATGAATATCAACATAGTTTAAAAGTCTCGAAAGAAATGTATTATAAAAAATTTCAAAGGTGAATTTGCTATAATTCCAAACCTTTATTCAATTTCTGGCTAAAGGCTCAACTGCTGTTTTACATACTGATTTTTACAAATAAATTACAAATTCTTTAAATAACTACACAATAAACAGTAATACAAATATTTAAGGGGGTACCCAACACTTTGACTGATATAGACTTGGCTTGCTAATTTTCATATAACTTTGACAAAATATTTACTTTGACCTGTTTAGGCTAATATGAAAATTTCTAGACTTTTGAACCACAATTTACAGGAATATTTTAGTTGGATATATAGCAGTTTGACAAATACTAATTTTGATCGTCAAAAAGCTGGATTTCTCCTTACTAATAGTATCTGATTTAAATGCACAGCTGGTTTTTAAGAATTTACTCCCTTGTGTTAGGTACCCCACTTAAACTTGGACAGTAAATCATATATATGTTCAAAGCGACCCTTTCGATAAGATGGTCTGCATCAAACAGCGGAAACTATAGAGAGTTTAGTATGATATCCATCATTTGTCCATTATCATTGAACTAGTATACATATTTGTTTAGAAGACAGCTGAAGGACGCCTCAGGGTGCAGAGTTTCACACTGCATTGAAGACCCATTGGTGGCCTTTGGCTGCTGTCTTCTTTATGGTCGGGGTTGTTGTCTCATTGACACATTCCCCATTTCCATTCTCAATTTTATATACTTACTCGAAGAATTCCTGTTCAGGCAGACGGGCATCACTTTGTCTACCTTGAGGTCCTATAAAAGCTGGAACTGATTCACTGTAAATAGAAATTCAATTATGATTTATCATCTTAAAATAAATAAAATTACTGTGGTTAGAAATTAAGAAAATTTTTTAAATTGTAAAATCATTATTGTTTATAACCATGATAACAGACATGACAGATATTGGAACATCATACCAAGAAAGATAACCCAATAATTTTCTTCTGAAAATTGTTAAAATGTTTTATGGACAGTGAAAAAAATCAGCAAGATAACTGTAAACACCTGTATATATATTTTAATCTAAATTTAATACTTAGGCCTAAAAGTGCATGTGATACTAATACTTTATGGACATATGGATATAAATTATAAGCAGATGAGGTACGAGTGCAAATGGGACAATTCTCCCACCAAGTCACAACTTGTAAAAGTAAACCATTATAGGTGAAAGCATGGCCTTCGATGCAAAGCCTTGGCTCAAACCAAACAGCAAGCTATAATTTATAAAGGGCCATAAAAATGACTAGTGTAAAACCATCCAGTTAGAAAAATTAACAGTCTAATCTATATAAAAATATTAAGAAAGAAGAAACACTTAAAACATGTGAAACTGCGAGCTACTGCTCACTGGCCATGGTGTTACCCCTGCCACAAGAGGATAATTTTAATAGTGTAAAATCATACAAGTGTTCTGTAAACAGGAAGTTGTCGAGTGATGAATCTGAAAACGCATCACACGGTATAGCAGACATATAAACCCTGAAACCAAATTTCAGAAATCCTTGTTTTGTAGTTCCTGAGAAAAATGTGCAAAAAATATTCATGGGACGGACGGACTGACTGATGGATGGATGGATGAACAGACGGTTAGACAGACGGATAGACAGAGGTAAAACAGTATACCTCCCCCTTTTTCAAAGCGTTAATTGGGGGTATAAAAAATGAAATTCCTATCCTATTCCTACCCAACTCTATTAGGCATAGGTATGCATAATAAAACATAAACATTTTCAAAGAGAGGCTGCAGACAATTTTTTTTTTCATTCTTACTTTGTAGTTTGATGATCAAAACATTGATCTGAATTCCACCTATGGCCACAGGTACCCCATACATACGGTTTCTCAACCATTGATAACATAGCATATAGACATGACAGATCAGAGGGGCAAGGTATACAAAGAGAGGCCCCAGGTATATTTTTTATACTTACATTGTAGTTTCATGGTCAAAACATTGATCTGAATTCCACCTATGGCCACAGGTACCCCATACATAGGGTTTCTCAACCATTGATAACATGGCATATAGACCTACATGGCAGATCAGAGGGGCAAGGTATACAAAGAGAGGCCCCACACTAAGCCCCCAGGTATATTTTTTATACTTACGTTGTAGTCTCATGATTAAAACATTGATCTGAATTCCATCCATTGCCACAGGTACCCCATACATAGGGTTTCTCAACCATTGATAACATGGCATATAGACCTACATGGCAGATCAGAGGGGCAAGGTATACAAAGAGAGGCCCCACACTGAGCCCCCAGGTATATTTTTTTATACTTACCTTGTAGTCTCATGATCAAAACATTGATCTGAATTCCATCCATTGCCACAGGTACCCCATACATAGGGTTTCTCAACCATTGACAACATAGCATATAGACCTACATGGCAGATCAGAGGAGCAAGGTATACAAAGAGAGGCCCCAGCCCCCAGGTATATTTTTTATACTTACGTTGTAGTCTCATGATCAAAACATTGATTTGAATTCCATTCATTGCTACAGGTACCCCATACATAGGGCTTCTCCACCATTGACAACATCGCATATAGACCTACATGGCAGATCAGAGGAGCAAGGTATACACAGGTCAAGAAGAGATCAATAAGTAATGCCACACCAATACCTGAAATAGTCAACATTGCATATATATAATATAAATTATTGACCAGGACTTAAATCATGATCTTAAATGATTACAATTGTCAATTTTCCTGCCAATAATTACAATGAATTATAAAACCAGGTTCAATCTACCATTTTCTACATTTGAAAATGCCTGTACCAAGTCAGGAATATGACAGTTCTTGTCCATTCGTTTTTGATGCGTTTTGTTATTTGATTTTGCCATGTGATTATGGACTTTCCGAATTGATTTTCCTCTGAGTTCAGTATTTTTGTGATTTTACTTTTTACGTGTTATTCTGTTTGGTTAATTCAATAAAAACTTGTCCCTACGGAGTACTAACATTCCCCATTTCCATTCTCAATTTTATCATGCTGTAATAAAAACAATTTTGCATGTTTTAGACCAATCTCATTTTCATTTAACAAATGTTCAAGAATGTTGTGGTGTATTTTTGTTTTGTTGGACCAATTTTGTTTCATTTTAAGTTGTTATGTGTCTTTGTTTTGGGTATGTGGTTGGATTTCAGACAAATCATTACTGACAGCAGTGGGTCTAGAGCAGAAACAGCAGAACTAACATAAATGAGATTTCAAGATGGCAGAAAGTTCAAAAGTAAATAAATTTCTTTTGAATCAATCAATCAACCAGATATATGAGCATGTTGAGAACTGACAAACAAAGTTTCCTAAAAAAATAATTCTACTTTCATATTCTTTCTCTTATGATCCTGACCTGTGTTCTTGGTATCAGTTAAATTTTTTTAGTCACTTTAAACATATTTATTTATAGTGGATTGGGAAACAAGTTTTGCAACTTATATTAATCCCTTTCCACTTTGCCGGTGCGAGTGCTGCCTTGTAGCGGCATAAGCCTACTCTTTTCGAAATCTACAAGGGTGTCTTTAACGTGCAAGAGATATGGCTCTCTCTTAACATGGGTCAGCCATTTATCGTCCCCTTCCGACAGACTATCATTGTTTCCTCAAGACCATACTCGCAAATGGTGTCAAGGGGGAGCCGAAAATTGAGTTCCTGAAATTCTCATTCTCATCATTGGTATCAGTATTCATAAAGGATGGTATTTTATATCTAAACTAAATTTTAAGTGAAAAGAACTTGATGTTTACACATATTACATAAGGGATACAAGGACTATATCCTGTTTTGTTCCAAATATTTATGAGTGTTCTTAAGTGAAAATTTCTATTTTTTTAAGTTATTACTTCAAAACATTAAGTGATAAAAACTTAGAGCTTCACAAATTTTAAACTCTATGCATGATTTACCGATATTTTTCAAAATTTTAATTTGTTTAAAATATTTCCCAAAACTAACTCTTTATCATGTTTATACATGTGTCATACTAACTAGATGTAGAAGTCCATTTTTGTATCACACAGGAGGGGATTGATCCCTTATTTATAAAGGAACAGTTTCCAGTTGATTACTTTATACAGTCTTTACGATGAACTGTTAAGTCTACAGGCCCAGAGCTCAATTTTTGAATTTTTTAGTTAGACTCTGTTGGCCTGTAGATATGATTTTTACAGGCCCAAGAGCAATTTCACAAGCCTGGGCTGCCACTTAGCGTGAAGACTGTTTATACACTATACGCCACATTATTTATGTATGTGCCTGTCCCAAGTGAGGAGCCTGTAATTCAGTGGTTGTCGTTTGTTTATGTGTTACATATTTGTTTTTCGTTCATTTTTTTACATAACTAAGGCCATTAGTTTTCTCGTTTGAATTGTTTTACATTGTCTAATCGGGGCCTTTTATAGCTGACTATGCAGTATGAGCTTTGCTCATTGTTGAAGTCCGTACGGTGACCTATAGTTGTTAATTTCTGTTTCATTTTGGTCTTTTGTGGATAGTTGACTCATTGGCAATCATACATGTACCACATCTTCTTTTTTATATTTTACACTCAAGAATAGGATTTAAGAAACTTTAGCATGTTTAGTGTTAATTATCAAACACATTTTTACTTGCTTATTTTTATTTTCCAATGATTAAAAAGAAAACTGACAGTATTAATCAAGAATGTACTCATTGTACCGGTACATAGTACTTACATGACTTAGTATAACCATGATAACTAGTAATTCACTATCTTGTCAAGTTGATGATGAAATATGAAGTAGTACTTGAGAAAGCATGACAAAATTTTTAAGTTTATTCAACAAATTGCAAAAATCCAAGTATCAGAAACTAGGATGTAGTGTGACAGATATGAAAAGAGTTCACACATTAAAAAAAATTACTGTAAATTCAAAGCTGTTCAACAAAACATGAATTCATTCTGTTCAACAGTAACTGAGAAAAGTGTGACGAAAAATTATTTTGAAATTAAAGAACAAACCAAAAAATGGATGAGAATAAATGAAAGCATTTTAACACCACTATACGATAAACTGATTGTTGGTTGTTTAATGTTCAGTGGCAAATATTTCATTCATATTAAGGACAACCCCCCAATTAGAAAAGAGGTATAATATTATACAAAAGGTAAAAGAAGCACTACTTGGTACACAATTCCACTAGATATGTTAGACATTGAGATTGCACCAGGCTTGCAGCATATTTTATGAACCTGTTTAAATACAAAATAAATTTTAAGGTGCACCTGCAAATATGCATTTCAAGTGCACAGCTTGAATGATGTCACACCAAATGTATTGTTTACTTTCAAGATAGGTCATATAAGTCAACAACTATTCACAAGTCAACAATGTTGATACAGATAAATATCTGTTACTGTAAATTCAGAAATTAAATTCAGAAATTACTGAGTGCATTCATTATTGCGATTTTTGAAAAATGAATAATAGTGTAAGAATAATAATTACGATTTCAGGAAAATTTGCATATGTATATCTACATTTATTATATACTTAGTAGTAAATACAGATAAATTGTATGTGAAATACAATCATTGGCAAGCGTGCTGTATCAGCCACCCGTGATGATATCGATATCAGCACGGTTGCAAAAGCTTTATCACACCTCTAATCTGTATGACGTCACGTCATCGATTGCAGTCACTGTTGAAAGGCTTTCAAATCCCTAATCTGTATGACGTCATGTCAAACCTATAATCTGTATGACGTCACGTCAAACCTATAATCTGTATGACGTCATGTTACATAAAAAACATCTATTTGAGGTATATGTATATAATAAAGTGTATATGATATGGTTTTTTCAATATCACACACCATATCAACCCTCAACCAATATAATCCCTCGAGCAGAGCTCTTGGGATTATATTGGTGTCTCGGGTTGATACGGATGTGATATTGAAAAAGCCATATGATATTCTCTATGTATCAGATATCAGAATGCAGTTTTTTAAAGGTTATAATCACCCATGTAACAATGTGTCACCCATTCTCATTATTTAGATAAAAGAAGATGTGGTATGAACGCCAATGAGACAACTCTTCATCAATAATTTGTAAAAGTTTACAGTTATAGCATGTATAGGTCAAAGTGTATTAATCATGTTAATAAAAACCTTGCAATAATAATTTTAGAATTTAGTGTTTTCAAGGTTCCTATTAACAAATAATTTATCCCATTGAACATTGTTGAACATTGTTGAACATGTTGAACTTGAAATTCTAAAAATAAATTGAATACAACATATGAACATGTCCGTCTCATATCTTGACTTACATCTTGTAAATTTATATATATACAACAATGAAAGTGGGTTTGAAAACAAAACTTTACTACAAAATAGATGATTGTGTCTTGTCTAATAACAAAGCTATTCTTTTAGAAGAGTACAATCCAAGTTTTATTGAAAGTTGAAAGAATATCTTTTCAACAATGGCTGAGAAAATTAAAAGTCATTGTTTAAGCCTTCTTATACAAGTCTACTGAGCAGACCATTGAAGGGCTGTATACATGGTATAGCCAGTCAAGGTCATAATAACTTCCATATATGCAAGTCTAATACCTTTTGCAATAGGAACATGTTGAGAAAACAATCCCACAATTCCTTTCTGGTGATATCCTCCTAACTTCATCTGTATAAAAAGAACTGGTACACACACAATCAGGAGGTCTACATATAGAGCCAACAGTGACATACCTAAAAATATAAGATACAGTTACAGCGGATTCCACGGAGTGTGTACTCAAAGGTAAAATCTTTGGCTAGCTTGCTTGTTTGCTGAACCGTGAATTCATTGTTAGGTTAGGTAAACTACCCTACTTTATAAATAGACTAGTCCTACAGAAAACCAATCTATCTGTCTGTTGGACTATGTTACTTTGAAAGGAGGGTAGTATACCTCACCTTATAATGACTTCACGGTTCAGCTAACAAGCAAACTAACCAAAGATATTTCCTTTGGCTACACACTCAATGGAATCTGCTGTAATAATGGTATACAAACTGTTAGTCTTCAAATATAGCCAACAGACATACCAGGGTTGGCAAAGTATTTACTGGGCGGGAAAACCCGGGTTTTCCCGGGCTGGGCAATACTCCCAGAAATGGGTAATACTGGGCAATACTGGGCAATATGATTTTTTAAGCTTATTTCAACAATAAATAGTAAAGACTTGTTGTAGTTTCATAGTATTATAGCTAAATATATACATTTTATACAGATAACCATTGAGAGTCATTTCTATAAGATAAAAAATTCTATTTTATTCTCTTCTCTACTTAAATTTCATGTAGGCAAAATACAAGATTTACACATTTTAGAATTCCTTGTTAATTTCCAAGCATTGTTTCAATAATCTAAACATTTTATTGCAGTGTTTATGTGGATTGTAAATTAAATTGCTATATATATGCAATCATGATTGCTAAATAAACACCCTACAGGGTCTTGTCATTAACTCTTATAGAAATGAAAAGGCTGATTATTGTTATATAACCGATATGTTTATATAACAATAATCAGCCTTTTCATTTCTATAAGAGTGTGTTCTAATCTGAACAATTACTTATTAATTAGTTATGTACATTTGTACATATAAATCATTTCTTAGTAATTTTTATTACATGTAATTGTTCAATTCTTTATATTAGCTATATATATAGTTGAGAAAAAAAAATCTGAGTTGTTAGAATAAATTCTTTCTCAAATGTATAGTATAGACTTGTATATTTGTACATGTATGTCTTATAGGACTCTCAAACAAGTAACATACATGTAGTTATAAATAAAAATAGGTTTATATTATATATCTTAAATGTATTGCATTTGTGTTTGATAAATGAATTCTCTTTAAAATTCAGGCCAGTATTCTATATTACCCAGTATTGCCCAGTATTACCCAGTAAAACCCACTAAAACCCAGTAAAACCCGGGTTTTCCCAGTATTTCCCACTGGGCTGGGCAATACTCATAAAACCCGGGTTTTTGCCAACCCTGAGACATACCTATATGAAAGATATGATAACAACAAGTCGACAAGAAGAGGAGCACATGCATGTACAGTTAGTACTTTATTTTAAGCTTTAATTTGGTTATACCATATATGCTACTTTGTATCTCCATATTTTTTTTGTTGTTCTTTTATTTGTTTAACTATACATGTGTAGTAGTAGTCTCATGGTTTGTATTTATATGTCATGTATGTATTATCTTTATGGTATGTGTACTGTACATGTATTGCAATGTCTTAAATTTTGTACTCTACACCTGTACATGTATTTTTTGTGTCTGAAACATACTGTACATTGATTTTTTATGTCTTAAATGAACTGTATTATCTACATGTTTATGTCTTCAATATCTATTGGATCATTTATGTATTGTTTGTCTTAAATATACTCTACATGTTTTGTTAATTTCTAAATCATGTAAATGTACTGGGTTTTTATTTGTCTAAAACAAGCTGCATTATGTTTATGTCTTAAATGCTACATGCACATAATGTATTGTTTATATTGAATTATTCTAAATGAAGTTTTTTTTCCGCCTTACATACTGTAGTGTATTGTTCATTTCATAGACATATAGAGGTGTTTTGTTTACGTCTTAAACAATCCACATTGTAAACTATTGTAAACTGTAAACCATCTTATTTTTGCAAGCGATTTATTTTTCGCATCTTTCACGAATAGAAAAATAACGCGGATATAAATTATCGCGAATATGTAAAACTTTGATCTTTCTTTATTTAATTACAAGCAAATTTGAAAATCAAGAAACTAAATTATTGCGAAAAGGCTTGTAAGGGCTCAGTGATATTGTTTGCCTTAAATTAGTGGAGAATAAAGGCTTTTCCCCTGGAAAAGAATCCCAATTTGAAAAAAAAATGGCTAAAAATTATTCCCACAAAGACAACTTTTTTCCCGAACAGTGCAGTCTCAGTAGTAATTAGGCATAAATACAAACTGAAAAACACTCATTTAAACAACTTTCTTGCCTAAAATGACTATATGTGCCCATTTGAGGGTCTATTTATGTATCATCACTGACAAAATGGGGTCTTATTTTAAAGCAGGGTTTGACTCTTGAAAATGGGTCTGTAAATTGAAGTTTCAGTCAAAGGAGTAAGTTCGGTAAGGGCCATATTTGGCCCCAATTATAAAGTTCATAGTAACAAGCAAATAAAGGTTTTAAGTTGCCTTAAATACATGTGAGAAAGTTAAACAGAACTGTTTTGGTCAAAGTTTAAGTCTAAGACGTTGATTTTTACATCCCAAAAAGGTCAAGATAAGGGATTTTGGTGAAATTTGACAAAATGAGCTGGATTTCAACCAAATTAAGGACCAGGAAACATAGAGCGCAGGCGTCGACAAACTTAATATTCAAATAAGACATGTGAAATGTCTTCACAAACATTATTTTAAAAGATATTTGTTGTCGACGTATGCGCTCTATGTTTCCTGTCCAATAATCAATTGAAATTTACCTATTTTCATTGATTTTTTCGTGAAAAATCAATATGAGTGCAACCTATGACGTCATAATGTAACGTAGAAACGTAAAGTTTTCATCAAAATAGCTTATTTCCTATCTAGTCACTATATTAGCTTTAATTTATTGTGATATTGGTCAATAAATCCGAATTTGAAATTTACGCTAAAAAAGGGGGCCATTTTAGGACCTTACTGAACATACTCCTTTATGGTTAACCGGTATTTTAAATTTCCCAATTTGATGAAAATGACGCATATTTTCCGAATAAAAAAGGGTAGAGGTAGTTTTGAAAAAAGCCAACAATATCACTGGGGCTATTAAAACACAAAATAAGGTATCTGCAAAAAATAAGTTGGTTTACAGTACCCGGTATATATATGTCTTGACCTACCATTGGCTATCCTAAAGAAAGACATATACATAGGATACACAGAGATCAATGCCAGTTGTAAGAGATTCCATGGAGCTATGAATTCACCCATTGTTAGTCCTTTTATTACGTAATCACTTTTAATAATCTCAAGAAATGGGGAATCTGGTATGAATATATCTATCACATTTTATATCCCATTAACACTATATTAACTATTCCAGACTGGCTCAACATCCATGATCTGAAAAATAAATATAAAACATCACTCTAACAAATTTCATACTATAATTTCAGAAATTATTGTGAGGTTTTAATTAATAGGATTAATGTGACTGGTCAAGTATATAGCAATAATTAGAACTAGCTATACATGTATATATAGCATTCCCAGATATTTGATACAAATAACTGTTGGGAGATTTTCTGGAAATCATGATACCTTATCTAGCAATTTTGTCCCATTTCCCAAAACCACTTATATCTATAATTAATGCAAACAACAATTTTAAAATAATTACTTTTAAATACTAGTATTATTCGGAAGGTTTTAGCCATCCCAAGCTTTAACTGCTGAAACATGTGAAAACTAAAATAGTGTTGGGATGTGACGTTTTAAAATCATTTTTTATTTTTTATATAAGTTTGTAAATTGAACTCTTAAAATATATATATATATTGTATTGTACATGTATTGTTTTTAACTGTATCCTTATATGTGTATATTGCTTGACCCTTATGGGTGTATTATATAATTATTTATAATAACAAAAGTGCAGAAATCTAGTGAATAATGGGCTAAGTCAAATATGAGTCAACTAGAACAATACAATGTACTGATATATCACTGTTTATAATTATAATTACTTACCGTGAAAATTTCGAAAGGTCAATAAAAACCAGTAATCCCTATCCTATGGCAATTATAAAACAAAAGTATGTAAACTGAATCATATATCCACACAGATGTAGTTCTAATAAACTTGTGTCAAATTTCTAACCTTGATGATTTAGTAAGCACTTCAACCTCTTTTAAAATAGTTTGATCTTTTACTAACCTTACAAATGCTTAGTGTATGCCAACACTTGACAAATTTCTTCCTTGTGTCAGTGTAACTGAAAAAAATATAATAAGATGTAATTTCCTTGTGAAATAAGTTTAAAATTCATACATTTCCTTGAATATGTTGAATATTTCCATGATTTTCAGTTCCATATGAATAAAAGAGATGTAAGGCGAGACATTCATAAGGGGGTCTAATTGGGGGGTTCTGATCACGGATCCTGCTTACTGTTTTGCCAGATTCCTGTATCCTGCTTACACTATGTACATAAGCAATTCTCATTTCTTTGTAATTCCCCGTGTCCCTCTAGACTTCATTTCCTATTTTCATGGCACAATAAATTGATTTTCACTTGTCACGCTTGCAAAATTTGGTATTTTGGGTTTATTTTTCTATATTTTAAAGTTTTTTGAAAGCTAAAGTTCCTTTCTGAATTCGAAATAGATGATATCACTTATATAATTAGGCTTATGTTTGATCAACAGTTGTTTGCTCCATGTCCAGTGCCAAATATTTCATGTATATTCATGAAAGAATACATGTACAGTTTTAATTACTAGGGGTTTTGCTCATTATTAAAGGCCCTACTCAGTGATATATATCCATATCAAATTGTTATTTTCTTTGTCATTTAGTCTCTGGTGAAAAGTTGTATCATTGGCAATTATACCACATCTTTGTATTTTTTTATCAGTCGTGTGTCAAGGGAAAGTTACAAACTATTACAATCAACTTGAAAAAATAAAAATAAATTATTCAAATTTTTGTAATTTCCATTCTGTCCAACTGTCTCTTACAGATATAATGTCAACAATGTATTTCAAAAAGTGGACAGTTTATTAACTTATGCTTTACAAATTTGAATGTACACAGACATGACAGAGAAATTTTTAGAAATTAAATTTTTGGGGAATTTCAGTACAGTCCATACGCTATCTCAAAAATGTCTATTGATAATTCAAAAGTGAAACAGTTAATTTATAAGCTTATGCTGAAAGAATGTACACTGAAATATTTTCCGAAATACAAGTTGTTATTTATTTTTATCGTACTAACTGTACATGTATGCATACCACATGACGTAACCTACATTGTAACCACAATATCTTATCAAACAAAATATTTCCTGTGTGACTGATGTATTGGTCTTTCGATAAATGTGGGTGTAAATGGTGTAACAACATTACATGTATACATATATTTGTTAAATTGTTATAACACCTTCTTCAATGATGAAAAATAATGATATTTTTATTATTTTTAAGATTGGGTTGCTGTCCTATTCACATTTTGATAAATGTGGGTGTTAACTTTATAAGTAGAAATTTCTTCTTTAGTGATGAAAATTCATCATGTTAATGCTTTCATTATTATTTTTAAGATAAGGTTGCTATTTATTCACATATATATATGCATACAGCCTAAATATCCTTTAAAAGTTGTAATTAGACTAAGAAAATTTTATTTATATTTTATATATAGCTATCTTTTTTTAAAGAAAATGATTACCTTCAAGTGACAAGTTTCCAATGGGAACTCACTATGCTAGGGCGTAAAAGATATCTTTTGAATTTTTTTAATAATATTTTTCTTATTATTGCAGCCTTTTTCACATACACTCCACATCCCCATATATATATATACTTTGATTTATGTCTACATCAAGTTTTGATGAGGCAAATCAAATGTACAGTATACAATGTTGATTATTAACCTTATAACATATTTCAAATAACATATCATAGCAATATTTAAATGACTATTTTCTTTGAAACAATCTCAATTTTCTCAAAATTTACAATAAAAATTAACCCACGTCAACACACTCTTACTACATCTCAAACTAATAGTGACCACAATCATGACAATTATGATGTCCTTTTCAAGTGTACTGGTTCATTTCTATAATCAGAAGGGATGGTTTGTTTTAAGTATCCTGAATATGTTGTCAATTAGTTAAGCATTTTAAAAAGTTGACAGTAAAATAGAAAAATATCATAATATTTCCAAATGTCATTTTGCAAAGTTTTGTGCAAATTGATTTTTTATAGCTTCTAATTTTTCTTCAATATAAACAGAGATTATTGTATACAAGATGTGAGCTGAGGAGGATTTAGAGGGTTTTTCAGGGGGGCACCCCCCCCCCCTTGGATCCACCACTGGTGAGGGTAATAAATCAAAAAGCAACATTTAACCCAATATTTATTGTATGATTGGTGCTAGGGTAGTCAGACAAGTAAACTGTCATGTGACCTAGTACAGTATACTAAGATTGAAATCAGAAAAATGGTAATAATCTTTCAGATGCTTGGGGTCATGTAACATAGTTAAGATCAAAAGAATATAAAAACATATGGCACTTCAGGATTTGTTTTTCAAGCCACATATAAATAATTTTCTATTTTTATTTGATTTTATTTCAGAATATCCTACAGAGCACAGTTTTCTATTTTCAGTATCTAAGGCAAAACATAATATTGTGTGTCTTT
Source organism: Mytilus edulis (assembly GCA_019925275.1). NCBI lineage: Eukaryota > Metazoa > Mollusca > Bivalvia > Mytilida > Mytilidae > Mytilus > Mytilus edulis. The sequence goes on from CM034354.1 coordinate 29,970,556, forward strand.
AAAGTTTCTTCCATACTGAAAAGATGATAAGAAATTAAGGAATTTGTTTATACTGTACCTTGAGTATATACTATTTTGGTTTTTTTCAAAAATACAAATTACAAATTGGGGTATATGTTTTTCAAGGTTAAAAGAAATTACAAGTTGTCAAGTAATTAATGTTTTAATTAGACTTCCTAGACTTTAAGTACAAACCTATTGTCTTCGTGTAACAAACAAACAATTACCTGATAAATTTAAAGTTTTACTTATTATATACATGTACATGTATTTCAATTGCACAAATTGTCAATAATTCCAGTTGGTGTACAAAATAAATCAAAGTTCAGAAGCAAAGTACTTTCAAACACTATTCATATCTGGTGATCTAAGCGTATGACTTTTTCATATAGATTTTTTTTTTAAATGTTTGTTTATTTCTTGGAAAAAGAAATATTGAATAATAAAGGAAGTTATGTTTCTATTGAAAATACCAAAATAAACATTAATTCCAAAAAAATCTTATTCCTGTATTAAACATGTTAAATTTCATTATAAACAGAAAGGAAATATATGTCCTAAGCAAAAATCAACACTCCCACAAAAACCTGAATGGTCAATGCCCTTGTCAGACTGACCAGTGTAATGATATCAATAACTGGTCATTATTTCCCTCAATCCATAAGTAAGTGGTCACTTTATAATCAAAATGTCATTATAATGATATAACTACTTCCATTCTTGACCATTCTTTAACACACAGCTGTGTTTAGGGAAGTTTAAGCACTATAAAGAAATAATTCAAGATTTTGATATGGCCTCAGAGGAAAGTAATCTTTTAAGGGTCACAATGGGTGATTTTAGTACCTCCTCAAGGTATATTAAAAGAATCAGTTGAGGGTCAGTGTGGGGGTCTTTAATATTGATATGGCCTCAGAGTTAAGGAATCAGTTGAGGGTCACTATAGGAGATTTTACTACATGATTGTCATCCTCCTTGTAAATCAAAAGCAAGGAATCATTTGAGGGTCACTATAGGAGATATTAATACATCCTCAGAGTATATTAAAAGCAATCATTTGAGGGTCACTATGGGAGATATTAATACATCCTCAGAGTATAATAAAAGCATCAGGTGAGGGTCAGTGTGGTAGATTTTAATGTATACTCAGAATAAATTTAAAGCAATTAGTCCAGGGTCAGTTTATGGGACTTTAATGTAATGCCTCCTGTTTGTCGAAGTAAAGGAACTAATGGAGGTTTAGTGTTGGAGGTTCTAATACACCCTCAGAGTAATGAAATCATCTAAAGAGCAGTACATGATATTTTAAAACACCCTAAGAGTGAAGAAATCAATTGAGAGTTATTGTAGGAAAATAAAACCTCCTTAACTTCAATCAGACTTTATTATATTGAATATTTTTAATTTCTACATGTATGTCTGTTTATATCAGAAGTTTATACAAACTTGTTTTGATAGATAGGGATTTTTAAAAAGTGCAAACGTGCAAACGAAATTGCTTCATAAAAATTCAACAAAAAAAATTGATTTGTAATTAAATAATGTGAATAACGTAAGAAGTAATAAAGTTTTGAAATATCATAGAGATTAATGAGGTAAAGTTTGTTGACAATTTTCTGCTAGAAAATGATATTTTTTTTTCTAAGTTAAAAAGGGTGGGAGGGGAGCGGGCATACTATTTATCCAGCAATTTCATTGGCGGATACAGGGGGAGGGTTCCAGGGGTAAAAAAAAAAACTTTTTTTTTTTAACGATCAATGCATTTGAATAGGGACATATATAGTTTGAATCCTCCCCCTTTTCTTTAGGGCTGAGAACCCATCCTTTTAAAAATGGCTGGATCAGCCCCTAAATTTGGGTGTCTTTTTATACTTCTATCACCCAACAGATACCCTGTAGTTCTTGATTAAGTTACATGTTCCTTCCTGCTGAGGGCATTTAGTATACTAGCAGTTTTCAGTAAACATTTATAATATATTAGTAAGAAATGAATAAAAGAAAGGGATTTAGGCCCAACTCTCCTCTTAAAACAATGGAAAGCATCACCATTATATAGTTACCTTGCTATTTAAAGTCTTATGTACGTTTACAAAAACATCTACATGCATGTATATCTATCAGACAAATAGATCATTATTAATACACGTAAACTTTGCATATATAATATAAAATATACACCCTTCATTTAACATGCTAAAATATTTATCCATTTTCTCCATTAAAAATTAAACGTAAACATTCAAAACAAGTATCATTTAATGATTTCTCCATTACAAATTAATAGCAGACGGCAAAAATAATAAATAACCAATGACAACAAACCTCAATGTCCCTGTGTCTGCTGCTGCTGCTGGATGTGACACAAATTACAATGGCATGCTGTAAAACCTGGAAGAGAATCAATAAATAATTGTAAATCAATATTTTTTCATTAGTATAGTTTATAAAAGAAAACATTTATCTTATTTCTGAAACCTTTTCAGTTGTATTATAAAAGTATAATAATTGTTTATGCTCCAGTTATGAAAACTTAAGTAGGTCAATTAATGCAACTACCTTCTAAGTTTTAAGTATAAAGGTACAATGTACATTTTTTGTATGTGTATGCTCCAGTTATGAAAGAATCTCGTCTGTTAAATTTTCTGGAACCTTTTCATTTTTATGTATAAAGGTACAATAAGTGCTTATGTTCCAGTTATGGAAGCTTAAGTGGGTCATTAATGCAAAGTCTACATGGTTCAGTTGTTTTCTATGTCATAGAGGGAATTTCCATTTCTTAAATTAAAATTATATATTTGTGTATTTAAATTGTATTGATTTTCTTTTGGACAGGTAGGTAATTGTAAAGGTTCAGTAGCTTATTGACAATACAGTAAAATTGAGAATGGAAATGAGGAATGTGTCAAAGAGACAACAACCCAAAAAAGAGCAGACAACATGTACCTGTATGTCAACAGTCTTGCGCAAACTTCCACAAAATTCTATCAAAGTAAACAGCTGTTAAAAACACGAAACATATTAAGTTTCAAGCTTAAAAATCACACAGGGGGTTGCACTAATATTGTTATATAAATATATATACACATGTACATGTAAATGCATATCATGTAATATGATTCTACTCCAATATCATAATATATCATTCCTTTACATGCAATCCAAATAACATGTTATCGGTAAGGGAAAATTTCCGACCTTCAGTAGGAAAACTAAAAATCCTAGACTAGTCAATCAAGATTGCAGTATGGCGCACCTGCAGCAAGGTTCAATATCACAACTTTTGCGTTGACAGACTTATAGTTAAGTGATACAATATTTGGACTAATCTGCCACCAAAGTCCTGAGCCCAAAAAGCAGATTGGTAAATGTTTTGCGCTTACCCAAAAAAGTCCAAGAAATAATACCATTTGATTAATCCGTACCGTCAATTTTAAAATTGAAATATATATGTTCTTTTTACATCTTTATAGTACAGTTTTTAATCCCTTCTCTCATTGCTGTCAGAGCAACTTTCATACAATTATCAATAATACAATTCCACAATTTCCCTTATGCCACTGTTAAATGTCAATGTAGTTTTGGATACATCCATTGTATATATATATGTAACCTTTGAGAATAATAAATCATTAGACTTACTTGAAAAAATGTACTGATTTCTCAGTAACTTAACATGGGTCATTTCTAAATACTGATGCATAATTATTCATCTATTGATACAACAAAACATGAGCCTGCATAATTATAACATCAAGAGGTCCCTTGAGGAACACAAAAATTATGACATATATACTGAATGAACGAAAAGGGGGAACAGGAAAATAATATCCCTCAAGGCTGACCTGCAGTTAATGATGATAAGGGATTTTCAAGCCATCCCATTGAAACACATTAATTATATAAAGAACAATGTTTATGTGTGTTAAATGTTAAAATTTAAATAAGAATGTGCCCTTAGAACATGATTTCTCCACTCCATTACCATTTTCTGTGTACAGTGGAGCCTGAATTTCAGGGTCAAAACTCTAAATTTGGTATTAAAATTAAAAAGATCATATCATAAGGAACATATGTGTACTAAGTTTCAAGTTGATAGGACTTCAACTTCATCAAAAACTACCTTGACCAAAAACTTTAACCTGAAACTCCCCCTTTCATTTTCTATGTTCAGTGGACCGTGAAATTGGGGTCAAAAGTCTAATTTGGCTTTAAAATTAAAAAGATCATATCATGAGGAACATGTGTTTAAAGTTTCAAGTTGATAGGACTTCAACTTCATCATAAACTACCTTGACCATAAACTTTAACCAAAAACTTTAACCTGAAGTGGGACAGACAGACAAACAGACGATACAGATGGACAAACAACACACAGAGTGTTCAAAATAATGCCCCTAGGTGGTGGGGCATAAAAATCAAATACATTGAAAAAATGAGAGAAAAGAAATAAAAGGTTCACAATGGCACTGTGAAGAATACAGAAAATAGAGAACATGTGCAAGATGATAATAAATCAGTGCTTTTAATTCTCAAATATGGCCCTACATGTTCATGTACATTATATATTGTACATCATATTTTGAATGATAGACAATGAAGAAAAGTTACCAAACAAGATCTGTATAGAGGAGGGTTTGGATGGGGTTAAATGATTAAAGAATAATGCCCTTAGAAAATGAAGATTAAGAGAAAAAAGGGGTTAATTTTTCGAAGATTAGAGAAAAAAGGGGTTAATTTTTTAAAGATTAGAGAAAAAAGGGGTGAAAATTTTTGTTTACAGAATAATAAACCCCCAACCCCCTTCCCATCCAGACCCTCATAGAGTGTGGCAGTTAAAAAATGATACTAAAACATGGCTGTTCCTGTTATCATATGATGAGTCAACTGAGTTATAATGGGGTCTGATATTTTCCAACTATTCTAACTTCAGAATTTTGAACAAAGGTTAAACACCTTTGATTCAGTAACAATACACATGTAGCTTCCTTTCAAATGACTTCTGTTTGTCAAGGGAAATCCTGATAGGAAATTTATGCAATTAAGTACAAAAAAAATGTACTTACAAAATCAACTGATAAAATAGAGAAAGTTATATTTATATATTTTGTAAACATGTACATGTACATGTATGCAAAAAGATTATATAAATATACATGTGTACAGCTACATACATTGTACAGATTTTCATTGTACATTTGTAAATGTGCATCAAAAGAAAACAAATAAGGAAATTACATGTACATGTATGTGGTTTTATTGATACATTGCTGATTAATTGGTGTCTAACACCACTTTCAGCAGTATTGTATTATAGTAAGTTATTATTTGGCGGAGGAAGCAGTTGAAAGCCTTTGACCTTTAGTAGGAAAACTGCCATTTTTTATTCCATTAAGATTTGAGTCGAGCGCACCTGCATGCCACGTTTGGGATTCCAACTAATAACCTTAGTGTTGAAAGGCTACAGATACAAATAGTAACAATACAACTACATACATACGATAGTTTTACTACTTAGACCACTCTGCCACCATTTCATAAGGGATCTATCATTTGATTTTTATGGGGGGGGGGGGGGGGGGGGGGGGGGGGGATGACAAATTTTGTCCTGCATTTTTTTTTGGCTGTAATCTCTGTCCTGCCTTTTTATTTTTCACCCTAATCGGTCCTGCCTTTTTTTTTTTAGTTTATCCTGACTTTTTTTACCTAAATTGTCACAAGTTTTTTTGCAAGTGTCACATCCTGCCTTTTTTTTACTCAAAACTCCTGTCCTGCCTATTTTTTCAAATTTCATCCTAGCCCCCATAAAAATCAAATGGTAGCTCCCTAAATGATTACAATGTGTTAAAATTGACATGCAAAATCACTGATACATTATAAAGTCTATAAAAAAGAAGATGTGGGATGATTGCCAATGAGACAACTGTCCACGACCACAAGAGACCAAAATGACACAGACATTAACAACTATAGGTCACCGTACGGCCTTCAACAATGAGCAAAGCCCATACCGCAGAGTCAGCTATATATAGTTCATTAATTATGTAATCAGATAATGATAAACCAGAATTATTTTTTTTTAAATAAAAAAAAGTATTCATAAGCATCTCATTTTGTGTGTCGCTTCTCTTCCTTCCACAATAACTTCTTCATACTGCCTGTGTGTCCTATGTTACATATATTTGTAGTTTACCATGCATAGTCACATTTTTCATCCTTGCTTATGATTATTCAGTTTTGGTAAGAAATTAAAATGAAAATGAAGGAGTCTGATATTGTTTCTGTCATCGGATGGACTTTAAGACTTTCAACCAATGCCAACAATTTCAGGGGTGTTCTAGACTTCATTGTACATATTCATGATATTCTAGTATGTATATTTAATAGGAAAGACACACCCCCCCCTCAAGATATTCATACCTTTGTACATGTGTATAGCTACAAATTTGAAAGTACAAAAAAATGTACCTGATTCCACATTAAAGATAATAAAATCCCTGCAGATATATATATAAATATACAGTTAAGTCAGATAATCACTGATAATCCTGCAAATCTGATAAGGGAGCTACCATTTGATTTTTATGGGGGGGCTAGGATGAAATTTGAAAAAAATAGCAGGACAGGAGTTTTGAGTAAAAAAAAAAGCAGGATGAGACACTTGCAAAAAAAAAAAGTCAGGACGACAATTTAGGTAAAAAAAAGTCAGGATAAACTTTTTAAAAAAAAAGGTAGGACAGAACAGAGTGAAAAATAAAAAGGCAGGACAGAGATTACAGCTAAAAAAAAGGCAGGACAACATTTTTCATCCTAGCCCCCCATAAAAATCAAATGGTAGCTCCCTAAATGAGACACCTCAAAAATTTTGTAAGAAAACTTGGTGAAGTAAATAATTGTAGTGTTCATTTCGCATGTGTTGTATCTAATTCTACAACTTTCAGAACTATCTTAATAGAAAATTTAAAAAAAATGCAATACTGGGTCAAGGAATTTGTTAAAATCTTTACAAATTGATTTTATTAGTAACTTGCTGGACTATACATGCTACATGCTATATATATGGATAATTAATATCATTTATTTTAGTCTGCATGTTATCCATGTTATCTATAATCTGTCCTTTATTCATTATATTTCCATATTTAGTAATTATAAGGCTTTCCTGTGCTACATTAAATAGATTCATAGATAAAATTAAGATAATTATGTAAATAAGGAACCAGCTTTACAACTGGGGTTCACTAAAGGTCATTAAATGACAGATTAAGCTATAAACATGTACAAAATGTACCTATTTTAACAGCTATTACACTAATAGAGTAATTTTAATTTACATGCAGTTAAAAGTTTTTTTTAATATTTTTGTAATACATATATATTTGTACAAATCATGAAATGTATATATTTTGTACATACATGTATATGTACATGTACATCATTTGTACATGTAGCATGCATATATAGTATATTTGATTTTGGAAAAATGCATAACTGGATCACAAGTCGAAGACAAATTCATTATACGTCATGTATATCAGGATTATGACTGCTGGAATTTATGTGCATCATCTGTGTTCTTATTCAAATTATTCAACCGTTATACATGTATATACAGATACATGTATGTTAATTCTAATCAGTCCCAATAAAGAAATTATACCAATTAAGATCCCTAAACATACTAACATAGATTTCATATTTAGTTACAAATGTACCAAATGCACTCAAAAAATGACATAAATTAACATCCTCATAATCAAATAGTCTGACTTACAATGTAATATAATCATGATAATCTACCACAATCAGTATATTAAGTATAAATTATCAAATTTTAGCTGTGGCCGAGCAGTTGCCTTTTCAGTATGCTCCAACTGGGCTCCAGAATAGGATACTTAAGTTCAAAGGCAACTAATACAATATTGGTTTTGCTCATATTTAAAGGCTGTACAGTGCACATAAAAGGATAATAACACTTGCTAACATTCCTTGCTCTATAGCAGATACATTATGTACATGTACAATGTGGTTGTATCATTGGCAATCACCCTTTTCCAATGTTACAATGAACACATTTACCCTCTATCTATTCTTGGCCTACACCCTTAGTGACAAATAAATGTATTCTATATTTCTTGAAAAAATTGGATCTGTACATGTATGTGTCTCATTGGCAATCATACCACATCTTTCTATATCTATAAAAATATGTACATGCATTTTTATCAATTATGTGGCATTAATTAATTATTTTAAATATTCAATGTTTAAATTAAATTAATGTGTCAATCATAAGATACATAAACATTTAATAACTATAGCATGTACATGTACATGTGTATGCTATTTATAGGCACTTGTATATATATATATATATATATTGTCATATAAATTTATTTATCGCTATTTTGTGCACTTTTCCTTTGATCTTTTTTTGTGATAATTTTCATATCATGCTACTCGCTTGAGATGAAAAATTATTGCTAGAAACTAAGCATGCACGTGGCGTTGCTAACGAAATTGACATGAAATTGACACGAAATTGACAAAGTCGTCATAGGTAAAATAGCGATAAAAAGATTATCATTGTTCATCTCATCTCGATTGCCTTTCTCGCTTTGCCGTCCTGGCTCAAGCGAGAAAATCAATCTTGTTGAGATGATCACCAATAATCTATAAATACATATATACATGTACAAAATGTATGTACAATTATATGTATAGATCTGGATGTGGGGTCCTACAAATGTACATGTCTTTACTATTTAATTTTAAAAACCATTTTTCCTAAAATACTATTTCAGAGTCTCCAACACAGTGAGAACATACAGCTCACAGAGGCAGTCCTCAGCTGGCCCCTTAACTTATTATTCTATTTTAAATTTCAATGCACAAGTATTTTTTACAGAAATATAATTCAGGGGAAGTAACCAAATTATTCTACCACTACCTGGTGATCATCAATTTAAATCTTGTCAATATTTACCATAGATATAGGAAGATGTGGTGTGAGTGCCAATGAGACAACTCTCCATACAAATAACAATTTAAAAAGTAAACCATTATAGGTTAAAGTACGGCCTTGTTTACATATAAATATAAAGGTGAGAATTTTCATACAACTAAACGTTGACAATTAGAATATATGTTTCCATAAAGGATTATATTTATTTATTCATTGACATTGCATGTTGATCACTGAAGTTGTAAATGAAGCCACTTGATTACACAGATCCTAACTACATGTAATGTCAATATATACATGTACTATATATCATGTACTGTGGATTCATTTATTTTCATGGATTTTGTAATAGAGGACACATTGTATTTTTTGTGGATATTGAATTTTTCTTGGTTTTGCCAAAAGTTGTATACTACATATGTAGCTACATTTGTATATGTACATACATGTATGTAGCCTATAAATAACTTCTATTTTGATGAACCTTTAACATGTTTGCAGTGTTCTAAAATTCCCATGTCCAAACTTTGAATTCATTATCATGATTATTCTTCTATACCTGCCAACTTTTCAAAATGCCCATGGGGGTTTTACGTGCAAGATGGCTTTCAAAATCCAACAAAACCTTCAAAGGGGCCTTTAAATTCATTTCAATGATGTTTATTTGCTTCTTCATACTTATACAATCCCAATTTTTTATTTTCATTTTAAATCATGTAAATAGTGGACAAAATTGCTCTTTTAAAATTTCCAATTGCGAGCCTCCATGGGGGAAAACCCTGCAAATAGTGACAGTTGGCAGGTATGTTCTTCTATAGACATCATATCAATTGGACTATATACATGTACACAATGTATAGTATACTGTGTATTTAGTGTTTTTATAATCCAAATAATTATGACATCTTGAAAGGTTTTTTTTTTATTTACTTGACAGTCTGGGTGCAGTAAGGAGTCAAAATAATAATTAAAAAAAATCCTTTCATAAAAATATAATTATTTGGACAGTTGTAGAACAGTGAAATGGTCAATGCTCTAGTCCAAATAATACACCTTATTGCTATTTGTCCATCATAACTGGATAAAACACAGGTTCCCGTAAAATTTTAAGGTCATAAAACAAAATATCTGATGCAACAATGGAAAAGTGATTGTTGTATGCGTCAAAAGTCGGGTCAGCCGGGATTAGCGACAAGGTGTATTATGACGTCTGGCAAGGCGGAAAAAAAAAATTAAAACAGCCTTGCCAGACGTCATAATTATTTGAACTACAGATATATGCGATACCCTACATGCCCTATATTTATGCACAAAAAAAAAAAAAAAAAACACAAAAAAATGCGTCTAAGTATGTAAGTAGGGAGATAAAATAGTCTTTCAAGATATCATAATTATTTGTTCGTAAATTTACTTCACAGCATTTATTTGAATGGTCCAACATTTGTCCAGAAAGGAGTAGGTCCGGTAAGGACCGATTTTGGCCACAAATTTCAGGTTCATCTGACGAAAGATTTTGACCACTTTTTAAACACTTAAGTGTCTATTTTATTTGAATTAATTCGTTTAAGTGAACGATTTTAACAGATTTAGTCATTAAAAACGATCCGATTCAAGCTCAAATATGAAAAATCTACCTAATATGCCGAAAAATGTCACTTTTCAGATGGTTTTTGGTAAAAATGGAAGTGGCCGCATTGGTGTTCATCCTCAACCTTTATATATGTTATGAATTTTCATAAAATACAACTTACATTTTAATATTAAGGATGAACACGAATGGGGCCACTTTCGTTTTACACGAAAACCGTCTAAAATTTTATATGCTAGAATTATGAGGATTTCAGTAATTTAGCATGACTTAATGGTGCTAGTACTGGATATATGTGCATTGTATTGTCAAAAACAGCCCATATTTATGTAGCAGAAGCATTCTACTGTCCAATAAATAACTAAAGGTTTACATTTTAACAATTTTGTAAAACTGCTATATTTAGGTAAGGGGTCTTACTGAACCTACTCCTTTGAACCTGTTGATATGTTTTATTTTCTTGTTTAACAGTTAAACACCAAGAGAAAATGGTTGGAATGGATTGTAAATCGTACAAACAAGAGAGCAAATATTGTTTTTTTCTGATAAATGCGGCTTTGTTTACAAATAAAAATTTCATCGATCGTGGTTCAGACTTCGGAAAATGGAGGCCTTCGCGGACTTGTAGACATTAAAATCATGCTGTTGATCTCAAAAGTATTAGACTTCCAATCAACATCGAATAATATGTTGCAATAAAAATGTTATATTACGTATTTACTTACTATTTGGCAAATTACAAACTTCCCCTACAAATCCAAAATTATAATTTTAATTGGTTAAAATAAAGCGTACTTCCGGTCGCTGGTTAAGTCGGCCTCAAACAATCTCGGCCTACCATTCACTCGGACTATTTATAAATAATAAACCGGACTGGCCTAACTTTACCATTATTTTGAGAAAAAAAGTGAACAAACTCGGCTCATTATTTTGAGGACTAAGTTGTTTTTAGTTTTTGTCCAACTTTTTGTTATAATTTCACTTAATTTATCACAACTTTGTATACAAATTTTTCAAATAGATTTTTATTATTAATAGAAACCGTCCCTGTTTCAAGATAGCGATACATGTTTGTGAGGATTTGTATAGTATACTAGGAAATATCGGGGACTATAATAGTCCTAGGAAATATATCAAAATGATTTTAAATGGGCCCCCGAATGATAAACTTCATATTTGTAAATTTTGCGCTTGAACTTTTATCTTAATAAGTTAAGATAAGATATACAAAGACGTTTATTATAACAAGGATGACATAGTATAGAAAGTTCATGATTGCAACAAACACAACTTTTTGGAAACCAAGAATCTTTTTTTTCTGACTAGCTTTAAAGTTTGACCAACTCGAAATTCAGGGAACATTTTAGTACAGATCGAACTAGATAAATTAAAAAAAAAATCTCTGATTTCGTCAATAATGTAGTATAACGAAATCAGAGATCTATATTTTAATTAGATTTTAACTACTGACAACAATTTTGTGGTGTTTGGGGAACATTTTCATATTTTATATTCAAACCACATCGAATATAATTTTAATCTAGCGGTGGTATACAAGAGACAACACATATAGTTATGATACTAAAGTTTTCAAAGTCTTACTTTAAGTTTTACTTTGATGGTCTTATACGTTTTTATTTCGTTTTGTTGAATGCAGGACATTTACAGTAAAAAAAAAAGATAGTACCCTGTGAATGTGGGTCATACTGTCCCGAGTCATATTACTCTTGTGGCGATGGCAAATAAGGTTAACGGACAACTTTGTAAGACGTGTTTATTAATCCGCATTGTTTATAGATCTGTCATCTTAATACAATTTGGTGTTCGTATTTCCATCATCCAATATGGCCGCTATGGGGGACTTTGATATAGAACCCCAAGTGAAGTACAAAAAAATGTTCAACTACATGGAATGAAACAAAACATGATATTAATGTTCCTGAGGTTCTGGTTAAGTGTTGTTTCTTTCTCGCCAGTCAAACATATAAGATGGATGTCAGCGGGGAACCCAGTTTAACTAAGGAAACTTTATTTATGCATACAAAAGTATTCTTTTAGAGAACCACTGAATGAAATAAAGCTAAACTCGGCATGAATGTTATTTTTGAGGTGCCGATCAAGCGTTGAACCATTACTTTGAAACAAAATCGACAACCAAGATGGCTGCAAACAGGGGACTTAGTTTTACAAAGGAAATATATATAAATGTCTTCTTCTAGAAAACCGCTTAATGGATTGAAACCAAACATGGTAGGAATGTTTCTTTTGAGGTGCTGACTAAGTATTGTTACTTCATAGCGGATTTTCAATTTTCCTTAAAGTAATTTTCTACCATTTGAATGAATTTATTGGTAATTTCGAGTTCTGTAGACTTTACAAAAGTCTTCTACTTTTGATTAAATTACGGGGCAAATATTTAACCAAATTTCACTTCAATCATTATAAGGAAATCTGTTATGATTTTAATCATTTTTTTTTTCGATTTCCAAAGCCAAAGTAGAATCAGGTGAGCGACACAAGCTCTTTGGAACCTCTAGTTAAATACATGCAGAGTACAAGAATAAGCAATACTAATGAATACATAGTTTTATTTGTAAATTACACCCACATAGGTCAAGCAAAAACATAAAATATAAGCATAGAAACATAAAATATAAAAATTAAGAATATAAAAATATATCAACGATTGGAAGGAGGATAGTATTTCACTTATACAAAAGGGAAATCTACTTATGTGTGTGCATAATCATAATGCAAAAACTATACTGTTATGAAACTCAATCCTCTTTTAATTGTTATCACCTTTTGCAAAATTACAAAAGATATGGAATGTTTAAGTTGACACTTTTGATTCGTTCAGTTCAGTATGAAAATCAAAGTACTGACATCCATAAAACACGCCCTTTTCTGTTATCGTGCGTTCTGTGTCATCTCCATAATACAACACGGCAGTGAATGGGATGTTGATATTTCCTTGAGTTAATTTCGATGTCACCGTAACACTGCAATTATAGAACATGATATTGATTTCATACAAAAAGATTTGTTTAGCAGGTAAAGTTTCATTCGGCAATCCTCGGTAGAATCCGCTACTCTCCTTCTATGAGTGTCATACCACCAATTACTCCCTCAAATTTAGAAGGCCACAGACCACAATTAATTCCTCTATCAGTTCTTTATAACCTTTTGCATCATTAAAAAAATTGCACCATGCACTTTTGTCCAATTTTTTGTGTGTGTAATGTATTGTCCTAGTCCAAATATATATCCAAAATTCAGAAAGATTGAAGCAATCACTTTTACAAATTTAGCCAATACACATCCATACCCTATTGACAAGTCAAGAGATGTTCCGAAAACTGTAAATATCACCTTTTTGCACTTGACCTAATCACTCATTCCATATCAAATTCAGTTAAAATACAACCTCCAAAAATTTATTTGACCTCTCTTCTTTCATTTCCACCCAAAAAGATTTAAGGAATGAGTGAGGAAAGGAAAGAAAAAAAATTAAGGAAAAATACACTCTAATTAAAAGGAACTATATTCGTGGACAACGAAAAGCGGGGTCATTAATTGTGGTCTTGGGCCTATTAGGGGCCTAAAACTTGACCAATTCTAAAAAAACTTGGCATGATTCAAGCTTAGTATATTATAAAACAGGTTACAAAGTTTCAAAGCCATATGATACCAAATAAAAAAAATGTGGCATTTTTTATATCTGAATTTTGGGTGCTGAATTGTGGCGTTGAATTAGAACAATTAAAACTATCAAATTTGAGCTTCTAAAAACCAAAAGATACCAAAACTAACACTTTTTAATGTCTCTATGTATAAGTTAACATCTATTTAAAGCAACAGAAAGCATATTTCATGTATCAGACTTATGCAAAATGGCCAGAAGTAAATTCTAATTGCGAAGCCTCTAGCAATAAATAGTAAATATATTACATTAAAAAAATTAATAATCAAAAAAAAGTTTTAAAATAAAAGTTTAGATTAATTGCCTACAAATCTTTAATTATTAATATATTAAAGATCAAAGAAATTTAATTGCTGTACTCTTGGCTAAAGCAATCTAACTGTATTATATAAAAAGTATTACACAAAATTTTATATTGCAAGGTTATTGACTATTCAAATATTTTTACTAAAATTTATCAAATTATACTGAGATAGTTCAATGAAAGCAGGTATTTAGAAAAGTTAGTAGTTCATTTTAAATTTGAGAGAACTTTGAATTCTTGATAAAGTGATGAAGCGTATATTTAGCAAGTAAATTATTACTTTATTAACTGATAGCTAAGGCAATTAAAACTTATTCAAAGGTAATAGTCTGTGAAAAAAACGTTTTAATATACGTAATATGTTTTGATTAGTTATAATTTTAGAAAAATTAAGTCATTAACAATTTTACCTGCTCAAATAGTAATATGAAAAAAAGATTTTCACCTTTATGTTTTTATTATTTAGTTTGTTCGAATACAATAATCAATAAATAAATCCACAATACATAATTAAAACTTAAAGAAATTTAAGCATTTTTAATAATTTTAAATTTTATAGTAATTTACATTAATTAAAAATGAACTTCAATTCATCAAATGATGAAAAATTTCATAATTAATCAATTGAAAAAAGAATTAAAAAAATTAGCATTCTTAAAATCTAGGCAATCAAATTAAATTACCTTTTATTCTTAAACTTTGCATTTAAATCTAATTTTGACTCCAAATTTATTTTTTGTAATTACCTAATAAATTAAAATTTGAGAAGATGAAAATTTAAAATATTAACTTTTCTATAAATTTTGGAAATGCATTTAAATATTTTTTGATTAGGAAATTAACAATTCATTTAAATTAAACTCATATTTGCATATATATTTAAAACGTAAAAGTTTAGCAATGATCCAAATAAAAATTATTATATACAAATTTTTAATTTGTTTTACAAAACAGTTAAATTTGATTGGAAATCAATAAAAATTAATTCTAAATATGATATAACATTATTTATCAACAAAGGATTTTATTTAACTATGAAAAAAGGCCAAATATTTAATTAAAATGAGTTGCTATTGTAGTATAATAATAATAGAAATTTTTTACAAAAATGTTCCAATATATTAAATATGGTAATAGGTTAAATTTAATTATATGAAATATTGGTTAATGCAAATTATTATTTTATGTTAAAAATATATGTTTAAATACAGTGAGTCACTTCAAATCATATTATAAACCAAATTAAATTGACTGGAAGAAAATGTTTTTTAGTAAACTTGTAAAATAAATTTATTGATTAGAATTGTTGATAAAATTTACATGTCAAATAATATTTGACCTTAGCTTTTAAAATGATAATTACTAAATGCAATTTAGCTTATCTTTAATTAATTGTATTGTGAGAATGTTAACAACGTTAAAAAGTAAATTGAAGAGGACATTGTTGAATAAATTATTAGCTATTTAATAAAATGACTCTGCAATAGAACTTTAGAAAACTATTAACAAATATTTTAGTTTAAACAAATTTTTCAGTCAGTCAACAATTAAAAGATATAATATAAAAATAATATTAAAACTTCATAATTATGCTGTATTAAAATATTTAAAAAAATTCATTTATATTTATTGGACTTTTTTAATTACAATATAAAATAATTTTCCATAATAATTAAAAAATCCATAGACATTAATCAAGTTTAAAATATAAAATAAAAACTCTTAGAGCTAAATGACATTTAAAAATTGATAATTAATAATTTTTAAAATAAATTTTCTATTTCATATTGATAACAAATAAATTAAATTAGTATTTCAAATTGTTCAAAATTTGATTGTAAATAGAAATTAAATTTTAAATTGCATTTTAAAATTAAATCTAAAAAATAAAATTTTAATGCTATAATTATCATAAAAACAGAAAGTATTTATCAGTATATACTAATAAAATGGTAATTAATTTTTAGAAGTGCCAAAAAATAAGTTTTAATTTGTAGATTAATAATTTTTAATTTTTATTACCACAATTTAAAATTTAAGTTATAATCAAACTTTGAAATGTTAATTAATTCTTATAGTGGAGTTAAATATTTAAATTTATGACAAAAATATGTTTCAATTTACTTTCAAAAAAAATATTGATTTTAAGCTCCACAATTTAGTGATTTAAAGATTTAAATGATATGTTGAATATATTATTTTAAAATCTTGCACTATGATAAAACTGGATTTATTACAAGACGTCATTTCACTATAAATGAATAATGGTCTGTTAAAAGTTATTAAAATTATGTTTAGCAATATTTAAAGTAGCCTCAAAAGCAATATTAAAGACTGTTCAAACTGAATAAGTAAGTAGTCGTAAAAATGTTTGAATATTTAAAATGTTTTTAATATAGGTCATGAATTTTTTGAATTCAATTTTACTGTAGTTCACATAACTACGTTGATATTTAAAAGAGACTTTAAACCACTTTTTCATTTCTTTTTTATACTTTTTGTGTTAGAGTTCAATAGTTAAACAACTGAAATAAATACCACAAACACAAATAGATATCAGAAAAAAACTGTCAGAGAGAAATTAAGCATGCTGTTTTTGAAAAAATAGTGAAAAAAGTGAAAAAGCTACATTTTAGGCATTTAACCTGAAAAGTGACTTTTTCACAAAATTTCTATCAAATGAAAGTGAAAATCATTTCTTCTCATATAGTTTGACAAATCAATACCAATAGATCATTCAGAAAAGATGCCAAAGTAAAAATTCTAAATTTGCTGAAATGCACCTCTTAGGCCACAGACCACAATTAATTCCTCTATCAGTTCTTTATAACCTTTTGCATCATTAAAAAAATTGCACCATGCACTTTTGTCCAATTTTTTGTGTGTGTAATGTATTGTCCTAGTCCAAATATATATCCAAAATTCAGAAAGATTGAAGCAATCACTTTTACAAATTTAGCCAATACACATCCATACCCCTATTGACAAGTCAAGAGATGTTCCGAAAACTGTAAATATCACCTTTTTGCACTTGACCTAATCACTCATTCCATATCAAATTCAGTTAAAATACAACCTCCAAAAATTTATTTGACCTCTCTTCTTTCATTTCCACCCAAAAAGATTTAAGGAATGAGTGAGGAAAGGAAAGAAAAAAAATTAAGGAAAAATACACTCTAATTAAAAGGAACTATATTCGTGGACAACGAAAAGCGGGGTCATTAATTGTGGTCTTGGGCCTATTAGGGGCCTAAAACTTGACCAATTCTAAAAAAAACTTGGCATGATTCAAGCTTAGTATATTATAAAACAGGTTACAAAGTTTCAAAGCCATATGATACCAAATAAAAAAAATGTGGCATTTTTTATATCTGAATTTTGGGTGCTGAATTGTGGCGTTGAATTAGAACAATTAAAACTATCAAATTTGAGCTTCTAAAAACCAAAAGATACCAAAACTAACACTTTTTAATGTCTCTATGTATAAGTTAACATCTATTTAAAGCAACAGAAAGCATATTTCATGTATCAGACTTATGCAAAATGGCCAGAAGTTAATTTTATATGAGCCTGTGCCAAAAAATAGAGGTTTTCAATTAGGGTGAGGCCTTATATCAAATGTAATATTTTTCACTTACCACAATTTTCTGAAGTTGTTAAGTTATCAAACAAACTTTAACAGGTTATAAATGTACTTTTGATGGAAATATAAGTTTCAAATAGCATAACGCATGTGGATAAAATGGTCTTTAGCAATGTTATGCTTAAAAAAACAGATTGCCAGTTTAGGCCGTTCCCCACATTTGCATATTTAAAAGCATATAAATGATATGGGAGATGGAGATATACTTTTTTTGCTAAAATCTGTGCTCAGATATGATAAAACATGGAGCCTGGATGTAACAAGACTGTCACTTTCAACTATATATGCAGACAGTATGGTCTGATGCAAAGTTTATTAACTTTACTGTTTAAAAACTGAATGAAATGTCAGCCTCAAAAGGCCAATATTTAAACCACTAGCTATCCAACAGAAGAAAGTAAAGGTAGTCTGTGAAACAGAAATGGTTAAGCAACCAGTAATAAGTGTTTTTGATGTAGGTTCAGTGCAATCTGTTTTGGAATACAACTTTTAAGTGCATAGAACTTCACATTTCACCTGCTGCGTATACTGACCGTTAGACTTAGACTATTAAAACAGCACATTTTGCACTCTTTTTATGTTTTTATCTACTTTTTGTTGTGTTCAGAGTTCACAAATAAGTTAAACAACTGAAATAAATACCACAAACACAAATAGATATCAGAAAAAAACTGTCAGAGAGAAATTAAGCATGCTGTTTTTGAAAAAATAGTGAAAAAAGTGAAAAGCTACATTTTAGGCATTTAACCTGAAAAGTGACTTTTTCACAAAATTTCTATCAAATGAAAGTGAAAATCATTTCTTCTCATATAGTTTGACAAATCAATACCAATAGATCATTCAGAAAAGATGCCAAAGTAAAAATTCTAAATTTGCTGAAATGCACCTCTTAGGCCACGACCAAATAATTCCTCTATCAGTTCTTTATAACCTTTTGCATCATTAAAAAAATTGCACCATGCACTTTGTCCAATTTTGTGTGTGTAATGTATTGTCCTAGTCCAAATATATTCCAAATCAGAAAGATTGAAGCAATCACTTTTACAAATTTAGCCAATACACATCCATACCCCTATTGACAAGTCAAGAGATGTTCCGAAAACTGTAAATATCACCTTTTTGCACTTGACCTAATCACTCATTCCATATCAAATTCAGTTAAAATACAACCTCCAAAAATTTATTTGACCTCTCTTCTTTCATTTCCACCCAAAAAGATTTAAGGAATGAGTGAGGAAAGGAAAGAAAAAAAATTAAGGAAAAATACACTCTAATTAAAAGGAACTATATTCGTGGACAACGAAAAGCGGGGTCATTAATTGTGGTCTTGGGCCTATTAGGGGCCTAAAACTTGACCAATTCTAAAAAAACTTGGCATGATTCAAGCTTAGTATATTATAAAACAGGTTACAAAGTTTCAAAGCCATATGATACCAAATAAAAAAAATGTGGCATTTTTTATATCTGAATTTTGGGTGCTGAATTGTGGCGTTGAATTAGAACAATTAAAACTATCAAATTTGAGCTTCTAAAAACCAAAAGATACCAAAACTAACACTTTTTAATGTCTCTATGTATAAGTTAACATCTATTTAAAGCAACAGAAAGCATATTTCATGTATCAGAC
Source organism: Mytilus edulis (assembly GCA_019925275.1). Taxonomy (NCBI): domain Eukaryota; kingdom Metazoa; phylum Mollusca; class Bivalvia; order Mytilida; family Mytilidae; genus Mytilus; species Mytilus edulis. The sequence goes on from CM034354.1 coordinate 29,990,383, forward strand.
TTATGCAAAATGGCCAGAAGTTAATTTTATATGAGCCTGTGCCAAAAAATAGAGGTTTTCAATTAGGGTGAGGCCTTATATCAAATGTAATATTTTTCACTTACCACAATTTTCTGAAGTTGTTAAGTTATCAAACAAACTTTAACAGGTTATAAATGTACTTTTGATGGAAATATAAGTTTCAAATAGCATAACGCATGTGGATAAAATGGTCTTTAGCAATGTTATGCTTAAAAAAACAGATTGCCAGTTTAGGCCGTTCCCCACATTTGCATATTTAAAAGCATATAAATGATATGGGAGATGGAGATATACTTCTTTTTGCTAAAATCTGTGCTCAGATATGATAAAACATGGAGCCTGGATGTAACAAGACTGTCACTTTCAACTATATATGCAGACAGTATGGTCTGATGCAAAGTTTATTAACTTTACTGTTTAAAAACTGAATGAAATGTCAGCCTCAAAAGGCCAATATTTAAACCACTAGCTATCCAACAGAAGAAAGTAAAGGTAGTCTGTGAAACAGAAATGGTTAAGCAACCAGTAATAAGTGTTTTTGATGTAGGTTCAGTGCAATCTGTTTTGGAATACAACTTTTAAGTGCATAGAACTTCACATTTCACCTGCTGCGTATACTGACCGTTAGACTTAGACTATTAAAACAGCACATTTTGCACTCTTTTTATGTTTTTATCTACTTTTTGTTCGTGTTCAGAGTTCACAAATAAGTTAAACAACTGAAATAAATACCACAAACACAAATAGATATCAGAAAAAAACTGTCAGAGAGAAATTAAGCATGCTGTTTTTGAAAAAATAGTGAAAAAAGGTGAAAAAGCTACATTTTAGGCATTTAACCTGAAAAGTGACTTTTTCACAAAATTTCTATCAAATGAAAGTGAAAATCATTTCTTCTCATATAGTTTGACAAATCAATACCAATAGATCATTCAGAAAAGATGCCAAAGTAAAAATTCTAAATTTGCTGAAATGCACCTCTTAGGCCACAGACACAATTAATTCCTCATCAGTTCTTTATAACCTTTGCATCATTAAAAATTGCACCATGCACTTTTGTCCAATTTTTTGTGTGTGTAATGTATTGTCCTAGTCCAAATATATATCCAATTCAGAAAGATTGAAGCAATCACTTTTACAAATTTAGCCAATACCATCCATACCCCTATTGACAAGTCAAGAGATGTTCCGAAAACTGTAAATATCACTTTTTGCACTTGACCTAATCACTCATTCCATATCAAATTCAGTAAAATACAACCTCAAAAATTATTTGACCTCTCTTCTTTCATTTCCACCCAAAAAGATTAAGGAATGATGAGGAAAGGAAAGAAAAAAAATTAAGGAAAATACACTCTAATTAAAAGGAACTATATTCGTGGACAACGAAAAGCGGGGTCATTATTGTGGTCTTGGCCTTAGGCCTAAAACTTGACCAATTCTAAAAAACTGATGATTCAAGCTTAGTATATTATAAAACAGGTACAAAGTTCAAAGCCATGGATAACCAAATAAAAAAAATGTGGCATTTTTATATCTGAATTTTGGGTGCTGAATTGTGGCGTTGAATTAGAACAATTAAAACTATCAAATTTGAGCTTCTAAAAACCAAAAGATACCAAAACTAACACTTTTTAATGTCTCTATGTATAAGTTAACATCTATTTAAAGCAACAGAAAGCATATTTCATGTATCAGACTTATGCAAAATGGCCAGAAGTTAATTTTATATGAGCCTGTGCCAAAAAATAGAGGTTTTCAATTAGGGTGAGGCCTTATATCAAATGTAATATTTTTCACTTACCACAATTTTCTGAAGTTGTTAAGTTATCAAACAAACTTTAACAGGTTATAAATGTACTTTTGATGGAAATATAAGTTTCAAATAGCATAACGCATGTGGATAAAATGGTCTTTAGCAATGTTATGCTTAAAAAAACAGATTGCCAGTTTAGGCCGTTCCCCACATTTGCATATTTAAAAGCATATAAATGATATGGGAGATGGAGATATACTTCTTTTTGCTAAAATCTGTGCTCAGATATGATAAAACATGGAGCCTGGATGTAACAAGACTGTCACTTTCAACTATATATGCAGACAGTATGGTCTGATGCAAAGTTTATTAACTTTACTGTTTAAAAACTGAATGAAATGTCAGCCTCAAAAGGCCAATATTTAACCACTAGCTATCCAACAAAGAAAGTAAAGGTAGTCTGTGAAACAGAAATGGTTAAGCAACCAGTAATAAGTGTTTTTGATGTAGGTTCAGTGCAATCTGTTTGGAATACAACTTTTAAGTGCATAGAACTTCACATTTCACCTGCTGCGTTATACTGACCGTTAGACTTAGACTATTAAAACAGCAATTTTGCACTCTTTTTATGTTTTTATCTACTTTTTGTTGTGTTCAGAGTTCACAAATAAGTTAAACAACTGAAATAAATACCACAAACACAAATAGATATCAGAAAAAAACTGTCAGAGAGAAATTAAGCATGCTGTTTTGAAAAAAATGTGAAAAAAGTGAAAAAGCTACATTTTAGCATTTAACCTGAAAAGTGACTTTTTCACAAAATTTCTATCAAATGAAAGTGAAAATCATTTCTTCTCATATAGTTTGACAAATCAATACCAATAGATCATTCAGAAAAAGTGCCAAAGTAAAAATTCTAATTTGCTGAAATGCCTCTTAGGGGCCTAAAACTTGACCAATTCTAAAAAAACTTGGCATGATTCAAGCTTAGTATATTATAAAACAGGTTACAAAGTTTCAAAGCCATATGATACCAAATAAAAAAAATGTGGCATTTTTTATATCTGAATTTTGGGTGCTGAATTGTGGCGTTGAATTAGAACAATTAAAACTATCAAATTTGAGCTTCTAAAAACCAAAAGATACCAAAACTAACACTTTTTAATGTCTCTATGTATAAGTTAACATCTATTTAAAGCAACAGAAAGCATATTTCATGTATCAGACTTATGCAAAATGGCCAGAAGTTAATTTTATATGAGCCTGTGCCAAAAAATAGAGGTTTTCAATTAGGGTGAGGCCTTATATCAAATGTAATATTTTTCACTTACCACAATTTTCTGAAGTTGTTAAGTTATCAAACAAACTTTAACAGGTTATAAATGTACTTTTGATGGAAATATAAGTTTCAAATAGCATAACGCATGTGGATAAAATGGTCTTTAGCAATGTTATGCTTAAAAAAACAGATTGCCAGTTTAGGCCGTTCCCCACATTTGCATATTTAAAAGCATATAAATGATATGGGAGATGGAGATATACTTCTTTTTGCTAAAATCTGTGCTCAGATATGATAAAACATGGAGCCTGGATGTAACAAGACTGTCACTTTCAACTATATATGCAGACAGTATGGTCTGATGCAAAGTTTATTAACTTTACTGTTTAAAAACTGAATGAAATGTCAGCCTCAAAAGGCCAATATTTAAACCACTAGCTATCCAACAGAAGAAAGTAAAGGTAGTCTGTGAAACAGAAATGGTTAAGCAACCAGTAATAAGTGTTTTTGATGTAGGTTCAGTGCAATCTGTTTTGGAATACAACTTTTAAGTGCATAGAACTTCACATTTCACCTGCTGCGTATACTGACCGTTAGACTTAGACTATTAAAACAGCACATTTTGCACTCTTTTTATGTTTTTATCTACTTTTTGTTGTGTTCAGAGTTCACAAATAAGTTAAACAACTGAAATAAATACCACAAACACAAATAGATATCAGAAAAAAACTGTCAGAGAGAAATTAAGCATGCTGTTTTTGAAAAAATAGTGAAAAAAGTGAAAAAGCTACATTTTAGGCATTTAACCTGAAAAGTGACTTTTTCACAAAATTTCTATCAAATGAAAGTGAAAATCATTTCTTCTCATATAGTTTGACAAATCAATACCAATAGATCATTCAGAAAAGATGCCAAAGTAAAAATTCTAAATTTGCTGAAATGCACCTCTTAGGCCACAGACCACAATTAATTCCTCTATCAGTTCTTTATAACCTTTTGCATCATTAAAAAAATTGCACCATGCACTTTTGTCCAATTTTTTGTGTGTGTAATGTATTGTCCTAGTCCAAATATATATCAAAAATTCAGAAAGATTGAAGCAATCACTTTTACAAATTTAGCCAATACACATCCATACCCCTATTGACAAGTCAAGAGATGTTCCGAAAACTGTAAATATCACCTTTTTGCACTTGACCTAATCACTCATTCCATATCAAATTCAGTTAAAATACAACCTCCAAAAATTTATTTGACCTCTCTTCTTTCATTTCCACCCAAAAAGATTTAAGGAATGAGTGAGGAAAGGAAAGAAAAAAAATTAAGGAAAAATACACTCTAATTAAAAGGAACTATATTCGTGGACAACGAAAAGCGGGGTCATTAATTGTGGTCTTGGGCCAGAACGTGAAAGTAGGCCTACTCGGACAAAAAATAGTGCATTTGAAGTCATTGTTCACCTAAACTAACCAACAAATTTGCAGAAATGAAACTTTTGTTGAAAGAGAAATATATTAAGACCATTTGAGCCAAATTTTACCTGTCTAGGAGTTTGCATTTAAAATCGATGATTAATGCGCTCCATGGTATACTAATTTAAGATTTCCAGAAAACCAGGGGTTATTTTTAGTGGTACCTCCTTTCGGAAGCTCTCTTCTTTCTTATATGATTTTGAATGTATGTTGAAAATTGGCATGCAGAAAGGTGACACCTGTACAATTCAGGATATACCTAGTTTCTAGGAAGTTAAACTTAAGGTAAAATATTTAGAAAGCTGTGAAAATTGCAAACTTTGGTTGAACAGATAGGGACTTTTAATTGGTGGTATGACACCTATGAGGGTACGGAATCGGCCGAGTTGAGACGAATGGTAAAGTCTAACTGACTAAAATTGAGCATATAGATAGATACTCACATTGAACTAATACCAAAACAAAAGGATGATTACTTTTTTTTGGTAAACATTTTCTCTTTCGACAGCTAGTCATGGAGAGATTGGTGTTGAGTTATGGTGTTTTGTTCTGAAAACAGTAACCATAACTCTACAATTAAATATTTGTGTTTTTTCTTCAATTTTTACATATATTTCAGGACGTTAGTTTTCTTGTTTAAATTGTTTTACATTGTCATTTCGGGGCCTTTTATAGCTGACTATGCGGTATGGGCTTTGCTCATTGTTGAAGGCCGTACGATGACCTATAATTGTTAATTTCTGTGTTATTTTGGTCTCTTGTGGACAATCATACCACATCTTCTTCTTTATTTTTTATATATATATATATATATATACCATATTATCAATTTCATCCGAATAAACTCATCACACCAGTATTGGGAATTTTGTATTTCCACCAGACACGCGGCATATCTACATTTAATTAAATAATACATACGTGGAATACCGTGGAATTTTTGAAGGATACTCTGCAATCCATTTGTTAGTTTTTGACTTGTTTGTTTTTGAAGTCCTTCCCATACTAACAGACGTTTCAGCGCTAATACTGACTTCTGTTTGACCAATTAATGGAATTCCAACATTTCCTTTTATTGTTGCTGCAATGAGTATAAAAAAGAAGATGTGGTATGATTGCCAATGAGACAACTCTCCACAAGAGACCAAAATGACACAGAAGTTAACAACTAAAGGTAACCGAGATATTTCAATGATAGAATTTTTATTTATTTTTTACGTATAATGTTGGTTTTTAAGGATTTTTTTAACAAGCTAGTAAGCGTTTATGACAATAAATATATTAATTTATTAAATTTATAATATAGTAAATAAATGATTCGAAATAAAAGAGAGACGACGCATCATTCAAATTTATAAAATGTAGTTCTTGTTCAATAGTTTATTCGAGTCTCACCATATACAAACAAGTTCAAACATGTATACTGTAAACCAACTGATTTTCCGGCGAGCGATTTATTTTTGCAACTTTTATAAATAGAAAAATAACACGAATTTAAATCGACCCGAATGTGTTTTACTTGGATCTTTCCTTATTTAACTACATTAGGTAAATAAGCAAATCGCAAAAATTACAGCAGATTCCATCCATTAAATCTTTGGCTAGCTTGCTTGTTTGCTGAACCGTGAAGTCATTGTTAGGTTAGGTAAACTACCCTACTTTATAAATAGACTAGTCCTACAGAAAACCAATCTATCTGTCTGTTGGACTATGTTACTTTGAAAGGAGGGTAGTATACCTCACCTTATAATGACTTCACGGTTCAGCTAACAAGCAAACTAACCAAAGATATTACCTTTGGCTACACACTCAGTGGAATCCGCTGTAAATCACCGCGAAGTGGACTACAAATAGCTAAACGCGAAATGAAGTATCATCGAAAACAAATTGGTTATTTTCCTTCTTTAGCTTATGTCTTACTTGATACTTTAGCGGCTCTGTCCCATCTAAATTCATACGTATCTTCTCTTGTTATGGTTATTTCGTCAGTCTTTGTCACCGTCTGTTCTACTGAGGTATTATTCACTTGAGTCCAGCTGAATACAGATGTGGGGGTCCTGATGATATCTGCTCTATCTAAGTCATAATCAATCTGAAGCAACTTCATATTACCTTCAGTTGCTGGTTTCTTTAACAATGAAAAAAAAAATAAACACAAAAATACCGAAATACAAGGAAAGTCCCTTGTGAAATGAAATGAGCACAACTTTGTACTGGTATTTCCTTATGTAGAAAATGGTGGACTGAACCTGCAAATGATTTCTATAAAGGTAGCAATGACGGTTATGAGAGCACCGAATATACGTAGGTACAAAATTTGTCAAGACGACAATAACCCGATCAAAGAGTTGAAAACATTCCAATGTCAATAATGGGACTTCAACGTAGCAAAAGAATTTCCTGAACCCGATGGCGATCTTCAGCTGGCCCCACAACAATTATTCTCTGTTGTTATATGTGTACTATGTAATGCTGAAGGTAACAAAGAATCAAATTATGTTGTTAACTGTTGTCACGACAATACCTCGATCTTTGTTGGAAGGAAAACATTTTATTAAGCTCACGTTTCTCAAAATTTATTTTTTAGGTGTACCGATTCGTGTTTGTCTTTACGAATGTTCACGTTTGGTCGTTGCATGTGTTGTCTGCAATATTCGTGCTTTTAAAAAAAAATCGGTGTAGAAATGAGTGATCAACTTAAGAATTTGTGATAAAAAAAAACGAATCTAATCTGATATTTACCAACATTATCTTGCCAAATGATGAAATCCTGTCATTCTTAAACCCACCTTCATCATTAGGTTTATCAGACGCTACATACTTCCCTTTCAGAAACAGACTTTGATCTCCAGCATAGTTTGGATGTTGATATCCAACCCATCTAGTGCAAAAAAAACAAAACAATTATCTATACATTACAATCTTTGTATCGTTTCTGATGATGGTGAATGCAAGCTTCATTTTTTTTTTATATAAATAAAGCCGTTAGTTTTCTCGTTTGAATTGTTTTCGGGGCCTTTTAAAGCTGACTATGCGGTATGGGCCTTGCTCATTGTCGAAGGCCGTATGGTGACCTATAGTTGTTAATTTCTGTGTCATTTTTGTCTCTTGTGGAGAGTTGTTTCATTGGCAATCATACCACATCTTCTTTTTTTTTTTTTTTTTTTTTTTTATAGATGTTCGATTCCAACAACTTTATCAAGCATTATTTTCCTTGTTAAATTTCAACAGACACCAACCACTAATCAAAATGTCATCATTTTCCCTAACTCATATTGTTTACCATTATAGGATGCCAATCACAATTTGAAAATATAAGATCTACATATTTCCTTACATTTATGTACACAGGCATTCAAGTTTATGTACGTACAATTCTCCAAGAGGTTATGCAAATAAAATTCACACTTCGATGAAGAGAATAACTTCATATACGACATGTTTATTCTTATCCAATATTATATCATAGTAGATATCAAGTAATTTACACAACAAATTTCAAAGAATAAGCGACTTATATTTTATCAAGCAGTTGTCAAATATGTTGTCATCGAGGGCAATACTTGGTCAAAGCATTAAATTAACAAAAAATAGATTTTTGTTTGGAAAATTCAAAACGGAAAATTCCTTCTCAAATGGCAAAATCATAAGCTCAAACACATCAAACGAATAAGAATCAACTGTCATACTCCTGACCATGGTACATGCATTTCATTAAGTAGAAACTTGTGATTTAACCTGGTTAAAAGCTATCCCTCTTGTATGACAGTCGCTTACAATACCATGAATCAAATTGATAACAATTTGTAAATAAAACGAATAGACATATACATTTTGTAATAGGTGAAATGTCAATAATTGTGGTACTACAGTCAGCGTTGTAATATAATTTTAATCACTATGAACACCAAATAACTATGTTAACGAAACAAAAACAAAACAAAAACAAAACAAAATGACCATGGTACTATAACACAATGGCGGGATGTATCAATTACTAAGAGCAGAACAGATACTTACGCGCCACTTTTCACCTCAATTGATGACATTTTGTTATCAAATTTGTACCATTTAAGGTTCTCTACATCATCACTGAATGTCAGAGACCGCCCGTTAAAAGTATCAGCATACACTGTACACTCTGGCTCTTCGGTGAAATTCTAAAAATATACCTACAATCACATATCTTATATGAGGGTTCATTTTGCCCATTACAATCTTTTATAATTCAGCATCCCATTATTCTCTATTCTTTATATGTTTGCCTATTTTTCTGTATTCTTTTTTTTTGTACATTTTTTTGTACCTATAGTTGTTTATTTCTCTTTTATTAGGTATCTAGTGGAGAGTTATCTTATTGCAGCAATCATATCACAACTCCATATTTATTACAACACAATTGCTAGAATAAAACAAAAGGCCAACAGAAGACTGATCAACACCAAATCCACCAAAAACTTGGATTGATCTCTGTTGCTCCAGAAAGTTAGGCAGATCCTGCGTCAAATGTGGCACCCGTGAAGTGCTTGGTAATCAGTCGTTGGTATGATAATCTGAACTTTGTTTGATATTTTATGTATTGTATAATAAGTTTTGTTTACAACAGTGCGTGTTTGTTGTGCAAAGTACTTAGTATACATACGTAGTCATCTAGCAATTTTAAAGATGACGCTCTGTCTTGGAAATACTTTGTGAACTTGTCGTAAACTTCCCCTTCTTCTATAACACATATACGTCCTTTATAGTTCTTAAATTGATACAGTATCCACCTTTAACATTTAAAATAAAACAGAAGATTGAGGTGGTACCCAACACTTTCACTAAAATGAATTTGGCTCGTTTGATTTTCATAAAATTTTGACAAAGTGTTGACTTTGACCCTTTGACAAAAATATAAAAATTTCAATAAAATTGAACCAACCATTTTGTCAGAAAAATTACACTGGTTATATAGCAATTTGACAAACTCTGATTTTGATCATTGAGAAGCTTAATATTCCATTAACAACACGACGTTATTAAAACGTTTAGCTGATTTTACAGAGTTATCTCCCTGTAGTGTTAGGTACCACCTTAAACGAAATTGTATACATAAGTATAATACCCACACCAGTTTTTCTATGTATTTTTATCTCTTTGCTACAAGTACTAGGGCACATACAAGAAAGAAAAAAAAAGGTTTATCAATATATATATATAGTTCCATTGAAAAAATAAGTTTTGTTTATAAGAATTGCCTGATGTATATGTATTGAGTGTTTCAAATAATTGTAATGCAACTGAAAAATGAAATTTGTATTTGAAAATAACTTCAATTATTCTCTGATTGATTTAATTTTTCTACTACAATTCGCGTCTATACATTCTATATATATGTATGTGTGTGTGTATGATTCTAATAATAATTTGATAGTTAAACATACACCCCTCTTTCGCATTTAACACTTGACGTCATATCATCGAAGCCTGCATCAAGCAAATCTGGACAGGATTTGGTAAAATCTTTGCTTCGTCCTCCAAATTTCTTGTGTTGATAAAGAGTTATCTACAATGAGTTCAAAGACAACAATACTATAGAGCGTTAACTAAAAATTTCCTCCAACAGTTATTTATTGGAATCATGCATGCTTTAATAGTTAAACACAATGCAAAATCATTTCAATTTGAAAAAAAAATCTTTAACACAAGCAATGCTATTCATTTATATGTCCATCACAGCATGCAGAATAAAATTGAGAATGGACATGGGGAATATGTAAAAGAGACAACAACTCGACCATAGAGCAGACAACAGCCGAAGGCCATCAATGGGTCTTAAATGCAACGAGAAACTCCCGCACCCGAAGGTGTCATTCAGCGGACCCCTAAACAAATATATTTATTAGTTAAGGTCATACTAAGCTCCGAATTTTACACAAGAAAATAAAATTAAAAATCATACAAGACTCACAAAAGCCAGAGGCTCCTGACTTAGGACAGGCACACAAATTCGGCGGGATTAAACATGTTTTTTTGACATCTCAACCCTCCCCCTATACCTCTAGCCTATGTAGAAAAAACAAACGCACAACAATACGCACAGTAAATTCAATTTAAGAGAAGTCCGAGTCCAATGTCAGAATGCATGTTTTTGTTAAAGACAGTGAAACCTGTTTAAACCGAACCTTTTCGGGACTGAATATTTTGTTCGGTTTTGGTCGATGTTCGATTTCATCAGGTTCTCAGAGCATATAATTTGATATGACGGCGCTTTAGAACATGTTTGGTTAATACAGGTTTTCGGTTTAGGCAGGATTCGGTTTAGCCAGGTTTAACTGTATATAAATATTTTACCTTTGGTTCCATTTTTACAGCGTCTAAAAGATAAACAATTGCGATTATTGGATTATCTTCGAAGCTTAGGAACCAATAAGTATATGCTGAAAAATGAAACGATCAAAATAAGTTTAGAACAATGACGTCTTTTAAAATAAAAGTAGTAAGTATATAAATAAGTAATCAAAGAGTAAAATAAAATCTAAAGTCTATCGTACAGATGGGCGTAAAACAATTCAAACAAATATAATTATCAAATTTTAAGTGCCATCGTGTCTGTCAATCAGCTGATTGTTATAAGAGAGGATTAATTACAGATTCCTTTTCCAAATAACCAGCCAGGGAATGAAAATCATAAGATATGTCCAAATATAGGTCTTATTACCATATTAAGGATGGTACGTGTGTGAGACATGTATTATGATGTACAACAAAACGGTCTTAGGACAGTCCTAACTTCCGTTGTCCTAGGACAGCTTCGTTGACATGGCATCAGTACTACACGAAAAATATTTTATTATTTGTATAAATACCCCGACAAATTAGTCATGGTATTATATGCTAGGATAAATATCATGATCTGGCTGGTATATATATATATAAGGTTGGCATTTAAAATATATATAATTGTGCATATACTTTTTAATATAGAAAATTATCATCACATATTTGTATAGCAACATATATTAACATATCGATTCAGTAAATTATGTCAGAAAATAATAACTTAAATGTTATAAAGTTAACATTTAAAAACAGATAAAATCATTGACATGTGGGAAAGAAATAAAAACTACTTTACATATGTTTTCATTACCTACATATTAATTAGAAAAGAGTTTCCTAATATTATTTGTTCATCTCTACTCGAAAGTAGTTTGCTATAATGTTGTCTGTTTAAGATAAAACTGACAACATATATTTTGGGCAAATTTTTGATTCGCCGTTTTCTACATGGGTAAATACCTGTGTGCTAAGTCAGGAATATGACAGTTGTTTTTCATTCGTTTGACGTATTTGAGGCTTTGATTTAGGCATTTGTTAATTAATTTGCCGTTTTGAATTTTCCTTGGAGTTATTTATTATTGCTATTCTACTTTTTTTTATTCATTTAAAATAAGATTTTTATTCCTAAAGTGCCGCTTGTATGGTGTGCCTACTAAATCTAACATTTTGTTTTCACCGTAGTTTCCCATACTCGAATAATCCTTATAACATAATATGGGGTCAATAAACTAATCATAGATACCAGGATAAAATTTTGTATTTACGCCAGACACGCGTTTCGTCTACAAAAGACTCATCAGTGATGCTCTAAATAAAACACCTCCTATATTGATGACATGTATATTCCTTAGATATTTAGTTTCAATCTTAGACGTGTTATAACTGAAAGCGACACTATTAGGTTTAACGGTCATTATCGCAAATTGGCTGGCAGTTACTATACGAATGCGTTTTTTGTCCATCGATTTACGAGTTTTGAACAGCGGTATACTAATGTTGCCTTTACTAATAACTTTGCATACTAAATATGTATATGAACTGTAATTTAACCCATTGCGTCCCTTTCCCGGTTGTTTAGTTCAAACATATTTATTTAAAAGGATTGGGAATAGTGGATTGGGAAACAAGTTTTGCAACTTATATTTATCCCTTTCCACTTTGCAGGTGCGAGTGCTGCCTTGTAGTCGCATTAGTAAGCTCTTTTTTCGAAATCTACAAGGGTGTCTTTTACGTACAAGAGATAGGGCTCTCTCTTAACACGGGTCCGCCATTTATCGTTCCCTTCCGACGGACTATCATCGTTTCCCAAGACCATACTCGCAGATGGTGTCAAGGTAGAGTCGAAAATTCAGTCCCTGAAATTTTCATCCCGGAACGGGAATTGAACCAGGAACCTTTGTGTTAGTAGTCCGATACACTACCCTACACCACGGCTCTCCGATTATTATATTTTGAATAAAATGCAGATGGGCTAGTACTAGTATGTTAAGCAGCAGACGATTATCCTGCCGATCTCGAATCTTTTGGAGTTCAAGTGATTCCCTCATATTTTTTTAGTTAACCTGATTTTTACTTTTTATATCAATTGAAAAGAAAAACCTGCCATTTTTTTGAAAAAAATTTGCAATCAACACTACAAAAACAAATTAGATGTCGCTTGAGTTCGCATTTATTATTTTTCCTTTTCTGTTCTCTTTTCGATTTTTAATAGAGATTTGGCTCATGAGAATTTTTGACAATGGCACATAAATTAAACTAAACTTCGATAATTTGTACATACTAACTAACATGATCCGTTCAGACTAAAATGACATATTTTGAAAAAAACATTATTGTACTTACATGGGTTTTCGATACATTAACTACACCTTTTTAACAGCTCTACTGCCTTTTATATTTTCATGTTTATTAAAGAGAAACGCTACAGCAACGGAAAAATAAACATTGCACTTGAAAGAGCAACCGTTTGTAATAATGATATGCAAATAGCTTGGTGATGATACCGGATCTGTGTTGAAAAAATAAATCATTTCTTCACGGGTATGTAACTGGGTTAATATTACTATGTATGACACACTTTAACAAAATATTTGTAAATATTTGTAAACAGTGATGTATAAATCTGAAATAATTGTTGTAATGTTCCAGTTTTGCTACGATGTGGGGGGAAACCAATGTTGTTTATTTTTCAGCCGCTATGACGACACTTAAAAAAGAGGATTGATAAATCTGATAAATAAACTTATCATAGATACAATGATTATAAATCCGTACGCCAGACTACAAAAGACTCATCAGTGACGCTCGAATACATAAAGTTTAAATACGCCAAAAAAAAAAAGACCATTTAGGTGAGAGGTTTATATAGCTTTAATACCAGGGCTAATCCAGCATTTTCTAGGAAGTCAGGAATATCACAACTGTAAACCATTTGTATTTTGTGTTTTAGATATCGATTGTGCTTTAAGCTTAGGGACTTTCGGTTTATAGTTTTTCTCATTATTCCAAAATAAGCATAGAATAGTGACGAATGGCCTACAAAAAATTAAAGAATAGACATCTATCATCCAGAGCTTCATACCTGATAAATCATAAGTATCAACTTTACTAAATACTATTTCTAGGCATATTAATAAATACTAAAATACTATTTATATAGCCAATAGCCCAGCAATACTGGTGGACTGACACTGACTTCTTTTTTACCAATTAAAGGAATACCAACATTTGCCGTCATTGTTGCTGTAATGAGATATTGTGACATTTGAAATAATTTTGTTTAGTTAACGAGCAAACATTAAATACTAGCAGATAACATTGTGATTGCAGGACGAAATTGGTAGGGTAATTTCAATTGTGTTATTTAAGAAATAATTGATGCAAGCTATACTTTGTCGTAGTTTTAACATGGGTAGGCATTATATTCGTGATTATTTTTGCCCGAGCGAAAGTGAGGGCTGAATTAACACGAATATAAAATCAATGCCTACCCATGTTAAAACTACAATAAAATATACTTTGCATCAATTATTTCGATTCTGATTAGGACAATTAAGGTAATTTATATGTCCGATGTGTGTAAGTGCAGAGCGTGTGTGTAGGCTCTTCTATGAACCTCCCTGTTTTTGTGTGTAAAGAAGCAAACGGCTGGCACTGTGATTTTTCAGAGGGAGGAGTTTTGAACAGCCAGCATGAACGGTTGTCGTAAACTATCTATAGGTCAGCTATTTTCAATTTCGGAATGCAACACATTACAGTCATAATGAATGCATTTTTAACAACATGCGCATCATTTAAGAGTTTGGAAATGTTTTAAGTTAATGAAATATATTAAATGGATGCCGATTTGATAAAATTCATTATTCTGCAGTAGTCAATATACGCATGTGCAATCAAATTTTATTGGATTTAGAGCATGGGTTTATTCACAAAGCGAAAGAAGCACGTCATATATATATTATGAACTGATTTCACATGGGTATAACCAGAGCGAATAAGAGTATGTTCCTATATATTGCAGAAATAAAGGGGTATGCGTACGCCGATCTCAATGACAATTAAACTTACCAATTCTTATATGAAGGTATGGATGGGGTTTACAAATGTAGAAAGTATGGACAAAAATAAAGAATACAGAAAAACAAAAAATAAATTATTAAGTATATTGAAAAATGGTGTGCTATTGATAGAAAATAATAAGAAAAAAATGGTGTTAATAAATCTTAAAGCTTGAATTTGTTAAAGATAAAATAAATCATTTCCGAAAATATTTTTTACCTGGTGCTTTTGTTCCTGTGTTCCATTTAAATTCATACGTATTTTCACTTTGTATCGTTATTTCTTCCGCTTCTGACAAAGTTTGCTCTACAGAGGTATTATTGACTTGAGTCCAGCTGAAGACGGTTGAGGGGGTCCTACTTATTTGTTTCTTATCAAAGTCATAATCAATTTTCAATATCTTCATCTCGCCAGAAGGCTATATAAAAAAAAAAAAAAACTATAAATAAACAAGAATGGGTCCCAGTACACAGATGCCCCACTCGCACTATAATTTTTTAGGTTCAGTGGACCGTAAAATTGGGGTAAAAACTTCAATTTGGCTTTAAATTAATTTAGAAATATCATATCGCAGGGAACATGTGTACTAATTATTTTTGATTGCTAGTTTATTTCCGACGGCAAATATTTAATGCATGATCAGGACAAGTTTAGATTAACAAGATGATCGATGCAGTGAACATTTAAATATAAGAAATACAATATTAAATATTTTAAGCCAGAAGTTTTTTAGTTTATCAATCTGTTTTTCTAATTTCTTTTGCACTGTTGTATGTCTTATCATCTTTGTACTTTTTGTTGTAATGTTTCTGTCATTCCAACTTCGTCCTCCAATAAAAACTGACCACCACGAATAACACATTAGTGCTGAATGTGGCGTTAAACACCAATAAATAAATCAATCAATTTTAATCAATGTAATGTTGTCAATCTTAAAATAGTATCTTTGTTGAGATTATTTAAATCCTGTTCATATCTTTTTACTTATTTTAATGTAATTGTTCAAATTAGGTAGTAAACAATATAACACTAAAAAGATATTGAAGGTAATTATAATTAATATAATTAAGGAAAATTAGGTACTTAAACAATTAATTAAAGGACTAATAACATTTACCCCCATTATTTTTTGCAAAGAAGACGTCATTAATAAATCCACCTTCATCACTTGGTAAATCAGACATAATTTTACGCCCACTCAGAAACAGACTTTGTTCTCCTTCGTAGTTACATTCTGTAAACCCAACCCACCTAAAGAGAAAAAAAACCAACATTGTATTTATCAATAAAAAATTAAATTTTGGATGTAACACATCTTCTGATTGGCTGAAAGCTTTTGTCTATCAGTTAACGTACAAAATTTTGTCATGCGATCATAAATAATACAACTTTATATGTAACACGTCTGATTGGCTGAATTTTTTTTTATCAGGTCATAGATATATTCTGTCATGTAACTGTGAGGGTATCAACGGATTTTTTTAATTATAATTTACTCCTTAAAACTTGTATTAAAAATTAAATAATAATCAAATTAGTGAGGTGTCAGAGGAGTTGCTGCACGATTAATTGGTCTTTTCCTTTAGTAGTATAGAGTTTTACTAACAGAGGAACATATAATCCACACATGTATTCAGGTCAAGGTTAGAATGAGTGATTGATTGTTAGTGGCTTAACGTCCAGTGGCAAATATTTCATGCATCTTCAGGTCAAAGGTTAGATTGATGACAGTACCAAAGATACTTACGCACCACTTTTCACCACGACTGATGACATTTCGTCATCAAAATTGTACAATTTCAGATTATGTACATCATCATGGAAAGTCAGAGAACGCCCTAAAAAATTATTGTCTTTGTATATTGTACACTTCGACTACTCAGTAAAATCCTAAAAAATAATTCATCAAGTTTAAAAAAGAAGATGTGGTATGATTGCCAATGAGACAACTATCCACAAAAGACCAAAATGACACAGACATTAACAACTATAGGTCACCATACGGCCTTCAACAATGAGCAAAGCCCATACCGCATAGTCAGCTATAATAGGCCCTGATAAGACAATGTAAAACAATTCAAACGAGAAAACTAACGGCCTTATTTATGTAAAAAGATATAGTAATGACATTATGTTATCGACAGTCTACTAACATTCTATTTAGTATAATATCTAAATAAAAACAATGTATTTGTACCGTACTGTTTAGATTGATTTCCTTTAAAGTTTTTATATCCAAAAACATTAATTTTCATCATTTGATTGTCAGCTTTGTTTTTAAATTAAAGAATGCCATTATATAAGTTTGCTAATCATTTGATATTGTGTTTGCATACTATTATTTCTGTTTCAGAAATTGTCCGTTTTTACCATGTCAGTTAATTTTTGGATTATGAGTTGGTCCCTTTGATATTTTTCGCCTCTCTTTTATAAAATGTGGATAAATAATTTCAATGTCATTCTGGATGAAAGTTACTCCATACTTACAAAGTTGTCCAGCAATCTTATAGATGATGCATAGTCGTTGAAATTATCACAGAAATTCTCATTATAATCTTCGCCATCCTGCACGACGAAAATATTTCCTTATTAATATTTTTCCAAGTAGAGTATTCACCTTAAACATTCAATTAGAAATGACAAATGAAGGTACAAATCCGAAAAATTCCTATGAAGAATGAATTGTTCATTGAATCATTCAATTTTTTATTAAGATATTTTAGACTAAAGTTAGAGAACGGAAACCAACTTCAGGACCTACGAACGGGAAGAGGTACGGAAGTACAGACGGACATGGGTAAATCTTGATGCTCCTTGATACAAAACCGAACTTGATTTTTATAAAACAAGTGTGGACACAGATCAGTGTAGATAGTATATTTTTATGTTGACAATGTGTTTTTGTTACATAGAGGGTTCTCTGTTTTTTTCCCAATAGGTTTCTATGTTACTAACACTTACACCCCTCTGTTGCATTTGGCACTAGATGTGATGTCATCAAAGTCGTACTCGTCTAAATCGGGACAGGATTCTGTAAAATCTTGGCTTCTTCCGCCATAACTGTGTTCGTACAGCGTAATCTTCAACTAGAACAAAGACATATTATATACAAGTCTGCAACATTAGCCATTAGTCCAATGCCCAAGACTTGTAAAATTACAAGCTGGTGAAAGATGAGTAACATGGTCCAACACTCTACTTAAGGCATCCCTACACTCATCCACTTTAACAAATGGCCGTTTCAGAATCTAAAGAATCATGGGTTATTTCATTGTTCGCACCACAAACTTGAAATAACGACACGTCATTGGTTAAGTTTTGAAAATATTACCCAGAATGCATTAGATTCTGAAACGGCAAATTGATGACGGCTAATGAACTGAGATCTCTTTCTGTGAAAGCCGCTCATTTTCAAATATATACATGCATGTATATAAAAAAACAGTAACAACAAATTCCTTAATAAGATATTTTGATTATAACTTCATCGAAATTTTCACCCTCAATTTTAAACAGATTTTCTGCGACAACTGTGCCAGTGCACAATATCGTTTATTAAGTAAGGTATGAATGCCATTCTAATTGTTATTTCCTAGAGGTAGTACAAATGATTAAAAACAAAAAATACAATGACAGTCTGTATTGACAAAAAACATCCTGTGGTGTACTGATAGTGTGCCCACCTCCATCTAGCCTCAAATACAAGAGTTTGTGAGTTCAACCTCTGACGCATTTAACTATGATTTAAAAATTAATTTTGGCTGATTCTCCACTACATGCAGAACATTTAGGAATTTAGCGCAAATACTGATCAGCTTGAAGTAAGAATATTATGCCCAGCTAGGATCAATCGGAAATCCTCGGTAGAATCCGCTACTCTCCTTCGTTAGATGAGGGTACGGAATCGGCCGAGTTGTGACGAATGCTGCTAGGATAACACATCTTCATGTTCAATGTTGAAAACCTCGTGAACTAAAAATCTGACAAAGAGCGTTGGCCTAGTACAATTCACTGTTCATATATTCAAATGACATTATTATTTTCGCGTCTTTATATCAAGTTTAAGGTGTTTTTGTTGTATATTGAATGTTACTTAGTAACCGTTAGTTTTCTCGTTTGAATTGTTTTACATGGTCTTATCGGGGCTTTTTATAGCTGACTATGCGGTATGGGCTTTGCTCATTGTTGAAGGCCGTACGGTGTCCTACAGTTGTTAATGTCTGTGTCATTTTGGTCTCTTGTGGACAGTTGTCTCATTGGCAATAATACCTCATCTTCATTTTTATATAAGAGCTGAAGTTTAGGTGTTTAGATTATTTATAAAGCTATATCCGCCTAGAAATATATGGACCGAAGAAAATAAGCCCATTTCTTATATAAATAAATGTCATTTTTAACTTTGCCGTAAGAAGTAAGTAGGGTAGTCATACAGCTTTTAAATTATTTTTACTGGAACATGTCCACGAAATTGCAGTACAATTCGAGGCAAGTGTTGAACTAAAGAGGTTTTAAATTTCGCTTCGCGGGTAGTACGTCGACTGAACATGCGCATAAACATATATAAGGGAGCTACCATTTGATTTTTAGGGGGGGGGGGGGGGGGGGGGGGGCTAGGATGAAATTTAAAAAAAATAGGCAGGACAGGAGTTTTGAGTTAAAAAAAAAGCCAGGATGAGAAATTTGTTAAAAAAAAAAGGCAGGATGACAATTTGTGTTAAAAAAAGTCAGGATAAACTAGTAAAAAAAAGGCAGGACCGAATAGAGTAAAAAATAAAAAGGCAGGACAGAGATTACAACTAAAAAAAAAAAGCAGGACAAAAATTTTCATCCTAGCCCCCCTTATAAAAATCAAATGGTAGCTCCCTTTAGACACTGATCGATAACGACAGTTTTCTGTGGAAAAAAAAAGATTCATGAAGCACAAAACACTTCCTTTATATTTCATATCACAAATATTTCCGACTTTGTATGGCTACAGATGAGTTGCGGCTCAATGAAATTTATCAATTCCTTCAGTGGTATAGAAGCTACAAATAAATGAGGGTCTGGATTGAATTCCTTTATTTCTGTATTCTTTATTGTTCTCTATTCTTTATAATTTTTGCTTGTTATTCTATATATTTTAGCACCCCATGGTTCTTCTTTTATATTCTTTTTTTTTAATTTCCTCTTTTCTTTGTCATTTTTGCCGGTAGAACATAACACTAAGGAGAGATAACTCTGTTAAAATCAGCTGAATGCTATTGTTTAGGGAATATTAACCTTCTGAAGATCAAAGTAGGTGTCTGTCAAACTGATATTGTAGTATCGATCCTCCGCATGGGGTGTTTGATTATCTGGTTATTTTGCCGTTTTTATAGTGATTACGTGATTATTAGATAATATAGATAGATATAGAAAGATGTGGTGTGAGTGCCAATGAGACAACTCTCCACAAGAGAATAAAAGATACAGAAATTAACAACTATATGTCACCGTACGGCATTGAACAATGAGCAAAGTCCATACCGCATATTCAGCTATAAAAGGCCCCGAATTGACAAATGTAAAACAATTCAAACGAGACAACTAACGGCCTAATGTATGTTAAAAAAATTAACGAAAAACAAAATTTTTAAATATGTAGCACATACTAGTAAACAAATCTTCTCAAAGTGCAATTAACGCGGTTTTAGAGAAAGAGAAAAACATAATTAAACAGGCAATTCCTATACATTTCGTGCAGATGTTAATAAATAATGTGGACACCAGATTTTGAATTGTTGGAATTTACTCACTGCTGTCGGCAAATATTACTGATTTTGATGCGGGTCCTATATTTCTGCATTCTTTAATTTTGTAGGTTATTTTTATATATTATTTTATATCTTTGTATTTTCTTGATATATTTCAACATCCCATTACTCTGTTGTGTTTTGCTTTAATCCATCGATTCTTCGATTTTTATTGCTCTTGCTTCTGCATTTTTGTCCATTGTTCTCTACTTATTCTATAAACCCCTTTTTATACCCTGATATTGTCCTAGATTAACATGATTTGCAAAACTTGTTATAAGTTGTTCAATGAATGTTTTCTTGAAGTCTTCACCTCATCTTCGCTATCCAATGGTTACGACCCTTTTCCCGAAGGAGGGGACAAGATAGTAACCCTTTGAATAGCGAAAATGTCTCTTACTAGATTAACGATAAAATAATTGCGTCAATTTTGTTAAACGGCACATATTTCATACAAAGGATTTATAGATTTTGTCACAAACATGGCATCACTCTATATAACATAGTCCACTGACAGATTTCTAGCAGGGAGGGGCACATTGGAACGTAATAATGGGTTTAATGAAATACAAAGTATAGAGAACAGTTGGCAAATAGACAAAGATAACAGTGAAATGTTAAAATAATAAAAATAAGAATGAAACGAAGATATGACTTTCCATCAAACACCCTTACACACAATTGCATTAAGACATATCTAACATGTTTACCGAAGAGTCCATTTTAATTATGATGCACCCACTCATGTAGGTCATTGCCATATGCAGCATTTTTAAACAACAACGAATCGTAGGCTCATATAAATAATCCTCATCTTTAGTCATAAGATTTGCACCAAGTGACTTCGACCCATTTGGTAAAATTACTTCTTTAAATTGTATAGACTGGAAAATGTAAATTATTTAAGGAATGAACGTTCACGTCATCAAATTAGCGGTTAATTAATTATTTTTTTTTGCCTTTGTTCTATAACACTAAACATATCTTTGAAACATTGCCTTTGGTGAATTTCCTATTTACGGGGCCTTTTACAGCTGACTATGTGGTATGGGCTTTGCTCATTGTTGAATGCCATACGATGACCTATAGCTGTTGATTCCTGTGTCATTAGTCTCTTCAAGAGAGTTGTCTCATTGACAATCATACCAACTCTTCTTTTTTATATGGTAGGTTTTGTTATCTGTTTGTATGTGCGTTTTTGCGATTGACATGCATGTGTCTTGCCGTGTCAACTCAACATTACCCTTATAAAACAGAGATAAAATCAACTCCCCACAGTCATGCATGGAAACTTCAAACAATTCGGACAACTGTCCATGTGTATAAAGTCTATAAATACTCGTTCTTTCCGCGAACGATTATCTTATGGAACCAACTACTACCACATGTGATAGCCGTCTCAGAACTAGACACATTTAAGGTGTCAGTCAAGGGAGTAAACTCCACATAATTGTAAAGTGTGAATACGTTGACCTTTATTCTTTAGAAAGAAATTGAGGCTCTGTTATGCGCATGTGTAAATAGTCCTTAGTGAAATGCCTGCTTGCGGATATTACTAAAAGAGGGGCGAAAGATACCAGAGGGACAGTCAAGCTCATAAATCGAAGATAAACTGACATGGCTAAAAATGAAAAAGACAAACAATAGTTCACATGACACAACATAGAAAACTAAAGAATAACACGAACCCAACTAAAAAATGGGGATGATCTCATGTGCTCCGGAAGGGGTAAGCAGATCCTGCACCACAAGTGGCACCCGTCCTGTTGCTAATGTTATATCAAACCCGGTAACTAGTCTTAATTCGGTAGGTCACATTCATGAAAGGGAAGGGAATTGTAGTTACGACGTAAGGAACATATCCGATATCATCTGTGAAACGGTTATTCCATAACGGTGAACAAACTCGTGATGGCGTCCGTAAAATTTCGAAGGGATGATTTCAAATTCACCATTTGGAACTCTTGGTTTAATAGCTTCCTTGTGAGCAGCAACCCTCTATAAAGAAAATCATGATAGGAAATACAAGCACGGGAATATCGAATCACTTGAGAGATATAATACCCCGTATGCAGGTGCTGCCGGAATTTTGCTACTAAGAAATGGAAAATTCACAATTGGAAAGCTGAAATCATCTAATTTGTCGTAAAGTTTTGTTTTCAATCGACCCTCATTGTCAATTTTTAGATGTAAGTCAAGATATGAGGCCGAATTAACTGTGTCTGTTGTATCTTAATCTCTAGTTGGATGGGATAGATGCGTTCAACATAGTCACCGAATTATTTAGTGAGTAACATCATCTATATACATAGCGGAAAGTAAAGTTAAAGGATATTGCTAACTTCTTATCTTTCTTCCTAAGAAGTTCCTTTATCAAGTCAGCCTCATAATAATAAAGAAACAAGTCGGCAAGAATAGGGGCACTCAGTAACCTAATTGACGTTAAAGTTGAAGCATGTCTATGCTACATGTACTAACAAGCTTATTGTGCTATATTACTGTACTCTTTAATTGCTTTACTGTGTACTAATATAATGTTGTTATTTATTTTGATGTAATGCCTTTTAAATGACTACTAGAAGAATATTTGATAGAATTCAATATGTTAAATATTAAAGATGTGTAATTATGATGAGAACAATATTTCTCATGGTTTACATTTTACTAGTATCTGTATGGAAATTTTTATGTCGTCATCTAAAATGAATAGAGTTATCTTTCTTTGTACTGATTATTTATGAATGTATTTTGCAGAAACGTATCCATTGACCCGGCCGGAGATGTTTATATCAATCTGATGAACAAAACAACCTAATTACACTAATTAAAGGACAATCATGACAAATCTCTTCTTGTATCTTCATTTATGTTCGGCGGACAGATATAGGGGTAAGGGAACATGGGAATGAGAGGGCGAGAAGCTATTGTATGATTATCTTTCATGAAAAGGACGGCACAGCTCTTTACAACGTCTGTTTATTTTTTGTCAGATGCCTCCATAATATTCCAATTTATTTTTAGTTTTTAATCAATCAATTGTTTGATGTATTATAGTGTTATTAACTGGCTTTTTCTGTATTGGCACTGGTATAGATTCAAGGTTTGCTGTATTGGCCTCGAGACCCGTAGGTTCGAGGGCCAATACAGCTGACCGAGAATCTATACCAGTGCCAATACAGAAACAGCCAGTTCATAACACTTTTATTAAATGATTATAAGAGAATTAAAAACCGGAAGTGAACGTCTCGTATTAGCCCATGGGCCAATACAGCTTTCCCCCGCTTTTTTCTGTATTGGCCCTGTTTTTTCCGTTTCATAACTTTAAGACGTTACAAAACATTGCACATCATTTCACCTGTTTATTTTATGACTTTGATTTAAAAAATATTATACAAATGTTTTTATGCATACCGATACTTCCAAAGTTAAGTAATGGCGTAAGAAAATTGAAAACCGGAAGTGAACGTCCTGTATTAGCCCTAGGGCTAATACGGCTTTCCCCCCGCTTTTTTCTGTATTGGCCCTGTTTTTTTCCGTATTGGCCCTGTTCGAAGAGCAATATAAAATCTTGATTTATATCGACAGTGGAACGTTTTTAGTATTGCACATGCTGATTTATCCGTATTAGGGCTTATTTGCTCATTTCATTTCATTTTTGACCAATATGTTCATTCTTTGTATACTAGTACAGTCATGTAGTAGAGACACTTTGTAAACGTAACTTTGCCTGCATCTTAATCCTAGATAAGTATTGCAAGTGAATAACAATTTGTGATGGCCTGAACTGAGATGGTTTTTATTATTTTGAACTGCTTAACAAATACCGAAACAAACTGTTTCCGCTCTAACTCAAAATATAAAGTAGGAGAGGGGCTTTAATGTCCAGCAAGTTTAATACTTGATCCTTTTGTTTTTATTAAACAAGTAAAGGCAGTCGTTACATTTAGAATGATATTTTGTTGCTTTTTTCAAATTATAACACACTTTAAGGAGCACAGTGCCTAAGTGATTTAAGAAGTTTATTTTCTGTGATCACTATCTTATCAATTTCAATGTTTTCAGTTCGAAACCGCCTCAATATGAGAGGTGTCCGTTTTCGATCTTAAATGATGATCGCGAGGATTAATTCAGAAATAATTTATGGCAACCGTAGATTTGTTTCCATTAAACCATGGGTTGGGCATTTATATTCGATTATTCTACCCTGAGCGTTAAAATACGAATATAAATGCAAAACCCATGGTTAAATGAAAACAAATCTACGCCCGCCATGAATTATTTCGATTTTTATAGGACAAATTCGGTAATTTTGTTTATCGTTAAAGCTGTTTTGGCTGTTCCGTTTTACCCATTTTTTATGATATAAGTAACATTATACAATTCAACAATTATTTCTTTTTAATCGCATTTTTCACTTTATATTATCTTCCTATGTAATTGTATTCGTTTTGACGCGTACACGAAGCTTTAAAACGCCCGGTATTTACATTTGATTTTTTGAGTACGGAAACATACTTGTGACGTCACCTTGTTTCGTTCCATGCCAAAACAATAACATATTTCGCGGTATTTTCGTTTTATGAAATCTTATCACGAAAAATAAATTGAAATGGACCGATTTGTTTATTTTCCTGTAGAATAGAGATGAATATATTGTATTTTAATCTTGGCCTTCGTACACTGTGAGCTTTGAGGTCGAAAATTGAGAATATTAGGCCTTGCGGTCATAAAACTGTTGAGTCCGTTTTTTGTACTCATACTCCAAATTCAACCAATCAAAATGTTGGATTTCATGTTTCTAGCATGATTTCTTTGCTTCGAGCACTGAGCAAAGTTTTATTACTTCAACCCCTCGTAGTATAAATAAGTTGGTCATAACTTCGAATAGCCGTTTTTTGTGTATTAATGCGTTTGCCCTAAAGGTAGGTATATTGTGATTATACTGGTTAACAATATTAAGTTGTCATATTAGAATATTTTATATACTGGAAATTAATTGATGTCCTCTACCAATAAAAACAAGATGGGTATGTCAACGACCAATGAAATGGGTGTTAAATGAAGGAAACAGTAGTATACCGCTGTTCGAAATTCATAAATCGATAGAGAAAAAACAAATCCGGGTTACAAACTAAAACTGAGAAAAACGTATCAAATATAAGAGAACTACGACACAACAGAAACTATAATATAACATTGGTCATTTTCTTGACTTGATATAGGGCATTTTAAGAAAAAAATGGTGACTTGAACCTGGTTTTGTGGCATGCCAAACCTCCCACTTTAATGGCAATGCTATTATAACAATGCAAATTAAACCAAGCAAAGAAAACAAACTTCCATAATCAATTAGCTCATTGCATTTAATGTTCTACATAAATAAAGTACATAAACACAACTAACATCTACATTAATAAATCCGATTACTTATATAAGTCCTACACATATAGACAGAAACATAATTAGTACATAATCAAAACAAAAACAAGCATCTTTTTTTAATTCAAATATCATTCGACTGTTCAATTTCCTACACAAATAGATTTCTCTTTCATATATATAAACAATTCTAAAACAACGTTCAAACCTAAGTTTGCGTTGGATTAAAACCTCAATTTTAATACGTGTGTATGTAACAAACTTCGTTGAAAAGAGAACTAATAGTTATCAAAGGTACACTGAAGACCTGTTGGTGACCTTCTGCTGTTGTTTTTTTTCTATGGTCGGGTTGTTGTTTCTTTGACACGTTGCATTCTCAATGTAATTATTAATTTCAGGTACCAGGATTATAATTTAATAGGCAAGACGCGCGTTTCGTCTACATAAAACTCATCAGTGACGCTCAGATCAAAACAGTTATAAAGCCAAACAAGTACAAAGTTGAAGAGAATTGAGGACCCAAAATTAAATACAGCACAAACACAATATTTTCCAAAAGAAAATATGTTGTTTGATGTATATGTTGGTTGAGTAAAAAATATCTTTTAACAAACGTATTTGACTAACAGGCCAAACAACTGATGTTCTTAAACCCGTCTGACTGCCATTCACGATTGCCAAATGAATAAATATACGAAACATATACATTAACATATCTGATTACTTTAAATGTCCTACGCAGATAGCAAAAAATGAAATATTTAGTACACAATCAGAGTTTTGTTTGAAATCCAGAAAGCACTACAACAACACAGCAAAGGAAAAACGTTTATTTAGGCTTCGATGTTGGTAGTTTTGTGTCTTTGCATTCAGTTTGGAAATCGAAGTACTGACATCCATAAAACACGCCCTTTTCTATCATTGTGTGTTCTGTGTTGTTTTCATCACACAATAAGGCGGTAAATGGAATGCTGATATTTCCTTGGGTTAATGTCGACGTAACTGTAGATCTACAATTATATAAACGAATATGTAAAATATGAACTTCGCACTTTTGTACTTCGGAAAAATAATCGACCTTTTTGCTTGTAACATGAACACAATGACCCTGTAGAATGTTTTCCTCCGTTTAAAACATTCTATAATGAAATTCTGTGAAATATTCTGTAGGACAATATCTATTTTTATTATTACATTTCTTTTTGCCTGTGTTGTGGAATATTATCGTTCGGCCAATAGTTCACTGTGAAAAAGTTCAGTATTAACGTTTGATCAAGTAAGAGAGGGATTAGATGCACACATTTCATTTGTAGATTTAACGAGACTAGATGTACTTTTATCTTTTTATTAAGATATTGTCTAAATTTCATATTTACAATTGTCGTACTCTATACATTACACGGATAAACTATGATGAAAGAAATCATACAGGTGTGTACTAGAGACTCTTTTTTGAAGGACACAATGCGTTCTTTTGCATATATATATAGGACTCTAAAGTGCGATGGTACTCTAAAGTGCCATGGTCACGCTAAAGTGCGATGGTCTACGCTAAAGTACGATGGTGTCTCACGCTAAAGTTCAATAGTTGTTTGTTCGCTAAAGTACGATAGTATTTCACGCTAAAGTGCGATGGACCAATAGGGCTATTAGAGTAGGGTTCGGGGGCTTTAAAAAACGTTTAAGAATATTCAATGTAAAAAAAGTCCTTTTGCAAAATCTAGTATTTTAAGGTTTACCATATATGATAGTCGTTATAATTTAACAGAAGTCTTAAGTGAATGATCCTAAAAGACCGCCCACGTAATAATTGATATAAAGGGTAATTCAGGTGTCACAAAATACTATATTTTTGTAAATGAACTTTGGAGAATTCGGGCGTATCCAATATTGTGATAATAGGTGTAGCTTGCCGTTCACACGTTTTAGTCTATAACGTTTTAGACCCCTTCCCCGTTTTTTACAATCGTCCTTGTAAATTACAAATATAAATTTCATTTTTTGTCGGAATATGTAGCATTTATTTGTTTACGCTTTGATTTAAATGAGAGAGAACGACGATGTTCGCCGAGCTTAATTTTCTCCATTTTTGTAGTGACTACACATCCATGTTATATTTTCCATCGGACTTTAGCGTATACCATCGCACTTTAGCGTGACCATCGTACTTTAGAGTCCCCATCGCACTTTAGAGTCCTACATATATATACAATTAAATTGGTTAGAATATACACACTTATACTATTACCTAGTACATGGTTTGATTTTTGACGGATATTCTGGAACCCATTCTTCAGCTTTTGACTTATTAGTTCCTGCAGTGCTGCCCATACTAACGGACATATCAGTACTCATACGGATTCCTGTTTTTCCAATTAATGGAATTTGAGTTTTTGCTGTCATTGTTGCTGTAATAAAAGGTGTTACATAATAAAAAGAAACCTCAAATGTATTACTGAAAAAATTTGACGAATACGATAGTCAAAGAGCTAATTAACATGTGCACATTTAAGTATTGGCATGACAGTGTAACTGACATTTACACATATGATGGTCTGGATGTGTTTGATGGCGAAATAAGCATTCTTTTAAATAGTTGAATAACTTCCATAAATTGTGTTCTTTTAAGTATGTTTGTTCTTGTTATTTTTTTTTTTATCTTGTCCACTAACCACTAATTTTCTTTCCATAAAG
The DNA here is from genome assembly GCA_019925275.1 of Mytilus edulis. Taxonomy (NCBI): domain Eukaryota; kingdom Metazoa; phylum Mollusca; class Bivalvia; order Mytilida; family Mytilidae; genus Mytilus; species Mytilus edulis. The sequence goes on from CM034354.1 coordinate 30,019,138, forward strand.
TGATCATATATAGTTCCAAAAGTTATATTTCAAAATCTTATAAAAATCCTTGCTTTTTTATATAGTTTTTGAAAGAAAAAAAGCGCCAATGTTAAATGTTTGAAAGATCTGGAGAGAATCATATCCTGACACATTTTCAATGACTTATATTTAAAAAAAAAACAAGCACATGGGCCCTTCATTTTTTAGTTCATTTGCTCTTTTAGTTTTTTTTTTATTATATACTTTAAATTCATACCAGTCTTTTAAAAAGCTTGTTATCTTGAAACAGAGTAGCAAATATCCTTAAATAAATACACAATATCAAATATCACAACATTTTTTTTCCATTACTGATGAACACATCTACGAAATGTCTTTGTTGAATACCTGGGCCAATAGCATCTTGAAATAACTGTCTAAATAACTCTTTGAGATTCTCTTATTAAACATGTAAAAGCTAATTTTACCAGATACTTTAGCTGCTCTGTCCCATTTGAACTCGTAAGTTGCTTCTCTTTTAATGGTTACTTCTTCTTGTTTTATTACAGTCTGCGCAATCGAGCCATTGTTCTCCTGCATCCACCTGAAGACGGATGTGGGGGTCCTGCTGGTACATGCCTCCTCCTGGTCATAATCAATCTTTAGCAGCTTCATTTTACCTGGTGCTGATGGTTTCTTGAAAAATTAAATTAATAAATAACGGGATTATTACCTAAATAACAAAAAAAATATAATAATGTAGGGGGAAAAGAGAATTGTCAAGGCCTTGAGATGAAATGTAAACATGAATATTTGTATTTTCACTAATCTGTTACTTGTAACAGTGTAACACCTGACAGACACACATAGGTGATATGATAACCACACAGTCAATGTACTTTGAATTGATATCTAACGACATGTTATGCTTAATTACTAAACACATAAATATGGATAAGATCGAAACTTAAATTTACCATGATGATTTTGCTGAAGGAAGACAAGACGTCATTCTTAAATCCACCTTTATCATTTGGTGCATCAGAAAGGGTATAGTTCCCTTTCAGAAACAGACTTTGATATCCATCATAATTCGGTTGAGTAAATCCAACCCACCTAAGAAAATAAAAAAAAGACATGTATTTATTTATCAGATATTGAGTTAGTATGATACAGTTCATTACAATGCAGATACTTATCAATTTAACCAGAACTGTGTATGACATATGTTACTTTAGAAATAGTTACAAGTGTACTTAAATCAACATTAAAGGATATAAACGTTTACAGCCATTAAACGAAAAGATCATTTTTGAGAATTGATGCTAACAAAGAAGCTATTAAATCGAGTGTCAAAGTGGCAATATGGAAATTGGTTGGCTCGAATGGAATATATTTTTCACAGTTTCCGACGGATATGTCCAAACTGTCGTTAGAATATTTATTTAAAACATGTTAAATGTTCTTCATGTGCACCCTCTCTAAAGAGTCCCCGATAAACAACAAAACATATAAAATTTTCTGGTTGGCCCTTGTTTATAGACTTCTATATATACGTATATTAAAAGAAGAAAAAAACTTTCATAAAATAATTTATAAATTATGCTAAACAATGCAACATCTGTTTTATAGAAAATATAAAAAAATAAATAATTATCTTCTCGATTGAAAACTAAAATCTATTATTAATACAAAATGCAACATTTAGATTTAGTGTGACCGAAAGCCAATTAACTATATCATAGACGTTTACTCCTTAAAAGTTTGAAGGTCAAGAATAAAACAGACGGAAAGAAATAGGTCTAAGTAAGATGGACATATTAAATATGAATTTTAAATTAAGGACGTTTAAATACTTTTCCTGAATAGTTTCTATGTTTTATGTAAGCCTGGTTAACAACAAAAGATTTTAACCACACTTAAACTAAGTGCAGTGCTCAGAATGTTCACATTTTAAATATATTTTCAAGTCAAAGAGCTAAATGATAAATCTTCAAACGATACTTACGCACCACTTTTCACCACAACTGATGACGTCATTTTATCAAAATTATAGCATTTAAGGCTTTTTACGTCATCAGCGAAAGTTAGAGTTGGTGCTCTATAATTGACATGTTTGTACAATGTACATTCCGGCTCTCCTTTGAAATTCTAAAAATAGAGCACCAATCAGATATCTCATTGACTTTTAATCGGGTCTTGTTTCATTAGAAAGTCAACTAACCTTTCTGAATGCATCCATTTAGAATGTTGTTTTTATTTTTTTAAATGTTCACAGACAAATATAAAAACAGATCTGTTTAAACATTATTACCAACTGGCTTAAATAATGCAATATAATGTCAATGCCATACTTTAGTTTTAATGCTGCAAAATTGGAGAACTATTTAAAAGCAATTTAAAGAAAAGTTTTATTCAATAAAATTATCTGATTTTGTCTGCTATAAAAAGTACAGCTGTTTCAGTTGTTAATGTCTGTGTCATTTTGGTCTTTTGTGGATAGTTGTCTCATTGACAATCATACCACATCTTCTTTATTATACTATCAGATAGGTTATAAGTATATCTTATATTTAAAAGCAAACTTAAGATTCGATACCGTTTTTTCCAACAAATATTGCTCAAATGATGAATGACGTGTATTGTCATATATAGAAATATTTAAAAAAAAAACATTTCATGCCTTCATTCCTACAAGTACTTTATTTATTTACATCATTATTGTTTTCTATATTGATGAAGAAATAATTAATTCGCTGTTTCAGACTATACAATGCATTGTGGATAATATTTTCAAAATTGTCATGAATAGTCTAAGACGTCAAGATTGGTTTGAAACGTCCTTAATAAGGACAATTCAACCAATGATGTGACGTTAGTTACATTTTGTGGGTACAAACAATGGTATTAATCATAGTCCTTCATATTTTAAAATGTCCAATCATGTTCCAAGTAGATACAAGTTATTTCAAGATAAAGCAACGATATTAGTTGAAATATCATAAAATCAGGATTTAACAGAAAAAACTAAGAAGTATAATCCAACCAAAAGCACAATACACATGTAACAATATACTTTGCTTGTCCACGCATACGATCAAGTTTTTATTCCATTTCAAATGTCAAAGCAAGGGACATTGAAATCATTTCAAATTCAGTCAGATTGGTATAAACTAACTCAATACTTACATTTTCGTCTAGCAATCTCAAAGATAGTGCTTTGTCATTGAAATAGCCTTTAAACTTATCATAACCATATTTTTCACCATCTTTAATGACGAATATTTGTCCTTTGTAGTTCTTTTCCTGATATAAAATCCACCTTAAAATGAATCGGGTCAATAAAGAATAATCGTAAAAATCTTATGATAATTGACTATAAACATGAGTTCATACAAGTGTTTGTAATCGACGATTCTAACCTATATGTTAATATTTTGTGAATTTGTATGCACTGTTCGTATGTGTCCTATGACAAAACATTTTATATCGATGGATTTATACCGAGTTCAGTTACAGCTGTTTAAAAATGATACTAAAATTTGATGTATTATTTATGCATGTTATATGTTACGGTAACTTTCGATTTTTTCTTTTCCTCATTGAAATCTATTCCCCCTTTTTTATTTTGTTTAAAATACAATTTAGAAAAATAAATACAAGATTTTAATAGCAATACTTACACCCCTTTTTCGCATTTAACACTTGATGTTATGTTGTTGAAGCCATCCACTGTTAAATCTGGACATGATTTTGTAAAAACTTTGCTTTTTCCTTTAAAATCATGTTCGTACAACGTTACCTTCAAAAACAACAAATCCAATAGTGAAAAGATCCATTATACACACAGGGCATCATGTATGATCATTAACCTTCTTCTTAAAGGTAATTCCAACCCACGATATTTCACAACTGTTATGCGATACGACATCGATAATATGATTTGGTGTATTTTTTAGTAAACGAATATTATAGTTTGTCTAACTACAAGACGCCTTTATGGTTTGGTACCTGGACGTAAGATAAATCGATGAATAAAATAGCTCAGATTAATCATTTACTGACTCACTGGTTTCGGCGTAACATGCTCGCCTCCAGTTTCACCAGATCACTGGTTTGATTATGAATTGCATTAAATGATTAGACGTAAAGATTTTAATTTTCGGTCTTTTTTCTAAGCAAGCTGCCCTTAAGAAAAAGAATAAATACTGTTCTTTTAGTACCGAGAAGTAGCCATGTTTTTTTGGTTGCTGTTTCTCTGTGATCTAGTACGTCTTTTGTCACAATTAAATGGCTTCGTTTGTATATCTATGTGATATTTGCATGAACTTTATCACCATTGTTTTGTGTGATTTCTTTAAACTTTACGGGTACCAAATGTTTTTTATCGACGAAAAATGTATTCGTGAATATATCAAAGTCTACGTATACGATATATAATGGAAAGCTGATTTGTTGTTCTTAACATGATTGGTTTTTTTTTCGATCCCTTACATTGTTCAAAATTTATTTCGTAGCATTTACCTTTGATTCCATTATAACGTTACTGAAATAAAAAAGTATACAGTATCATTTATTGAACTATATGGTAAGTAAGAATGTCATTGCTTTGCCATTTTTGTTTATTCAAAATCAGCCTAAAAGACCTTGTTCTAGTATTTTCAAAGAATAAATCTTTTTTTTTATATAAATCATTGTCGTAAAAGAAACAAACATGATAGTATGGCCATTCAATCTTGCAATAATACATATATATTAATAAAATCTATTTATCATTGCAAATTATGTTTTCTCATAGTCTACATAATTCTTTTTATCACAAATTCAATCAAATAGTGAAATGATCAACTTGATGTCGCTCATGATTTTAAGCACTTTACCTTGATAGTGCCAAAACGTTTTGATAGTGACTCAATGAATGCAGAGAGACTTTTGTTAAGTACTTACATGTTTTTAATAACTCAAGTGTACGGCTTTCTAAAAGCTTTACCACTGAGAGTATTTATATACCATTTTAGTTCCTAAGGAAGAGCCATAGAACAACGGATTAACAAAAAGCATATATTATATACAAAAGCGCTTCCTTGTATTTAAAAAATGTGTTTCCCTGATACTAATTGAGAAATCATAATAGGAACTTTTGTTATTTTGTTAAGCAAACACATACTACCATTGTCCCATTACACTTAGTTATAATTAATACCTATACTAACTAGGAGACTAACAACAGATATAAATCATTTGAAAATTATTTTTAAAGAAGTATAGTTAAGGAAAATATATTGAAAAGCGCTTCCTTGTATTTAAATGATGTGTTTTCCTGATAGTAATTCAGAAATGATACCCGGACCTTTATTGCTTTGCTGAATAAATACATTGTACCATTGTTCCATTTCAAGATCCTGTAATTAGGTAATGACTAATACAAGGATATACCATCTGGGAGACTATCAACGGCTATAATTATAAAATTAAATGACCAAAAATACTGAACTAAATCAAATGGCAAAATTAAAAGTTCAAACACATCAAAGGACTGAATTACAACTGTCATATTCCTGACTTTGTACAGACATTTTCGTAATAACCCTTTTACAACGACCTACTTTTTTTTTATAATACCTTACACTCCAAAATGATGCCTCTTGCAGAAATCAATTTTTTTTCAAAATACGATTTCTGCAACAGCTTCGTAAATGAAATAAATACATAATAGTTTAACTACATTGAACCGTACACAGAACAAACAAACATGCTATGATTATTATTTGTTTCGAAAGAAAATTTCGAATTCAAAGATCTCTTGCCACCCATTAATACTTTACTAAAGATAGAAGTGATCAACATAGTTAAAATAATTCAGAAATTAAAGTTCAGACAATTTGAAAGTGTAGTTATTTTTTTGTATCTACAATAAACTGGAGATTATCGATCTTTCATTTGTATTTTACTAGGAGTCTAATCTAATAGACCATGTATACTGTGGATTCATTTAATTTTGTGGGTATCAATTTTCGTGGATTGCTGAAAACGTGCATATTCGTGTATATTTGATTTCGTGGTTTTGCCAATTTCTGTATACAAAGCCTATTGAAAATATAATATTCGTTGAACATTTGAATTCGTGGATCACTTGTACCCACGAAACCCACGAAAACTGGTTTCCAACGAATTATAATGAATCCACAGTACATGAACCTATATTGCAATAACAACACTTAGTTTTTGAAGTCTTCATTTAAACTGTTTAGTGATCCTACAAGTGAACACCATGGTTCTATGAAAGAGTGCTTAATTGTCAAGGAAAATCATGAATTTGTAATGGAAACGCGGACAAATATAGTATAAACATTTTTATGACAACGAGTCAAATTGTGTGTCACCATAATGTCATGAACATGTCCATTGACATATTTGACTCCAATGGCAAGGCATAAGTTATTGACACAATTTTTTTTTATCTTTGTACAATATATCTTGAGTGAAGCCTTAATTCAAAAATAATTATATGTATAAAAATCTCACTACATGTATAAGAATATTGAAGTAATATACAAGATTCATGAATTTAAATGTTCAAATGCATTCATGTTAAAGTAAATTAAACAAATATGAAAACTGGTGTCCAGCAGACAAAAGTTTAACACACATTTTAATGATATTATTTGAAATGATTATGATTCTTGTTGATATGCCCAAATAAATGTACAGTAGATATATTACTGCAACAGGAGAGAGTATGGATAACTTGACCAGACAAAACCTAGAATCTCCTAAATACCTAATAATCTTCACTTCTTCGGGCAAGTTTAATTATAATGTGAAAAAAATCCTATCAACTCTACCCTGTCTAAATTCGAATAACAGAAAATTTTTCCGGCAAAAGATGTGTAAACAGAATTTTACCTCTTTACGACCATTATTTGGACATTTAACCTGTTTTTGTATTATCATAATAATCCGATCAATCATCTCGTATTACGTGTCAAAATAGATAAAATAAATAATTATATGAATGAAGGTCGCATCGAGATCATTCACTGATTAGTATATAGTGTTTCAACGCTTGATTTTAAACCATATAAAATAACATAGTAAGACGTTTTAAAATTTAATTAGGATAATGATGTCATCAATAAGCTTGTGTCTACTGCATGATATATGTCAATGTACAATTTATGTATTGTATTATTATTGCAAATACTTTAAACTTTATCAACAAACTATTTAACGTCGCCGTTTGGAACTGACTTTATACAAACTTAAGATAAACTTAATCAAAACAATAAACCTTTTCAAAATAATAAGGTTTAAATGATTAAGTAGTTTTTTCGTCATCTTGAATTCGAAAACAAAACTTTGATATTGTTCAACTAATAAGATACTTCAAATGGGTGTCAGACATCAGTAGTCATGTATGTTTAATAAGTCTGAGAGGTTTGCATTGAACCATGTAGGCATTAAAACGTCTTAAAACTAGTGCATAATTGCAAAAATGTTGAAATAACCTTATTTGGAGATCTTAGTATCAATAACTAAATTTGAGATAAGGTGTACCCGAAAAGATTCTTGCAACAAGTCATACTGTACAAATGTGTTTTTTCTAAATAGTTTTCTATTTAGCAATATCGGGGGCAACGCAATAGCTGAAGTTTATCATTCTTTAGAAACAGTTTAACCATGTTAAAAAACCATAGAACAATGTATTACACAAAGATAATAAAAGAAAGGCTTACATGCTTTAAAAACAACGAAAAAAGCCAAACGATTAGATTATCTATTACAACTTTAATATGTTAATATCATTAACACTACGACCTGGAAAGAGGTACCAATAGTGAAATTTCAGGATTACGTGAACAACGGTAAAACACACAAGAACACACTTGTACGATCATAAATCAAAGAAGGTCGTCGTAATTGGTTCCCAATAATCTGTTAGCTCAGGACATTCTTATGTCAATGTCATTAAAGGGAAACTTCGCAAAAAAATCAAAAATTGATATTATGTTCGTTCTGTATAAAAATGCTCAAATTCATAGATATTAAAGTTTTATTCCGCTAGATAAGCGATCACCATCGATTTTAAATTTAGAGTATCAATTCTCTGCGATCCGCCATTTTGTCTTCTTTCCCGATTGATAAAAACGATATGTCTATAAACCACAAAGAAACAAAGCTACAGTAACCGATGTAGTCGTAATTGCGTGTCGATATCTTGTCAATCGTACGGTTGTTTTATCCGACTAACTAACTTGATACGAAAAATATTCTTACTTTTTTTAAATTACCATGGTCTGTTGTTTTTAAACTGTTGATATTGGAATAAGGTGAAAAGTCAAAGTTGAAATCATAAATAAGTGTTCCGTGAAAATTGTTTTCGAAAATCTAATTTGTTCATAATTCTTTAAAGTAATAAACAAATATATTTTGATCTTCCCTCATCTGATCACCAGCATGGCTAAAGGTATTACTTTCAAAGGTATTGTGAGGGATGTGAGGTGACACGTCCAGGTATTCAAGCGATTTCCTGTCGGGTTTGCAAGTTCATGCATCGTTTCACTTCTGCAGGTATTGATCAGTGTACACGGCTGATAACTTATAACTTATAACTTTCCATTTTGAACTATCAGATGAATAATATACAACTCTGTCTTACTTGTCATTACTAAACTCATACGCTTGTTTATAAATAACATTTCTGGTGTAAAGAATATACATATAAATAATACCCAAAAAATAAGATTTGATGAAATTAAAATCTATTTAAATATTTTTTCCAAAAGTGAATTTGGGAAAATGTAATATATAGTCATTGTCAATAGTGAAGGACAGATTGGAACAGACCAGAAATATTGATTTAAAAAAATGTACGCACTTGCCGACGATTCGTTTATACGACTGGATAGAAAGTTACGGAACTATAGTGCAATTTCACGGCCGACACTCGGCTAACCGAGAGATTGGTCAGTTAATCTATATTGAGTATGTGGCTATATGGGCGATTGGTCTGTTAATCGGGTTGGCTATACGTCTGTTAAGAGTAAAACGCACAATTTAATGTTAAACTCTATCTAATATACAGATTTTTGGCATATTATAAGAATCAAATCAATAAAAAGAAAAGTGTCTGACAAAATGATATCTATCATAGAACATTTTCCACCTGTAAAAACATTTCATAGTCTGCACAGTTTTCAGTAAAACTAAAAGGCGTCGCGCAAGTATGTTTTATTTATGCTTATACGCATAGCAATTTTTTTAATAAAAGGCGAAACAAACAATTTTAGATATCATTTAAAGGACACAAAATAGTACTTTGGTTCTAAAAATAAATTGACATTAGTAAATATTTCATAATTTCACTTTAACGTGAAAAATACCTCGTTTTAGTGAAAATTATGTGAATAAAGTCTGTTAATGGGTTGGATAATTGAAATTGTGTCAGTTAAGAGTTATTTAGCCACGATAATAGTTTTGCTAGCTTTATATTTTCCCATTGAAAAAGTTAAGAATGAGATGTTCTTGAGTAAAAATAAAATTGACACTGAATACGTTGCAACAGTATCCTTCTAGTAAGAGCATTTTTATTTTGACTTTCTTTCCAATTTATGGAAGGATGTGTCTATGGATTGGCCGCTGGAATATGCATGCATTATTATTAACGTTTTCAATCAGCCTTTTTCTGTGCATGTTCAGAGTAGCACGTTCTCAAATCCGACTAAAAGTGTCTTTCTAATACAGCACAGGGTACATATAACGTGTTGTCGTTCTCATATGCACATAATGCTTGTCACTGGACGTTAATCCTAATTAGTCAGAATCATCCAATTGATTATTTTCTTCTATTACTTAATCATATGTTGTTGTATAAAGAAGTAAATGGAAAGGAGCGAATGCATCTACATAAGGTTATCTTAAGTTTTAACTCATTTCATTCCATTTCTAGTTCCTTTCTACATACGTGCAGAGGAGAACTACACATGTAAACTTCTAGCATTTGTCACCAATATGAGTACATCGCAATCCGTTACTGTTTCAACACTCAGGGGTTTCATGTCTGTATTCTTAAAAAAACATTATTTGTTCTCTCTTTTTTTTTTAGCAATGTATCAGTCTCTACTGTTCTTATCTATTATTCTATATTCTGCGTCTCCATCCAGATTCTCGTGTATACCACGAGGGTCCGGATCAGGGTCTTGTTTATTTCTGTGCTATTAAAATTGTTATGTCACTTTTTTTCAATTTTATTTATCTAACTCATTATTCTTTCTCTATTCTTTATATTTTAGCATCCCAACATATTTTACTTACTGATGTTGAGTCATATTACGACGTTTATCTCTGATTTATATACTGGTTACCAATGTACGTAGATGACAAATTGGTGGCATTCATGACAATTAAACAGAATCCACATGATATTTCCGTTTATTATAGCCGCTCGTCTTGAGCCTACCCATTTGATTCGATCACACCCAATAAAGCAATAAAATTATACTTTATTGCCATTCATTACTCTTAACAGACCAATTAACAGACCGGGTTTTATAAATCCGACCCATTAACAGACCAGGTTTTAAATAAAGATTGATTTATGATACGAAAACACAAATTTTCGTGTAGATTTTTCACACAATGATACCAATATAGTAAACAAACATAATGCCTGTCTTTTTTCGATGTTCAAATTATTGCATGCAAGTAAATTCAACCAACGTGTCATTTTGTGTACTTTATGTGTGTGTAAAATGTGTACAAATTTATTGATGAGTAACCCGCCTTTTCATTTTATAGATCGTACATTGAAGCTAGAAAAATAATAATTACACCACTGCATTCAGTACATTGAATTGTTTTGTTAGACATGAATAATTCTTATGATAACAATATATTTAAAAAGTTATACAATGAAACATGCTGAACTTTTAATGATTTTCTCGATAACACCTGATTAACAGACCTTAGCCAACCCGATTAACAGACCAACCGCCGATATAGCCGCATACTCAATATAGATTAACCGACCAATCTCTCGGTTAGCCGAGTGTCGGCCGTGAATTTAAAATATATACATGTATACATTGAACATAAGAAAAAAACATATATTTTGAATAAATAGGGGTAAAAGTGTTGTAAATAGACTAGTCCACGTATGCCAACAGTATGTAATCATCGAATGTCGATAGACTATTGTATACCAGAAGAAGAAGAGAACCAATTTGATTTAAATACAGGTCGATGTATAACTTTTGCTTTGGTTCATTGAAGCTGTGGACCTAGTAAAATCACAGATTTATATTTCAATAAGATTGTTCTCGAACAAAGGAAGTAATTCGTCATCACAATTGTTATATATGCCACTGGACGAACACTAATTATCCCTAGGGAATGTGAATATTTTGCTGGGAAACTTTTGAGTATCAAAGTTTCAAATTAATTTCGGGATTTATTTTCTTTCTTGGTATTCAATAACAGAAAAAAGAATAAATTACTTGTTCGCTAAATAGGGGTATTCTTGTCAGATAAAAGACTTTTAGTTATATTTAAAAAATAGGGAAATATGACATTAAATTGGTTCTGTCTTTTTTTTAAACATCGTTAAAAAGCTGTGTGTCTAAGGTGAACGCCACAAGAACCCTGTAATACTAGTACGAGAGTATAGCATGTAAACATTCCTTCTCAATAATATGGTTGTATTGGAAATCTTTTCATACAGATTGACAACTCATTGTCCGATATGCATGTAATATTTGCCACATGACGCCCATAGTTCTTTCTACCATCATCATCTTATTCTGTGATATTGCTGTAAACATCGATGGTTCACACCCAAACAAATTGGGAGTAATGGACCTTCAGAGCTTCTCCGTTTTATACACTTGTGAAATATATAGACGAAATTTCTGTATTGAAATGAATCTACATCTCACAAACAGGATTTTCAAATAACGATTGTGAGTAATCACCTTACAAACCAATATAAACGTATGGCAAGATATAACCATGAAGGAATGTAGTTTTTGTCAGACGCAAGAACTCATCACTATATATATCATAAACGTATACGTATATATATGCATACAGTTTCAAATATTAAGAACAAGCGGTCGATGTCGATAGTCTGTTTTCTAACTGTTCAGAGTTAGACATGTCACTTGTTCATTCTTGGAAGACTTCATATTCCCCGTCTAACGATGGGAACTCTTTCTGATTGTGTTGACTATAAATGCTTGTATGGTAATTCTGTCGTTTATCTGTACAAGCGGTTGCATTTCCTCTCCTTTCCCAACAAACAAACGAACGAAACGCCACTAGACTGATTTCTCTGGAGCTCATCCTCAATGGCTCTTATACGTCAGGAAACTTACATGTATACTAATAATGATTGTTTCAAGAACAACGATGTATGGACGAACTATTATAAATTCGTCAATATCAGTTATGCATGACTAAAATATAACTTTTATTACAACTACTTTATTACTTATTTGGATTAATGACGGCTATCATGTTCAACATTGCACAAATATTATCATAGAATTTAAAAAAAAAATCCTCAAAAATCCTCAAAAGAAATAATGCCTTAGCTTAGATAATTGATATTCTTTTCACAAAAAGTTCGTGTAAATGATTGTCAAATGAATTTAATTATGTAAGAATAAAATGTTAAAAAGAAACTAAAAAAAAAATCATGCATGTTGTATGTTGTATTTTTTTGTCAATTAAAAACTTTAAAATTGCAATAGTTTTATTAGCGTTTAAACACAGCCAGATTTGAATACAAGTTAAGAAATTCCGGTAAAGTCAATGATATCAAACAGATGTACAATGGTATATCAAATTGGGTAATATTGCATTTAGTTTTTATAAAAGATTAAAACTACTATTTTTTGCTTCATATTTGAATCTTTACGCCAATTGCCGCTAAGAAAGTAATAAAAAATTGTTTCCTTTTATTTTTATACACTTTCGGAATTACGAATCTGAATTTTATTTTCAATTAATTTACACAATTTAATTATTGTATCTTTATTCTCATCGTGTATTAAATCTTAGTGTATTAACATCGTGACAGCATACTTTCTAAACTCTTTCTAATCCTTTCTGTTTATCCTTTCCAAATAACAACATTTATACCTGTGTACGCTTGAACTCACACCTGCGGCTAAATAGCTACAAGGTAAACGAATTGACCTCAAGCCGAGAAATATACAGTGACCTTTACAAAATAATATACACACTCTGCTCACACATTAGTTGCATTGAAATGATTATCAAAACAATAACGGTAAATAGAACTGAAATATTTTCAGTTCAATATCAGTAAAAATGTTCAATAAATATTTTATGAAAATAATCTCAACAATAATTAATTAAATTTATTCAAAAACATTTACTAGAGATAATTTTATAGGAGTTTAATTCAATCAATACAAAACGGTATATGCATATTCATTTTCGTTCATTCTTATATTGTGGTTAATAACTTCGACCATTCGTCAGCTGTGCGCTTTTAATTACGTATATTGTCGATAAGCTATAAGAGTTAAACAGATTTTATTTTTTCCCAGAATTCAATAAATCGGGCTAATACGTCACGACCCACTCGAGAATTCAACCAAAAAAGTTACAAATACTTGATTTTCTCCGTTATTAAAAGGACTATAAATTTAAAACTTTGCAAATGTGTTTTTTATGTTAAGATGAACATAATTAGATGATAAGTAAAAAATCGCGGAATTTCCCTTTAATATACTCCATTAAAGTTAATCTTAATATTTCTATAATAACGGACTTCTTAAATGTCAATTTCACTAAAGGGTCCCATTCAGTTCTTTTCATATTGGGAACATTCATTTTAAACGTAGATATACCATGTTAAATGTTTCTCACTTGTTCGTATAAAAGCATGACGAAGATGATAAGTTCTTTCAAAATTTCAACATAAATAGAGTTTTATTACTCTTTTAGAAAACTTCTGATGTCTATAACCGTCAATTACTCTAATTCGATCTGTTTGTGTTATAACAAATATTGAATATTATGCAACACAGATCATCTAACCAATTGGTTCTAATCATGCATTATTTTCTATTCTATGAAGTTTGCAGTGGTGTTGCAATCTCTATGACGTATTTTAAACAACTTTTTTTTTATCAATATCGGCAAAATTCGTATATATTTATAGATGATTTGGTAGGAGTGGTAATGCGTCAGTTCTACACCAGGGACCAGTTGATGGAAAAATTAGCAAATACAGGTCATCCTTTGCACCGGCATTCAGAAATGGTAAAAAACTATACCGCTTAATAAGCTATAAAAGGTCCTAACAAATGTAAAGCAATACAAACGATAAAATCAATGGTCTGATTTAAGAACAAAAGAATAAACGAAATAATAAAGATGATAAACATTAACAAACGACAATCACTGAAATACAAGATCTTGACTTAGAACAGACAGAATGTGACCGGGTTCAACATGGTTGCAGCCACCAATTACACCACTACCCGTTCCTGCAACAATAGGTGAATAGCATAGCATAATATCTAACTCTAAAAAGCAATAAACAAAAGCAAATGTCCTTTTATCATCGGGAGATTTGCATTGTATCAACATTTATTATTGGTTTTTTTTTATACTAATTATGGTGTCATTTTTAAGATATCAAAATACTGTTGTTGATAATATCCCGCTTCTTAGTAATTCATTAAAGTACATATACAAACGATTCGCCTTCAAGATTGCAAAGATATCAAAACCGGTATTAGAAGTCAGAATAAACTAGCAGTAATTAGATATATTTTATACTATTAAAATGTTTTTGCGATTTAGAAATAATTTAATGTCGTCCAACGGGTGATATTTCCGTAAAAGAATACTGTCGTCCAAGACTGTAATAGCAACCAACAAATTAATGTCCAAACTATCAAATTCTTAAGAAAATGTTTAATCTTGAATCATTGAAAAAGATATCAATTGTATTTATCATTATTTACAAATGTTCAGTCACGTTTATAAGTTGGTATATCCATAACACTGTTTTTTTCATTGTAAAAAGTTGTCATGAGTCCCCTATGTAGTATATCCTGGTACTGCTGTCCACTTAGTTACATGTACAATGGCAGTTATTAGTTTAATTAATCAACTAAGATCCGGGCATGATTTTTACTTTATTCTCAAGAAAATATGCTATTCAAATACAAGGAAGTGCTTTTATAAATTATATTTAATGTGTGTAAACCCTTTGTTATATACCTAGTCATTAGGAACTAGACTTGTGTATAAATACCCTCATAAGTAACGCATTTATAAAAAAGCTGAACAGTCTAGAAAGGCATGTAAGTACATTAAAAAATCTGCACAGATTTAAAAGTGAAACTTTTTTAAAAACAAAACAATTAACTTACCGTAATGGCTTACTACGTACCGTTTTACAACTCACATTACTCGAAGTTTTTTTTTTGTTCAACAATTCTTTCGTAGACAGAATCATCATTGGAATAATAAGAGACGACAGAAAGAAAATATTGATGAAAGACCTATATAATAACTTGCGGCATAAAATCTAGATAGCAGTTTATAGTTGTAATTTGAAAAACTTTCTAAATAATACAAAAGATTAATAAAACTTTATTGAAACTAGTTGAAATGCAGTAATTTTGTTATTTAAAGCTTTTTAAAAGGTACACATCTTGGGTTTCTGTATACCTATATGTATAACAAAGTTTTACGGCTTTCCACTGCATTGTTAAAAATGTCTTTGTAAACTGAATCTTCTGTGAAATTGCCAAAAGACAACATAAAAGGAAAAGCTTCACAAACACATAACAGGTATCACATTTATTAAAATGCATAACTGCTGTTAAATCTTGAACAATCTTTTTTATACTTTTACCTAAATTTGAATGAAAATTTACCTGCTAACTAATCATATCTTATTTAAAAGTTTTTGCAACAGATTAAAATAAAAATAATCAATGATACTGGCTTATCATTCGCTACGCAAGATGCGCATTTCGTCTACACATTAACCATTCGTTGAGCTCGAATGGAAACAAAACCAGGTCCAAATCAAATTGGAGCATTACGGAACAAAAATTGCGATAAAAAAGGGACGAAAGATACCAGAGGGACAGTAAAACAGACAAACAATAGTACACATGACACAAAAACATAGAAAACTAAATAATAAGCAACACGAACCCCACCAAAAATTAGGGGTGATCTTAGGTGCTTTTGAAGAATGAACAGATCCTGCTCCACATGTGGCACCCGTCTTGTTGCTCATATTATAACAAATCTGGTAAAAGCTGTGTCAGATAATATTTTTTCTGGAGTTATTTGTTTTCTTTCAAATCTTTAAAAAATTTAGAATAAAATTGATTCAAATATGGTTAATCTTCTGGAAATCTAGAGTGTAAGATCTAAAAAAGCACAAATTATTTTGAACTCGATTAAATGAATTATAATAAAGGTTGGATCTTTTATGTGCATATTGTTGTTTTGTTTAAAAAAAAGGAGACTTTACTATTAAATAAACTATCAGTGAAGGTACAGCAATGAAGTTTTTAGATCATTGATACCACCAGTGAGTATAATGTTACATTTAAATTGAATATATAATTTATTCATATTGTAGTATATAATGATTTAGTGACAAGGTACAATTGGGGATTGTATTTGTTCAACACAGAAACAAAGGTCCGGAGTTTAAATAAGAAAATATCTATTCTAAAACACGGAAGCTATTATATTTATAAAATAGTATATAATTACACATTGACATGGGAAAATGATAATTCATATATATTTTAAAAAAGCAACGCCGGGTCGGATATGATTTCTAAAATATTTTATGAAAAGAATACCATTTTAAAACACGGAAAATTATTCACGTGTTGTGTGTTTATTCATTTTATACAGGACTTCCTTATTATTAAAATGATGGTTTCAATACGTTAAGTGATAGAATAATTTGAAAACCGTTTTTTTTTACTATCTTAAAATACAAGTGTGTACTTTTTACATATGTTTTTCATATGAATTAACTAGCCGAGTTAAATATCAAACATGTTTTCAATCATAATTGTTTATAGAACTGATAATAGATTTGACTATGTTTCGTTTTATAAATCAATTTAATTGAGTTTCGTTAGTCTTGACACATATATTCCCGTCTTTTGAATATTCAATTTTGATTACGAAAGACAACAGACTTATGCAATTTATTTAAAGATATAAGGCTTACAATTGTGTTCAATAGATCCGCGTTTCGCATAAATAAGACTCATTTGTATATTACACAAGACAAGTTGCGCTCGATTCATCTGCTAGTCAATAACGAAATAAAGGGATTTATGAATTTTTAACAGTTTGATGAATAGTAAATGTCGGGAAAATGAAGATTCTTTGCAAAATACTCTAAAGTTTATCAAATTATGTCGTTTGTTTTATACAGATATGCTGTTTGTTTTTGACCAGTTGTTAAGAGATGCCTAACTTTTACATCTGTTTCATAGAAGGGCAATAACTGCTATAAACAACTCTACGACTTCAAAAGTACTAGAAAAAGGTCTACATAAATGGATTTTGTATAAGATATGTATTTAGCATAAAAAAACTGTTCTTGCTTGTTATATTGTCCATTTTCATTTAATTTCAGAAATTTTGAAAATGGAACCAAAGGTAAATGCTTCTTATCATATATTAGCAATCAGATGTAATTTTTGAATGATGTAAGGGATCGAGTAAAAAGAAAAATGGCCTGCTTGGCAGAGTGAAATGTTCATTGAAATTATATAAACATACATGTGTATATGCAAAATTTGGCATATCCGAAACAAATCAAATATCTAATTATAAAATAGATACAAAGATTTGATTTTCAACTTTCGCTTTCCTGTAGAAATCTTATATCAAATGAGATAACACATCCAAATGTTTACGGAGATGTTATTTATCGAGCCCGAAAAGTAAGATACGTTCCGGCTAAACTTTTCGACCATTTGGATATACTTATTCTAAAAGTTTACCAATTCAACACCGTTATTAGATCTTTGAATATTGTTTATTTATATATATGTATTGATTTTGTTATCAGTAATTTAAAACTAAAACTTATATTATTGAAGAAAACATGCAAATGCACAATCACGGTTTCTGCAATCTATATCTTTGTTTTGATATTGTGAATGGTCATCTATTTATCAGATTATTGATGTGGTCTGGAGTTTAGTATGGCGTTTAGTATGACGTTCATTATCACTGAACTAGTATATATTTGTTTAGGGGCCAGTTGAAGGACGCCTCCGGGTGCGGGAATGTCTCGCTACATTGGAGACCTGTTGGTGACCTTCTGCTGTTGTTTTTTCTATGGTCGGGTTGTTGTCTCTTTGACACATTCCCCATTTTCATTCTCAATTTTATTTACAATAAATAAATAATATGTTTGAAGTGTGCTGCTTGATGTTTAAGTCTTAGTTAAATGGTGTGTATTTAGTTGTTATTTTATTAAAACCAGCTGTCAGTAATTGGTACTTTCAAATCTGTACTTAGTGTCGATTTTGTTAGGTGATGTATAACGTTCGGTTTGTACCTTTTTTACTATTTTCTGTTTTGTATCTATTTGATGATTTAAGCCCTTTTCAAATGCTTCTTATAGTTTGTTCTTATGTTTTTCCCAGGTTAAAGGGAGGGTTGGGTGACCGCAAAAAAACTGTTATCCCGCCACATCCGTATGTGCCTGTCCCAAGTCTTGCGACTGTAGTTCCGTGGTTTTCGTTTGTTGCTGTATATCACATTTATTTTTCATTCATTTTTTTATATAAATCAGGCGGTATGTTTTCTCTTTAGATTTGTTTGACATTCGCCATTTCGTGACCTGTTATATGTGACCGAGGTATGCTTTTTGTCATTGATGTGTTCCGTACGGTGACCTATAATTGTTAACGTCTGTGCTATTAAGTCTAGTGCCGAGATATGTCTCATTGGCAATCACACCACATCTTATATAATTTGTCTTTAATCACTTTAACCATTGGTCCACGTGAACAAAAATTCAATCAGCAGTATATGATAGTGTTAAAATTGCGTTGAATATTACTTGAATATCAGAACAATAGTATGTAGTTGCTTTGTAATTAGTCGTCGAAAAAGATATATCGCCCTCCTAGACACATTATCTTAACTTCCTGCCATTCAGTTTTAAGTTTAATTCGGTCAAAAATTAGCAGTGCCTTCTTTTTGTTCTGTTTTTTTTCTTCATAATTTGTGTTTTTGTCTGTAAGTACAAAATCATAATGGGGACCTCAAGAAATAATATAATTTCCATTTTCAAAAATGAAAAACCGTAAAATAATTTTGAAGGCCAAAACAAGGCCACATAGGGTAACTGTTCGGCACATTGTTTTGTTTTGTTGTTGCTTTTACTGAGACTTAAATCCCTACCCTGTTGCTTTTTTTAAAAGTCAAGGGATTGATTTGAAATGGGCTTTAATTTCATTTCTTCAAACAGTTACAATAATTGATTGGATGTTTTATTACGTACAAATGATAAATGAAAATACATGATACCCTGTTTGTAGAGGTTATCCTTTTTACTATTTGTTTTCGTTTTCATTGAAGATAACGTTGTACGAACATGATTTTAAAGGAAGGAGCAAAGTCTTTACAAAGTCATGTCCAGATTTAACTATGGGAGGTTTTAACAACATCACATCAAGTGTTAAATGTGAAAGAGGAGTGTATGTATAGCCATCAACTTTATATTGTATTTTGTTTTTCAAATTATGAGTCAGCTGGAACTGGTTTAAAAAAAGATATTTTAAATAATATTTAAAAAGAGATAAATTAAATATAACTTTAACATATAAATATCATTTTTTAATTGATTTTTCATTTTATGAAAAATGTTAATTGAATATGAAATAATTAATCTACTAGTAGGGAACATTTATTTTGTACTATATTCAATATCTGCTGTGCCAAAAAAGTTTCTATACATTCACGTAATTTCTTTAGGTTTGTGGATAATGAATACATGTATGAACTTAAATCTGAATTGAATTATCATAAGATTTTCCCTTTTAATTTTCATTTACATGATTTATGTTTTTAATATTTTCAGGTGGATATTGTACCAGGAAAAAAACTACAAAGGCCAAATATTTGTCATAGAAGATGGTGAAAATTATGCTTATGCTAAGTTCAAAGGCTACTTCAATGATAAAGCATTATCTTTGAAATTGCTAGATGAAATTGTAAGTAAAATATTTCTTTCAAAATAATTGTAATTGAAAATATTGACAATAATTGATAACAATTAAATAGCAATTATCATACCAACAATGTAATCAATTTTTGAATGCAATGTACATTACGAACATTGTTTAAAACTTCGATCATTCAAATTTGTTTAAACACTTCTAATTTTCTTGAATTATTAAAAAAAAGTAAATTAAAATACTGACATACATGTAGATATAATCTGGAAAAAAAAAAGGAATAATGAAAAAAAGCTTCAGACATATATGTAATTACCAAATTGGAACTATTACCAATTCCTTGTTTCCTGAAGACATTAGAAACAAAAGGTGCCCTTGACCCTTGAATTTAAGACTATAAGAATTTAAAAGAAAAATATTAGCAAAAATGATGAAAATAATGTTTGTGGATTTAAAAGAGATATCATTATACACAAGTTAAGTCTTAGTTTTATGAATTTCATCTTTCATAATAGATGTGAACAGCCAGGTTATTTGATATTCTGAAAGAATACAAAATGAAGCGTCAATAATATTCAATAATATCTGATTCATGTTTTATTTTAAGGATTTCACGGAAGAGTCGGAGTGTACATTGTACAAACATGTGAATTATACAAAGCCAACTCTAACTTTTGCTGATGATGTGCAAGATCTTAAATGCTACAATTTTGATGAAATGACGTCATCCGTTGTGGTGAAAAGTGGTGCGTAAGTATCTTTTTTTTAAATTATCATCTTGCCATTTGACACTATTGAAAATATTAACCTCCTTGTTAACTGCACAAACTTAAGGCATGGTTAAGTTTCTCCGTTGATAAACAGGTTGAACCGATAAACATAGAAAGTATTCAGAAATATGAGAATAAAAATGCCGCACGTTGATTGTGTGCACTCTTTGAAGACGTGTTCTGTGAGCTTTATATTTGACTTCCGAATTTTTTAGTTTGAACAGTTCGTGATGTCGTCAGTCCAGAAATCGTTTGCGGTCAAACTAAATGTATCACTTGAAAGGGGAATTTTAAGAAAGGACGAACAGGAAGAACGTTTAACATGGTGTATATGAATTTCTTACGCCATAAGCTGGGTTTGATTGTGTGTCAGTCCCGACCATAATGTTTTGATGACATACACTTGACACGTTGTTGTATCATGTACCTGGGATGACACATCTTTCTTTTGTCTTTTCACGTTAGGGATCTAAATATTATATTAAGAATGGGAAACGGAAAATTGAAAGTGTCATATAAATAGAAAGACGTTCCTTTATTTTGATACCAGTTCACTTAAAACAAGGACCTGTAAGATAACAAGGGGACATTCCAACACAGACAATAAGAAACATATGTCGTACACAAATTCATCAGTATGGTGCTGGTGGATTTAAGAGGGTCATTTGATAATTGTCTGTATAATAATGATCTCTTTCATTCAAACTCAATATCTAATTAATATGAATTCTTATTACACTAGGTGGGTTGGATTTACCCAGCCGAATTATGATGGATATCAAAGTCTGTTTCTGAAAGGGAGTTACAACTTTTCTGATGCACCAAATGATAAAGGAGGATTTAAGAATGACGTCCTGTCGTCTTTCAGCAAAATCACACTGGTAAATATATTTTATATTTATATGTTTTATTACGTAGGATAATCTGATATCGTTTGATATTGTACTTCATTGAGTCATTTTTACGGTTTTGATTTTGACATCATTGATGAGACTTTTAAAGATGTCTGGCGTACAACATTTTAATTCTGGTATCTATAATGAGATATTTTTTGTATATCAAGAAAATATTGTTTAATTACTTTTGTTTGATGTCGTCTAGTAAAAATGGTAGTGCTCACACGATATGGTCAGATCGCGTAAGTCCAGAACTATTGAGGCATGTGAGAACCGGAAAAATTATATGTTTTTTAATCTTAATATGTGTTAAATGCCTTTGTCCTGTGAGAACAAAATGGAAATCAATAAGTTTCGACAATAGAACACAGCTAAGTCATATTGGAAAAATGATATTTCTTGTCAATGTACGGTTGTATAAAATTATATGAAATGGTTTAACTCTTAAAAAGTTTGAAATAATGTTTGTGGTAAATTTGATACATTATTTTTTCTGCCCATTTCAAACAACTGTATTGAACATTAAATAAAGTGATTGACTATACATTGCTTATGTTTTATTAACATCTGTTATATCTATACAATATTATCGTACAAGGAAGAGATTGGTAAAGAATATTCCCTATGAAATGTTTTCGTTGCAAAGACTTATAGTAAAAATTCTCATTATTTTAAATTATTACCATGTATGTTTCGGTAATTTTGTAATCTTCATCGCAACCATGTTTGTTCCCATTTTGATTTTGCTAGAAACCATCAGCTCCGGGTAAGATGAAACTGATAAAAATTGATTTTGATCAAGAGGAAGCACGTATAAGCAGGACACCCACATCTGTATTTAGCTGGATGCAGGTGAACAATGGATCTGTAGTGCAGACTGTAGCACCACTAGATGAAGTAAACATAGCAAGAGAAGCTACGTACGAGTTCAGATGGAACAGAGCAACTAAAGTGTCTGGTAAAAATTATTTTATTAAAAGAATCTTCATGAATTGTTCAGACAGTAATTCAAGATATGATTGCCTCAGCTATTACTTCGCTTATTTTATGATTGAGACAATTAGAACCAGAAAGACTGAAAGCCAAAAATAAAATATGAATGTTTGTCAAAATGGATCGTGAAATTGACAGATAACTATATGTCCAGCAACTTTCACGACGAAGCACACTAAATTGCACAAATATGATGGTCTTAGTTAATCTTTATTGAAACATACTTTAATGTTGAAGACCATAATTCCTATTCTTCATATCGTGTACCTATTATTCTTTTTTATTTAAGGACTATTTTAAACACAATCTTATGATTTAAATCGTCATTGTAATACATTTTAGTTTTGTTTTAAAAGGGGAAAATATTTCATTGCAGCAACATTGACAGCAAAGACTAAAATTCCGTTAGTTGGTAAAACAGGAATCAATATGAGTGCTGAAATGTCTGTTAGTATGGGAAGTACTGCAGGAACTACCAAGTGCAAAGCTGAGGAATGGGTTCCTGGTTATCCGTCAAAAATCAAACCAAGTACAAGGTAATATTATTATTGTGTATATTCTAACTTATATGATTCTTTAATAAAGAGG
Source organism: Mytilus edulis (assembly GCA_019925275.1). Taxonomy (NCBI): domain Eukaryota; kingdom Metazoa; phylum Mollusca; class Bivalvia; order Mytilida; family Mytilidae; genus Mytilus; species Mytilus edulis. The sequence continues at coordinate 30,042,574 of CM034354.1, forward strand.
CACATATTGAACTATGTTTGTCTGTAACAGCAGATAGAAACATATTTTTGCTCTGTTATTTTAATTATTTGTAGCAATCAAAGCAACGAATCAAATGCATTGGTGCACTTCATCTGTATCAATAATAGTAATAAGATAACAATTGTAGCATTTGTATGAGTATGGTAAAGAAGATGTGGTATAATTGAACAACAAAAGTGCACCAAATATATTTACATTCAGATTTACCAAATGACCATCTAATTAAATAGGAAGACCTTTGTTTTATAAGATAATGTGAAAGTGTATTGTAAAGAGTAGAAAAGTCAAAACTGGCAATAGATTCAAAAGGGCCATCAAACGCTCGTAATTTATCTAAAACATCTTAAGAATTGTTTACACACAAAAAAATGGTTGATTGCACTATTTTCATATATTTTATTACACTAAGTTTTGATAAGCTCTTTGATAGTAGTTAACGAAGATGTTAAAGCACTAACATATAAGTTGTAGAACAGTTACTAGAGGCCAAGATGAAACGATATTTAACTGGTATTTCGTGTAGTTTAGGTAACCAATACAAAGTAGGGACCGTGAATATCCAGAAGAAGCATTAAGCTGTGACGGGGTTATGATGTGCTTGAAAATGCCTGTACCAATTCAGGAATATGACATTCGTTGTCCATTCGTTTTTATTACAAACATTTTGAGGGTATACATATACCTTTTTTTCGAGAACGATTTCATTTAATTGTTTCTTGTTACATGTATCATACTACGAAATCTCCAGTCAATAAATAAAAACAGTTACTGTTATGATTATAAGATTGGTTTTGGACATCTTGAAATTGGATGGAAAGGTATAAAAACAATTGTTAGAGGATCTAAAATATTTACACATTGAAGGCATGATGCACGATATATTCTGTGTAAACTAACTATAGTTTTCAAATCTACAATTTACAAATGACACATTTGCACCTAAACAAAAATATTGAACTCCGAGGAAAATGAATAACGGAAAGTATCCAATCAAATGACAAAAACAAAAGCTCAAACACATCAAACTAATGGACAACAACTGTTATATTCCTGACTTGGTACAGCCATTTTCTTATATAGGAAATGGTTGATTTAACCTACTTTTATAGCTAGCTTAATCCTCTCACTTTTATGACAGTCGTATAATACTCCATTATATTCACAACATGTGTGAACAAAACAAAAATGCGTACATAAGCTCTCTCTTACTTAATCAATATTTTAAAATACTGAGCTTTTTTCTCATTGAATTCTTGACAGAACGAACTGCATGCACAATACAGACTCATACAAGTGTAGCAATAGAATATTTTGAAGTATGCAAAGGAATATTGTCCTGAATTTTGTTTTAGGGCATTTCAATACGGAATATCATTTACGGAAAATATTTTGTATGAGAAGAAGACAAGTTACATTTTATGGAAGTCATTGTGATGTGTCAAGTAAAATTATTGATTACTTTGCTAAAGTTAAAATATTTGAAGTTATAATTTACATATTCTTTTGAATAATTGTAGAGTTACGGTAACATCGACATTAACCCAAGGAAATATCAGCATTCCATTTACCGCCCTATTGTGTGACGAAAACAACACAGAACACACAATTATAGAAAAGGGTGTGTTCTATGGTCGTCAGTACTTTGATTTTCATAGTGAATCCAAAGACACAAAGATACCAACACCAAAGTCAAAATAAACATGAAGCCTCTTCTGTGCTTTTGCAGTGCTATTTTAATACCAAACTATCGTTTCTGATTGTTTTTGTAGATTCTCTCTGATTTTGTACTATTTTCTTTTCTATCTATGTAGAACATAACAAGTAATTCGAAATGTAAGTGTAGATGTGTGTTTCATTGTATCCTAATTTTGCTTTTCTCCTACATGTTTTCCCATTTATTTTTGAAATAAAAAGTAATCAGCATTTTTGAATTCAGATGTTCGTTTTGTTTGTTGCTTTTAACGCCACTATCAATGACGTATTTTTTATATATTGACGGCTAGTTTAAGTTTGTAACGAGAACACTCGAATAGCCATTTGTATTCTAATTAATTATCAAAGATACCAGAATTATATTTTAATACACCAGACGCGCGTTTCGTCTACATAAGACTCATCAGTAACGCTCAGATCAAAATAGTTTATATCAAGCCAAACAAGTACAGAGTTGAAGAGCATTGAATTTGACAGTTGTAGGATATTTTGTCCTATTTTCATTGCAGTAAAATAAAATCTAGTTCATAGACATATATCTTGTGTGTTTCAAAGCACCATTATTTTTTCTATTTGGTGTTTCTGTATCATATTTTGGAAACTTGAGGTTACATGGTTATACTAAAGCTTGTACTTAGGAAGATAAAAGGGTGAAAATTAAATTGGTTAACTTGAAGAAATGGTTATTTTCTAATATGCAATAAAACTTTATGTGAAATTTTTTCTATAGTACTGGACAGGATAAAATTTCTAATCATGCAATGCATTTCTTTATTTTGAATAAAGATACATTCTGCCTAATGTTTTGAAATGTGCAAATGTAACAAAGACTAATAGGGATAAATCAATGGTGATATTACATCTAAAACTGCAGATGGGCAAGATGCGTTTTGTCCTTCCAAAAGGAAGTGTCTACTTTTATAATATGCATTATTTATAAAGACGCTGGAGAAACAAATGCAGATACTCACTGTGCTTCCACTTATTATGAACTTTGCAAATAATTACTTAGAATTTAATTGTTCAAAGTAAAGTTTTCAGAGAGTGGGGATCCATGGTTAACTTTGGTGTTTAAACTAGAACTGAGAAAGGACAATTATAATAAGGATGGTTTCCCCCTAAATTAAGTTTATACTCATATCATTGATAGCCATTGTATAGAATGTGAAGATAAATTTTTTTTAACCCTCCGGTGAAAGGAATGTTGTCCAACAACGTCGGTGTTGATAAAATGCAATTACATTTTTTTTCTGATCAAATTCGAATACTAAAATACAGTAATAAACATAATCTGTCGGACTCTGAATCGGAGGACGAATAACACTACCTACCATACAGGTAACAGTACAGACGATCTCAATACAATAAGGAAGCTGTTTAAAATAAAAATGTAACATAAGTATTTGACTAAAATGAAGACCGTTTAAGTTCGGGGAGGGTGGTGTCCAAGAGGATTTTGAAAAAAATATGCGCTGATCTGATAAGAGATGAACATTAATAAATTTGCAGAACAAAATCAAAACAAATTGGTAAAGCTGATTAGCAGATAATACAAATGAAGATTGACGCAAATTGAATAAAGAAACTCGCGCGATACTGAGAACGAAATAATGTAGCCATGATAATTCCCATAACCAAATGAATCAAATAAGTTGATGAGATGAACCACGAAAAGCTTAGAGAAGCTAAGAGGGTGGATTGGTACACACCCACTTTTTAAATTAAGAATTGAAAATTAAAACGAACAAAAAAAAAATGTTGTTTGTGCTGTATTTAGACCGTTCTACAACGAAATTTGTTTTACATGAACACGTATAAAATTGCGGTTTTTATCCAACGCAATCATAGGTTTGAACGATGTTTTCAATTTAGACTTGATTATATTTTTCGTTTGGGCTTGTATCTTATTTTCCCTCCGGTTTATATGATCCGTTTATTCTATAATGACTCTTAAAATTCAAGAGTCTATCTTGAATTGATGGTAAATTATATGGCCTTCCAAATACCGTTTCGATCCCTAACATCACTGAAGAGACATTTATTGTCGAAATCCGGATCTGGTCTACAAAAAAATTATTGACACCTCAAGTTTGTGGCAAAACATCGTGGCCACAAGTCTATTGTTTTCTGTTAAGTATTAAATTTATATTAAGATCCATTTTGTTACATCTTGTGGTCAATTTTATTTGGCAATCGCCAATAGCAGTCAACAGGGTTAAAGAACATCAGTTGTTCGACCTGTTAGTCAAATGCGTTTTGTTTAAATATACTTTTTCACTTTTTTGGTCTTTTGGAAAATGTTGTTTGTGCTGTATTTAGACCCTTCTATAACGAAATTTGTTTTACAGGCACACGTATAAAAATGCATTTTTTATCCACGCAATCATAGATTTGAACGTAGTTTTCAAAATAAACTTGTTTATATATTTATATATATATACATGTAGGGTACTTTCTATTCAGAAGCAAATGCATCGGGTAACATGCATTTTATTAAAAAGTAAATACATTTCTTCAATTATTCAAAAGTTTTCTTCTTTGATTAAAATATATTTTTCTTGGTTAAAAAATATACATCTAATCCGTTATTAAAATTTGTAACACCAAATAACATTAAACAGAGTCTCCATTGAATTAATATACGACAACGTTGACAGAATATTTTTGAGGCATTGATAACAGCAAGTTGGAGTTTACATTTTTATTGCTTTAAAATAGCCTCAATTAATTCATACAACACAAAAAGCGTTATTGTTTTTAATTATTTTCAGATCGTCCCTATAATTTTTCAGTCTCATTCATATTTGTACTCAGAAAATGGTCGGATTCATACAATTATATTGTAAGAAGTGTTACTTTAAGAATGACTGGATGTTACGTATAAATAGTCTTTTTTTTTAAATTCCAATTACTAAATACTTTGCAACAATTACGTAAAAACGAATTGCCTGGCAAAATTTCAAAACTTCATTATTGTTGCCCTCTGAGGCATTAATATTGAAAGGTTGGAATCAAGTCAGGAAAATGTTATATTATAGTTCATTTCTGTGTTTGTTACATTTTAGTGTTGTGTTTCTGCTGTGTCGTAGTTCTACTCTTATATTTGATGTGTTTTCCTCGGCATTGGTTTGTGACCAGGATTGGTTTTGTTCTCAATCGATTTATGAATTTCGAACAGCGGTATACTACTGTTGCCTTTATTGAAGATTCAGCTTTCATATTTTTTTTTTTTTTTTTTTGAGTATATCTTATTGTCATCGTATTTTTTCTCTAATTTTTTTAAATATTCTTGTACTGGCCTGTTAGTGGAAAACTTTTAAACCTACAGATAATACCCCCTCTAAACCTGGGAAAGTGGTTGAACAGAACGATAAAAAAAACCCAAATTAAAATCATTTGAAAAAGGCTTAACTTATCGATTGATACAACTAGAAATACATTTAACAACAACACAGGGTTCACGTGGCCGGGTACTTGCACATCCCAACAACAGAAAGACACTAAGTACAAATCTATGAGTACTTGAAAATACATACTGCTATTCAAATAGTTATCAAAGGTACCAGGATTATAATTTAGTACACCAGAGGCGCGTTTTGTCTACATAAGACTCATCAGTGACGCTCCTATCAAAATATTTATATTACCAAAAAAGTACGAAGTTGAAGAGCATTGAGGATCCAAAATTCCAAGAATTTGTGCCAAATACGGCTAAGGTAATTCATTTCTAGGATAAGAAAATCCTTAGTCGCCAATAACAATAAATATAAGAAAATCATGCATGAAAAATAAAGGGTAACCAAATTAGAGCTAGAGCAAAATGGGTGGAAAAGGGTGAAAAAAAATCAGCTTATTTTTTAGGTCTTGAGAAATCTAGACAAAGCAAAAAAACAATAACACAACTATATGATGAAAAAGGGGAGATAACTAGGGATCATGAAAAAATATTAAACCTTGAAGTAAAATATTATAAAGATTTATACACGTCAACAAATCCAAATTTACAAGAAACACAAAATTATTTAAAGGATATTAAAAAACATGAAAAATTAAGTGAAAATGAAAGTGATGCTTGCGAAGGAGAAATAACTGAAGAAGAATGCACAGAAGCTATATTTAAAATGAAACTAAACCGTGCCCCAGGATTAGATGGACTAAATGTTGACTTTTACAGAAAGTTTTGGGTAGAATTAAAAACTTTAATTGTATCAACATTTAACTATTGCTATACTAAAGGACAATTGTCCAACACACAAAAAATAGGCGTTATATCACTCATTTATAAAAAAATGACCCATTGTCTCTTGATAATTATCGACCTATAACACTTTTAAATTATGATGTTAAACTTCTGGCATATGCCTTAGCGCAAAGACTTAAACCACTACTTCATAAACTGGTACATTCAGATCAGAAAGGATACATAAACAATAGGTACATTGGTTTCAACATTAGACAGATACAAGATGCTATTGACTATTCAGAAAATCTCAAGATAGATGGAGCTGTCTTATTTTTAGATTTTAGCAAAGCTTTTGACTCTCTAGAGTGGATCTTTATGTATGAAACACTAAACAAATTTGGTTTTAAAGAAAGTTTTTTAAAATGGATTCAACTAATGTATTCAGATATTAAGGGATGTATAACTAATAATGGCTGGGTCTCAAGTCGCTTTAAAGCATTCCGTGGTATTAAACAAGGCTGTCCGCTGTCTTCGTTACTTTTTGTTCTTGCTGTAGAAATAATGGCTATAAAAATTAGAGAAAATAAAAATATTAAAGGACTAGAAAGCAGCACTAATACCCTAAAAATATGTCAACTAGCAGACGATACTACTCTGTTCCTACATTCTAAACAGGACATTACAGCTGCATTAAATTTAATTGAAACATTTGGTGACTTCTCTGGCCTTAAACTTAATAGAACTAAAACTGAAGTAATATGGCTTGGCAAATTAAAGCACTGCGAAGAAAAATATGAAGATGTCAATTGGAGTAATAAACCTATCAAAAGTTTGGGAATTTACTTTGGACACAATAAATCAGAATGTCAAAATCTTAATATTGAAAAACGAATATTGAAATGTGAAAAAATAATAGCAAATTGGAAGAAAAGAAAACTAAGTATTTTAGGGAGAATAGTAGTAACTAAATCTTTAATTCTACCAAAATTAACATACAAAAGATTCGCTACAAAAATTTAAAACCCTCATATACAATTTTATATGGAATGGTAAAAGAGATAAAATTAAAAGATCAAATCTTACAATAGAGTACAAAAAAGGGGGACTTAAAATGATAGACATTGACATTTTTATAAAATCCATACACATAGGCTGGATAACAAAATTATTTAATACCGAAATGGACAATTGGACAGTTATACCAAGATTTTATTTAAATAAATTTGGTAATAACTTGATCATATTTTTAATGAATCTAAAAAATATAAATGATCTAGATAAAACAATTTTCAAAAGTGTTCCAGAATTTTACCAAGAATTAATTAAAACCTGGATTAGTGTTAAAGGAGGTGGGTCATCATACCCACATGACTTTCTACAAATAAGAAAACAATTTATATGGGGAAATAATTTTATCAGACTAAATGGAAAATGTTTTATTTTTTGAAGAGTGGGTAAAAAGCAATTTGTTTTTCATAAATGATATCATAGATGATAGAGGTCAAATTTCAGAAACATATATACTTTCTAAACTAAAAAATAAACAAGATTGGATTAGGCAGATATCCTGCATTAAAAAAGCAAAACCAAATCAATGGCTTACCATAATAAATCAAGATACTATGCGTAAGCCTTATCATCTGTCATCTGATAAAGTCATGCCGATTATAAGATACACAGTTTTCTCTGCTTTCAAATATTTTTGTTTGAACCCGTCGAACTGGAATTTATCAATTATTGATAATATTAATTATTTGGAAAACAAAAGGTCCTGGAATGGAGTATTTTTTAATCAACAGCATTGTCCTATATAAGTTATAAATAAAGTTGAATTCTTTGATTCTCTGTTTTACGTCATGCCCGCTAACAAATTGAAAACTGTACCTATACGCCTTATTTTAGTCCAGATTTTTAGTATTCGTTTTGTTATCTTAGAAAGTCTAACTGATTAAAATACTACAATAGGTAACAATTTGACAATTAAGTAGTGTCAACCCTGTGATTATGACCCGTGTAATACTATATAGCATATTAATCCTGAATACACCGTTTGGTGGTGCGCCTGTCAGATGCGGAATGTACAGATAAGGTAATCGGTAACAGGTGAATATACTATTGGTATCGGTATCGGACTCGACCCGGAACTTCTTAATTATTGGCAATATTAATTACGTGGAAAACAAAAGGGCCTGGGGTGGTGTAATTTTTGTACTATATTAGTTATATATGAAGTTGAATTCTTTGATTCGTCGTTTTTACGTGATGACGGCTGACAAATTGGACCTCGTAATTTTAGTATTATAGAATATTGAACCTTCTTAAATTTATAGGTTTCAATGAAAGCATTTTTAATATGGAAAATCTTATAGTAGGATATAAAATAAATGATGAAGCTTACTATGAAATTAACTTCCTTTTGACTGTAATATTTTTTTCATATTACACCTCTGACTCAAAGAGAACAAATGTAGATATCTTCAAAATATTCAAGGCAGAAATAAAATATATAGTAGAAGTCAATAATGTAATTAAAAAAAAAAAACCAGTAAATTGATCATCAAAACCCTAAACTACATAAATGATCATAAATAATAATAAATATCCCTGAGGTCACATGACCCAAATATTAAGTCACATGACTTGAGCATGTCAGGTGACAATAATGTACTTTAACATCTAACACATGTTAAAAAAAATGAGAATATATTATTCAATATTGTTTAATACACACTTTTTTTGTCTTCTTCTTTTACTATTTATTTTATTTTGATTTTGACAACTTTGTGTTGTACACTCTGATGTTGTGTATAATCATGTTTACCTGAGTAGTTTAGATGATCTTAGTCTAAAATACCACAGTTTTCAAATAAGTTAAAACTTCGATTATGATTCAAAACATCACGAAAATTATGGTCAACTTACCTTTCAAATTAGACAAATTGTCTAAGTATTACGAATTAAATTTATCCAAATCACAAAAATGATGATGGCAAAATAATGCACATTTATCTAATATTAAAAACCACTATCAGACGGAAGTGAAATTCTCCGGTAAACATGAAATAATTTAAAATATTGTAATATTGTAATGTAACATCAATTGACTTTTATTAGATATTCTCCCTGGATACCTAATAACTAATATATCAGGGATACTTAGTGCAACGCTGTACACTAAGTAAATTGTTAACAGCAATAGAGTGCAATAAAATATATTATCCACGTTAAAAAAAAAAGAAAATCATGCATCTTAGACAAATTTATCAATCAGTACACATCCAACAGTCAAGAGAAAAACATGATCGTGTGCATTGCCAAGATACAGGTATCGACAGATTGTCGATTCATGAAAGTAAATATGAATATAACAAAAACATGTAGTTTGCTTTTAATTTTTTTTACTGATAACAAAATCAATATTAATACCAATTAAACATTATTCAAAGATTTAATTACAGTGTTGAATTGGACATTTTTTTAGAATAAAATATGCAACAGATCGATATATTTACCAGGATCATTTCTAAATTTCCGGCCAATGTAAACAATATCTCCGTAAATAACAGAAAACAGTAGTATACCGCAGGTCAACAGTCATATATCGACTGAAAGAAACAAATCTGGACTACAAACTGAAACCGAGGGAAAAACATCAACTTTAAGAGGAAAACAACGAAACAATAGAAATACTGAAGTGAAACAAAAGAAAAACGACAATGCAAAACACACAGAACCGAACTATAAGATAACAAATGCCATTTTCTGATTTGGTACACGTCATTTCAAGAAAAAAATAGTGGGTTGAACTTTTGTTTTGTGGCTAGCCTAACCTCGCGTTTTTATGGCAGTGTAAATAACAATACTATATTTTTTTAGAAAAATATAAACCCAAAGGAAACAACACTTACATTCCAAAAGAAAAATCTTTATTTATTTATTGAAGAATTTAGTAACTTTTTTAGTAATTTGTGGTTAAGAAATCCCTAACTTTATACTGTACCAGAAATGCATACATTACGGCTGTTGTCTGCTCTATGATTGGGTTGTGATCGATTTGACACATTCCCCATTTCCATTCCCAATTTTACGTTTTACTAAAATTTAAACCGTCACAACAAACGGTAAGTGTTGGTAAATTTATCAATTGCATGCAATTTATACGGGTATTTACTTAGTTTGGTCAAAACCTGGGATTTAGAACAGAGCAAACATAAGTCTGATATAAAAGGTCCCAATTAGTGCCCATAGTAATACCAACAATATGTCGATAAACTGTGTTGCCGAACCGTACATAAATAATATCAAGGAGTAAATTAACAGCTTCAATCATCTGATCACACCTTCATTAAGTATATCTAGCAGATTAACCTTTCCCATGAGAGAAGACTTCCGCAGGAATAGATTACCTTGGATGTATTTGTCAATACTTTTAGGAATTTTTTGTCATCAATGCTCTTCAACTTCGTACTCTATTTGGCCTTTTAAACATTTTTTGATTCGAGCGTCACTGATGAGTCTTTTGTAGACGAAACGCGTGTCTGGCGTAAATATAAAATTGTAATCCTGTTATCAATGATAAGTTTATTTGAAACCACTGGGTCGATGCCACTGCTGGTGGAGATTTATTCTTCTGAGGGTATCACCAGCCCAGTAGTCAGTACTTCTGTGTTGACTTGAGTTATTATTGATATGTTCATAAATATAAATTATCTGTAACAAAACTTTGAATTTTAAAAAAAGCAACGCTTTTCTACCTCAGGAATAAATTACCCTAAGTTGAAAGACTGATTTAACTCAGACTATTTTTGTCATTTCATTTATATATCGAATGTCAGACTAAATTTAATGTAAACTGTTCTCCTTTTCATATCTAAATACGTTTGCTTCTGGTTTAAAAGTGAGATTGCGTGATAGGCTCGAATATCCATTCATATAGCAATTAACATGTTAAATGCATTTAAAACTTGTTGTGTACGTTGAAAATAAAATGATAAAGGTATTCAATGTTTACAGTTTTAAATGATATTTTAATTCAATTGCATGTATTAATAAACGTTTCACAAAATTACCTCAAATGTGCCTTTATAATTATACAATACGAGGCTAAAATTACAAAAATCTAAAGTATGCCTCTGTCGTTTTGATAGAAAAATATACTGAGATAAAAAAGTTTTGCAACACAAATAGAAAATTTTGTTTCATTACAAAATCATAACAACATATAATTTTAATAATAACAAAATGGAATAATTACTTGTCAGAAGGAACATGCATGTTTATCACTCACATGCACTAAGAATTTATTTGTATGGAGCGCAGTAGGGTTAAAATGCGGAAATAAGTAAAGTTTTATTCAAAATAAGTGTCTTGTTCATGCTCCACGTGCATTGGCAAGCACCCCAGTAGCTGCCCCTAGTCCATGCACTACTCTTGTGGCCAGAATAAACTTTTCATGTGTAGACGTTTAGCGAAATGTGCTTCTCCCTCGGTGTTAGTTTTTTGGGTCTACCAGATATAGGTCTATCCTGTGCAGTTGAAATTTGTCGATATCTGTTTGTTAGTCTATAAACTGTTGACTTGTGCACATCAAATCGAGCCGCGAAGTCGGAAACACTCATTCCGGCATGAACCGTTCCAAGAGCTTTCTGGCGGTCATTTTCGGGGAAGCCTGGTTGACGCCCTATTCAATTTTTTCTAATGTTTATGCGTTTTTCTTACCAATAGTCGGTCTCTGAACATTAGTGAAAACAAATTTCAAATTTCGTTAAAAAAAGTACAGGTACAGATGGTAAAACATAAATTACACGTGCAAAGCTTAAATGGCGCGAAATCAATCACCCGGAAAAAATTACGACTGTTTAAAATTACAAGTAGACCTTAGTATTATATCAATGATGTTTATTTTTTTTTGGGGCAAAAACAACAAAAAAGAAAAATTGAAAAAAAAGTGTTGATGAAGTTTTTTGGCTCAGTATATGTAACTTTACTAAGTTTCTAATAGTTGTTTTCGAACAACATTTAAATTATTATTTAATTGCTCACTTGCTTAAAAATGTGACTATTTTCATTGGACGTTAGCAAAATAAATTGTGATAGATAATCTATATTGTGAAAAAAAACGCTTTTAAACAGGAACCATACATTCAAGAACTCATTTTAAAAAACTACACTTCTAAAAATATAACCTTACTAGAACGTACCCGAGATATCGCGGGTCTGTGACTGAATTAAAGTATATACATATGCGTAAGCCTTATTTTAGTATTGGTATTGTCATCTGATAAAGTCATGCCGATTATAAGATGTACATTTTGCTCTTCTTTCAAAATCTTTCTGTTTGAACTCGTCGACCTGGAACTTATCAATTATTGGTAATATTAATTATTTTGAAAACAAAAGGGCCTGGAATGGAGTATTTTTTAATCAACAGCGTTTTCCTGTATTAGTTATAAATAAAATTGAATTCTTTGATTCGATGTTTTACGTCATGCCGGCAAACAAATTGAAAACTGTATTTATACGCATTATTTTAAGTCCAGATTTTTAGTATTCGTATTTTCATCTTAGAAAGTCATACTTTAATTAAAATACTACAATAGGGAACAATGTGACAATGATTGAATTTAGTAGTGTCAAACCTGTGATAATGACCTGTGCATATAGCAAAATCCTAAATACACCGTTTGGTGGTGCGCCTGTAAGATGCGGAATGTATAGATAAGGTAATAGGTAACATGTGAATATACTATTGGTATCAGTATCGGATTCGACCCGGAACTAGTTAATTATTGGCAATATTAATTATGTGGAAAACAAAAGTGTCTGGAGTGATGTCATTTAAAAGCAATACCATTGTCCTATATTAGATATATATAAAGTTAAATTCGTTGATTCGTCGTTTTTACCCCATGACGGCTGACAAATTGGACCTCGTTATGTTATAGATAATGCATATTTTAAGGTTTTTCTTGTCGTAGAACACCCCAAGGTGTGTTCTACGACAAGAAAAACCTTAAAATATGCATTATCTTACTTATATACCGTCAAAAATATTAATTCTATAAAGATTTGTAAAATTTAGTATCCTATTTTACCGACAACACTAAAGTGGGATATTCCTTTCTAATGCGTTCAGGTTTTAATACGCCCTGCGGCTCATTTAGAATGTGAAATAAAGATCTGAAATAAAACTCACTAAATAATTTAGATATAAACCTTTTAAAAATTATTATCCATACACAATAAAGATATTACTATAACTGCATGAAGTAAGACACAAGTGTATTGTTACCATCCGATAACGGTGTATGATATATACAAGACACATTGTAAGTAATTTATTGTACCACTTACATGTAGCTTATGGAAAGGGGGAGGGGTATGTTTTCCTGCTATTTGTTATGTTATTTCAATCGCGGAAAAGTGGTTATTTTTTTAACAATTTTACTTGAATCGAATGGAAAATTCAGAAAGATTGTCTTTTGAATAGCAATACATTTTATTAAAAGATAATCAGGATATAATTATATACCCTCCGCACCCGACCCTTTCGTGAGTTACGTTAATCTTATTCAATAGAATATAAGATTATCTTATTAGTTGATCATTTGATAGAGTAAAAGGTTAAGAACTGACACGAAGACGAATATAAATACATGTAGGTCACAGTATGATTTCCTATTCAGTGTGTATCGTTCTAAACATGCATGAAATATTTGCCACTGGACGTTGAGCAAGCAACCAAACATCAATCAACCTATTCAGTTTGACCCAATAAGATTTTCAAAATCTAACACACGAATATGTTAAATCTGGATTTCTTTTATGAGAGTCTACATTAAAATTCATCTGACATATATGATAATGTTTCTTTATTGTAGCGATAAATTAACAAAACTCCACGTTATTTGTTTCTAAAATTAAAATGCGGGACTACAATGACGGTTTCTTTTACGCCTATCATCAATTGAACTTTAAAAAAAAAAATTCCAAATCGGCAACAAAATACTATTAGACGAATAACGTTTTGAAGTAAATCATAGATTGCATGTTTATCAAGGAGAATAATGACCTTACACAGGTCATTATTTTATGCCTTGGAGCATATATCATTGAAACATGGTATCGTCAAGGTTGATTCTAAAAAAGAATGACCTGTCGTTCTGAAAGAAAATAACTCCATATAGGTATAAAATATAGTATAACGGATACGTAAAATCTGTACTATCCCTCCCCTAACTTTTGGTCGTCTTCAGAATTTAATTTTGTTCCATGTGTAGTTATACTGGTACCGTTTCTATGTTATGACTCTTCGAGATGAAAAATAGATGTCATTTGTCATGTATGTGGATAAACAAAATAAAATATCTATGAATATGGTATACGAGGAACAATTGCATTTACAAAGTGCAACCTTGTCACATGATTGCATTGCATTGACGTTTTGTGAATTCGTGTCCCCAAATTTCTATAAAGAAATATTTTTAAACAACCGATGGTCGCAAAAACCACAAACATCTTTCACAAGGCTAAACCTTATTGATGTGCCAACAAATAAAAGAATAAAAATAACAAACGAAGATTGATAAAATAAACAAGAAAGAAAACTACAACATATAATCAAAAGCAATTGGTTTACAATATTGCTATATTTGTGAAAATTCCGAAAAGTTTTATGTACCGTTCATAAAATGCTTTCATGTTATATTTAAATTGTAAAATACAGAAATTCAGAGAAAAAGTACGAAATATGATTATGTCTAAAGAAACATACCAATTTGCTTTACATCATTTGAATAAAGCATAGGTCTTTGTTCGTTAAACAACTTCGGGAAGTTTCGAAAACTTTGGAAAAAAGAATAATACATATATACTTTTGTAGACTGTCTTCCCTATTGTTTCCTAACATTGAAAGGGTTAACGTCATATCAATGTATAATAATCAAGAATTTTACATGTGAATATACGTTTTCTTGAAACATACTGCATTAAAGATATTTGATACAAGACAAGGATTGAAACACATTATTTTTTTAATTTCATTGGATTGTCATCAACTACGGCATACCAAGAATACTAATTACAACATGGCACATAAAATAACACTTACTCCTATGGTTAACATTCTCCAGTAATACCTATTCCTGTTATACCAATGTTAGCACAAATTGTTATGAAAACGAGAATATTACAAATATAATTCAGATAAAGATCTGCATAGCAATGAGGACACTGACACAGATCGCTATCATTGTATTCATTTCGGATATACTTTTCAGTAAGACAACAGCAATACCTTACTGAATCGACTTTTATTGCACCTTCCTTTGCTCGTTTCACTGCAATACGGTGTTTGTATTTAAAATGGGATCTAATTACAGTGAAGAAAACAAAAAATATGTGTGACACCAGTGACAGAATAACTAGGATAAGCAGATGAATATAAAATGAACTGTTGTCGCCACAACCCAAAATTGCCCTCAGCTGTGAAATATTTGCCATCATAAGCGACACGTCTGCTATGCTTTGTATAAAATTCTTGCTTTCGGTAAATCGGTTAGAATTTGGAAGGTCGTTTTTATTATTCTCATCTGCCTAAAATGCAAACAAAATGTGTATATTAGTCGACATTCATTGTCACCAATGACTATACAATTAAACTAAACATTAATCGTTTAGATTTCTATCAAACTTTCGTGCAAAGCTAATGAAATTGATTCATGTTGTTAATAGAATATGCTATCGAACTTATAATTATAACACATAAGTTAAATAACTGAGATAACGGGCAACATCTACAAAAAACTGTAAGTCACATTCGGAAAAAAGAGGATGGTATTTCAGTGAAAACAGAACGAACATATCCGCTATCATTCATCTGATTAACAGATATTCCATAACGGACAACCAACTGATGATGGCGTCCGAAAAACGTACCCTAGCAGTCGTCCATTTGTGTGTTAATGCATTTCTCCTAGATTTGATCTGTTTCCTTGATTTACTTTTTTTCAGTTTTGTAAACTTACCTTTGTGCTGGATTTGTTTCCTCCGTTTGTCACATCTTCGGGAGGCGTCTTATTTTCTGGATAGACCTAGATATATCAAAATACCTGAGTTTAAATATTTGTTTAGGAAACAATTATTTCATGTCATCCTCTATGCTCATACATTGTAATTACCTTTGTTAATATCTTTTCACAAAGCGGAAGTGAGGTGTAAAATGTTTACAGGTATAATGTCTACCGTGTTTGAATGAGCTTCGATCATGACATGTGTTCTTATTTCGAAAACAAAAAATCAAAGCAAGCATAATACACGTTTGAAAAGCGCCAATACGTTGAGAAATGAAATGTTTCACGAAATGTCATAGTCTATTTTCCATTATTTGTGTGCATGTTTTGATTCTGTTTTTGTTTGTTGTTTTTTTGTTTGGGAAGGGGGAGGTATCCTTTCTTTATTCATTTTTTACTTTTTCTACTGCCACTTTTTCTCTATCAAATTTTTTAAAAACAGAAGTTTAGCCCTTTCTGTCTTTATTCCGTGAATTATAGAAAATATGTATACCTTTCTCTCTGATCTCTTTGTTTTCTGTGCTTCCTCATCTTCTAGTGATATTGTGGATTCTGAATTGACCTGAGATAATTAATATAAATGTAAAATTTAAGTTTCAAAACGTCAATTATAATGTTGCATACAAATTACAATTTATTTTTCCTTGGGAACGGGAATATCTTAAAATGTCTAATTGTTAATACATATCAAACAAATACCTCTATCCATCAAGATGTAACTATAGAAAATGGTTATTTTAACGATCAAAGTTTGCAATTTCTGCAGAGATTAAGGTTTGCCTCATGACGTAGATTTGATTAAAACAGTCTTAAAGGGTAAAATGTTTTCAATATCACGTGCAATATGTATCGCACCGAAAGTATGTACAAGATGTAGAAAATGGTGGATTGAACCAAGTTTTATAGCTAGTTAAACCTCTCACTTGTATGACTGTTGCGTACAATTCCATAATAATGACATGGATGTGTGAACAAATCAAACAAACATAATAGATAAAAGTTTCAAAAATTTGGGTACAGCATTTAACATTTTTTTTTATATCTAACACTATAAAATAAACATATATATAGCAAAAAACAAAAACAGGTATATCTACGAAGAAAATTAGCAAAAATGAAAGACAAGAATATAAAAATTACCATAGCACAATAACATAAGGATTAGATGTATAAGTACAGAGCCACGTCAAATGTATGTCACCAGAATAGACTGAACCATTAAGGTAATATTCAAATAAACAAATTCAAGAACACTATAAATTGTTAATAAGACGATACACAACATCAGAACTCATATAATCTGTACACCAAGACCATTGTGTATTATTTGAGAATGCCTCTTTTGTGACTGGCTAATATGTGAAAATGAAAATATCATTGGCGTATATAAAGGCAACAGTAATATACCGCTGTTCGAAATTCATAAATCGATTGTGAAAAAACAAATGCGGGTCACAAACTAAAACTGAGGAAAACAAATGAAATGTAAAAGGACACAACATAATATATTACGGATTACAAATGTGTCGAGGTTTGTGATTGGATAACAACACAGAGATGTCAGTATATATTCAGGAAACTGCCGGGGTATATACGACGTTTTTATCCCCAATTGGAACCTCAAAAACGTCATCATAACACCGGTTACTATGTGACGTAGTCAAAAGCTATCAGACTGTCAGAGGCTCACAGAGGGAAAATAATGACGTGCTTCAGTCAATAATACATTTTTGATACAAAATCCCGCATTTTACACTTTTAATACTTAAATTTAATGTTAAAAGTGTTATTATAAATTATTACATACACGATAAAATTATGTTCACAGCAAATTAGAAAATCCTTCACGTATGCCGAACACATCAGGTTGGGTTTTTCAATATATATGTGTTGTCAACAAATACCTGCACTGGAAAATAACATTAAGTCAGGGGTAATCCGTAATATATGTGTAATTCAGGTCTCAGAAAGGGTATATACTGTTACATTCCCGGCTTAGGGCTTATATCCCCTTCGCCTTCGGCTCAGGGGATATAAACTCTAAGCCGGGAATGTCACAGTATATACCCTGTCTGAGACCTGAATAACATATAATGTTAACCTATTACATAATAGATATATCCACCTTATATTCAAAGGCTGGTTCAATTTTTTCTTGCTTTTGGATCTCTGCCTCCATAGCTGATATTATCACTCTGTGAAATTTAATTGCCTATAAATAATCCAAAAGTATTTGAAAAATTATTTGCGTTCTATTGCAAAGTCGATAATACAAAAGAAATAGGTTAAAATGTAGGAATAAATTAAAGCCAATAACATCGTCATTATTAAGAAAGTTACAGCAATTTAAAACTTTGGAGTTGGAGTTCTAAAATCTTTGTATTGTGCTACCTTAAATCGTTTTCATTTCTCATTACGCAATTGACACATTATATCAAACGTACCATCATATCAACTTAGTATCTATGAACTAATTATAAATTATGTTTCTGTGATAATTTTTAAATACCCGAAAGAATAACATCGATTTAGTCAGTTTAGACGAAACATTCTATTTAAAGATAAAATCTATGGCATATATTCGAGATAAAAAAGGAAACTTCGTACTCGTCATGGTATTATCTACATGGTATAGGCAATGGAAAGTCTGTGAGTTTTATAAAAAGCATCATCTGATTGGCAATCATACCACATCTTCATTTTCATATAAAGATAAAACTCACAATACATATGGCATAACATTTCATCAATATCGCAATTTTATAATGACTGTTATGATGGAAAAATTGACAGTTTGTTCTCATTTTAATTCGACGTTCTTCAACATCCGTATTATTTAGGCCTTACAACTGTCTTGTATTGAGAGTAACTGATGAGTCTTGTGTAATGTAAACAGAACATGTATTCACAGTTATCAATCTGAAATATTTCACGAGTTGTCATAAAAACTGTTTTTTTTTCTTTTCTGTTAACTTTTTCTTTATTGAATTTGATATAATTCTGATTTCGGAGAAACTTCTGACATGGAAAACAACACGCTTATGGTATTATGAGTAAAACGATACATAGTCAAAGCTTCAATCATCTTACATATATATTTTTATTCAAAAAGCCTTTGGAATTAAATTAGTAAATGCAGAGAAATATCATTTTTTTATTGTACTTACTTGCTTTCAAGACAGTCCAGCGTACTGTTTTTTAAATGTTATCACTGAGGGTGTTAACAAATAATTTTAGTTTCTAAGGAAGAGTTATCTTACAATAAATAAACAAACAAAACAAATATCGTTGCGTTTTCTTAGGAATAATTCAGAAATGATACCCGGATCTTCGTTGCTTTGTTCAACAAACAAACACAAACAAAATCATTTTAAAGTTGTTAGAAATACAGGATACACTACCTGGGAGATTAATTACAGCTGTAGCTCATATATATTTTTTTTAAAGAGAGCTAGTTTGTATTAAGAAGTATTAGTTACAATTATTTAAAAGGATGTTTTGCCAATTACAACTAAAAAAGTCAATGGTCAATATTTTGCGGCCAATTATTTAATATTTCATTTATATATTCTTTCAGTGTAATTAATATCGCAGGAATTTATCAACAGACAACTGAGATTGAAGTATTAACACTTGGAAATCCAAAAATCTAGAATATATCAGTCGGTTAAATAGATATTGAGTGTTTGCTAATTATCTTGTACCTTTTGTGTCATACCCATTTTCATCTAATCATAACGTTTGATAACAATTATAAAATTGATTGAAATGTTGGCAACATTTTATAAATAAAAACATTGAATGACACGGCGGTATTATTTTGTATTTGAAATCTCTTCCATTTGTTCTTAATTACCATTTATATTATAAATATTATTTCTAATCAGCTGTTGGTAGAGGGAATAGTTACGGTTAATACTTGTGGAGGCCTTCTAAAAATTATTCCGACAACAAAGGTATGCGTATTATACACCATTGTGTAGATAAATCAATTCTGATATAGCGGAGTTTGGCGATCAGGTTATATTGTCAAAATTGCGAATTAAGTTCTATGTGTTATATAAAGGTACGTAGGAATTTTCTTCAGAGACAAGTACCTATGTAAATGGCACCTTTAGTATGAAACAGCACACTAGTAACACAAAGACTCAAAAACAAAAATGTACATTTTATATTTGTAGGACAGTGAAGCCCTTTGCGAGATATACAAAAATAACATCAATATACCATATCGTATTTTTTTTATTGAATAACCTTCAAATTCACAGAAACTTTTATACAAAAACAAAAAATATTTGTAAAATGAGTTATGTGAAACTAAACATTGTTTTTCACTCATATTCCCCATGCTTAATTGAAAGATTGAATTTCTCGAAAATAAATGAATTATTCTCTATTGAAATGTCATTTCATTAAATCTCAAATAACTGAATATTTTAAAACTAGTTGTATCTTCAAAAATGATTTTAGTAATAATACATTTTTGAAAAAGAGATTCTTATAATTACTGAATTTCTAAATTTCTAATAATAATATAGCAAATGTTAAGCTATGTTATTAGAATAACATGAGGTGTCATGAATATCAACATGTAATGTTATTGCCGAGGTTAAAAGAAAATAAAAATAGAAAAATACGCTTCGTTCAATGATTCTTCATAGAAATGACAGCCAATTAAATCTCATATATCTGAGTACTTGCGTATCAATTTCATCTGAAAAATACTTTCTTAAAAAAAAATATTGTAAATAATGATTCTAGTAACACGCATACTGAATATTTAATTATCATATTTCATAGTTTAATGTGGTGTCATTTATGTAGAAGGAATATACATTCAAACTGTTGTTGTTAACATCAATTACGTATGCTTATTTATTTGCAAAAAAACGGATATGAAAATAGAAACTATAAGTTTTTAGCAAACAAATAAGCTTACATAATTAATTTGAACAACAACAGTTAAAATGTACATTCCTTCTCTTATACTATGTTGATAGTTCCCTTGCATGCTCATCCCAAGGGTGAATAAGAAATAGAAATATGGTCACTTGTTTTTCTTCCGACCGGCAGTTACATGTTGCCATAGAAATAGAAATCTTCGAAATGATTAGTGAGTCAACATTTGGTGATTTGTTGTGACATTTCATATTGTATAGTTAGTTAAAACTGCCAAATTTATTGACGTTAATTAACTATTGATAAGAATATATACCATTTTATCCGTAAATATCAGTTTAACTGGCATACCAGTACTAAAATGTCTTCGTGCTAATAAGCTCTTTATTATAGATATAGGAAGATATATTGTTTGTAATTCTAACATGACGTACTTCAAACGCTTTGATTCACACCCGTGGTAAAATATGAATATATTGCCTTGGCTGTTCCGATCGTAATTCCTAGTCATATGAATGAGTTACCTGACGCCATAGTACGATGACGCAATAATTTAAGCATTTTACGGGGAAATATACGCTTGTGAATCCAAAAATTAGCACAACAAGGAAACGTAAACAAACGATGCTAACATGTGGTACGTGTATACGCCAATTTTTTTTTATGCAAATCAGACATTTAAGTAAATTATTATTTAAATTCATCCAAAACTATATTTTAGATGTACGGTAACATCAACATTAACCCAAGGAAATATAAGCATACCGTTTACCGCCGTTTTGTGTGACGAAAACAACACAGAACGCTTAATAATAGAAAAGGGTGTGTTTTATGAATGCCAGTTCTTTGATTTTCGGAAAGCAAAGACACAAAGATACCAACACCAAAGCCTAAATAAACGTGTTGCCTGTTCAGTTATTTTGGGGCTCTATTTGCAAAGAAGTTTTTTAAAGATTTTCTCGTATTGTGTAATAATTTATGTTTTGGCTTTCTGCGTAGGACATTTAATGTAATCAGATTTTTTTTAATATAGATGTTTAACTTATAATGCTTTATATACAAGTATATGTAGACCACTTAATTTAGTCAGAATATGTATTGTAGATATTTGTTTTCTTTGTTTGTTTTAACTGCACTTTCAATGCATGTTGATACATGGCCTTTGTTAAGTCTTGTATTATTTTAATTTTAGTTTCTTGTGTACAATTTGGAAATTAGTATGGCGTTCATTAATTCTGGAGTAGTATATATTTGTTTAGGAGCCAGCTGAAGGACGCCTCCGGGTGCGGGAATTTCTCGCTTCATTGAAGACCTGTTGGTGACCCTCTGCTGTTGTTTTTTGTTTTTTATTTGGTCGGGTTGTTGTCTCTTTGACACATTCCCCATTTCCATTCTCAATTTTATGTTGATACACCTTACTTGTTTGAATTGGTAAAGGTCACCAATTAATTTCCGGAAAGTTATCCAGCAATCCTTGTCATTTAAGATCGAAAACGAACACCTCTCACATTGAGCGGAGTTCCAACTGCAAATATCAGAATTGACATAAATGTAGATGAATTGCTTGGATCACGTAAACACCTCATCCCCAAAAGTGTTTGGTAACAGCAAAAATATATCATTTTAAGACATGCTTTTAAATAATTGTTAAGCATTTCACAGCGGTGTAATATTTTTACTTCAATTATTCATTCCATATTTTTTATTAACTTTGTATTTAAGATCAAATGTATTCGTTTAATGTATGTTCATTTGTGATTCTACTTTTTATGATTGAGTTAAGCCATTCAAATTGATATTTTATAGTTTGTCGTACTAAAATAAAATGTTTCAGATAAGGAAGAATGTTTGGTTCCATTAAAACGTTTAATCCCGTTGCAATGGTATGCACCTGTCCTTATTTAGGAATCTTATGTTCAGTAGTTGTCGTTTGTTGTTGTGGTTCATAAATGTTTCTCGTTTCTCGTTTTTTATATAAATTAGATCGTTGTTTTTCCCGTTTGAGGGGTTTTACACTAGTTATGTTTTCGGGCCCTTTATATCTTGCTGTTCGGTGTGAGCCAAGGCTCCTTGTTGAAGACCGTACTCTGACCAATAATGATTTACTTTTATAAATTGTGACTTGAATGGAGAGTTGTCTCATTGGCACTAATACCACATCTTCCTAAATATATTTGAACTAAACAAAAGGACCGATTACGTTGAAGAAGAGAATTACACTAAAAGTATACTTTAGACCATTCCTTATCATATTATGCTCATATTTGAGTAAGAGCAGAAACGTTTAGTTTCTGTATTTGTGAAATGGCAGAAAATAGTTATCATAGGTATATAGGTACCAGGATTATAATTTAGTACGCCAGACGCGCGTTTCGTCTACATAAGATTCATCAGTGACGCTCATATCAAAATATTTATAAAGCCTAACAAGTACAAAGTTGAAGAGCATTGAGGATCCAAAATTCCGAAAAGTTGTGCCAAATACGGCTAAGGTAATCGGGACCTATTATAGCTGACTATGCGGTATGGGCTTTGCTCATTGTTGAAGGCAGTATGGTGATCTATAGTTGTTTATGTCATTTTGGTCGTTTGTGGATAGTTGTCTCATTGGCAATCATAACACATCTTCTTTTTTTATATTATATGCCTGGGATAAGAAAATCCTTAGTTTTTTTTCTCGAAAAATTCTAAGTTTTGTTAGCAGGAAATTTATAAAAAAAGCAGTTCACAATAATGAAAAAAAAGTCTTAGTTCAGTCACAGTTACTTATACAAAGTCATTACTGTCTGAATGTCTCTACTTATAAACAAATACATGTAATGTGCATATGAATCAAAACTCAATTTTTGCATACCCTGAAATAAATATATCAATATGAAAGTGTCGTAGATATACCATAGCACAATGTTATGATTTTGTTGTGTGTATCCGAGAGTTGAATAGTACAAAAGGAACATTCAAACTAAATCAGTCAAAAAGAAACTGGTAAAAAAGACAAAAAAGACTCTAGTGTGAAATGCTTGGCTTTTGTTTTGGATAAAGCATTAACATCAAGGATTGAAACCTTTTCTTTTAATAACGTATTTGTGCACTAAACATAATAAAATGAGGCTCTCAAACAACAAATAAATCCCACAATATGCACAAGGTCAGCTTTTTTTTACCTTTAAAAATTCATTGAATGCTGGATGGTTGCTGATTGATATTTTTAATAACATTATTTGATCTAGTGATAGGGTTTGAAATATTAGTAGCTTTCAGTAGCTGCAAATACTCTGAAATATGTACTAAGTGTCTTTTAATTGTTAGGGTGTACAAGTACTCGTCCACGTTCACTTTGTGGTTTTGTTAGATATGTTTCTGTTTGTATCAATATGATGAGTTAAATCTTTTTCAACTGATATTTTTTATAGGTTGTTCTAATATTGTACACCCCTATCCAGATTAGGGAAGGGTTGAGCGCTCACAAACATTTTTACCCCGCCACGTTCTTTGTGTACCTGTCTAAAGTTAGGATCCCTGTCATTCAGTTGTCGCTGTTGGTGCATGTCTTTCATATTTGTTTTTCGTTATTTATTTTGTTATACGCAAGGCCGTTAGTTTTCTCAATTGAATTGTTACATATTTTTCATGACGGGGCCTTTACAAGCCGTTTTAAAGTTTTCGTCATTGTTTAAGGCTGTAATGTTCCTCTCATATTTTTTTGTCTTGTGTACTAATATTTGTCTGTTTGTTTTTCTTTTTTAGCCATGGTGTTGTCAGTTTGTTTTCGATCTATGAGTTTGATTGTCCCTCTAGTATCTTTTGTCCCTGCTTTGGGAATTACATAAGATGTATCGTATAAAATTGAGAATGGAAATGGGGAATGTGCCAAAGAGACAACAACCCGACCATAGAAAAAAAACAACAGCAGAAGGTCACCAACAGGTCTTCAATGTAGCGAGAAATCCCCGTAAACTATTTAAGATATATTACAAACTATATAAGATGTCTCATGAAGTACTTATTCGGTTTATTTGATATCATGAAGCTAGAATAATTAGTAAAACGAATTGCCATAGACAACATATCTTTATATTTATTTAGGTATTGACTCAGAGCACGCCAACAAATTATGAAAACAAAACGAAATAGAAAAAAAAAATAATATACACCTTTTGGAATCTGACGTCATGTATAAACAAATGTAAGAGTAAACTGACAGTTTGAACATCCTGCTTATTTTTGACATTTGATTTTAACTGGGCCACACACTATTCTTTTAAACAGATATTCAGAATATAGATTTTTCAAGTTGTACTTTTTTTTCTAAAATTCAGTACTTGCTATTCTATTGTTACAAATTAGTCCTCTTAGAAATAACTATGAATAAACAAACAAAACACAAAACACAAAACTCATCCAAGACTTAATTTCATTCGCAAAACGATTACTTAAATAAAAGAGGGGAAAATGAGAAGAGGGGCGAAAGATATATAACATGTACGTACATCGACACAATAACTATATGATCATATATTAATACACTTAAAATATACAAACATGATATAACGAAAAGGTAACATTGTTTCATTTATAAAAAAAACTGCACATACAGAACACCTTATTAACTTTTTTGTGTTCGCTATGCATGCTATGGTAGTTTTGTTTCGTTGAAATCAGTATGGAAATCAAAGAACTGGCATCCATAAAATACACCCTTTTCTGTAATTGTACGTTCTGTGTCGTTTCCATAACACAATATGGCAGTAAATGGAATGCTGATATTTCCCTGAGTAAGTTTTGATGTCATAGTTACTCTACAATTTAAAAAAAAAATCAATCTCACACATGATTTGCAGATGTCAGCATATAATTCTAAGGCCCTTTTTCTTTTAAAGTTTCTATAAAAAACGCCAAAATCCACGCTTCAAACGAATGATATTTTTGAACACATTGGTTTCATCCTTTGACGATAATACCGAATTTCCGAATGATTATATTGTAGAAAAATCTAAAAAAAATCAATAAGTTGATTTGTTTTTATTTGTTTTCTGTTATTTAACTTTGTACTATGCTTGATTTTGAACTGTGTTACGCTTGCGAATTATTCATTTTTCTTGTATGCATTGAACTACTCGGTGTTCATATCTATCTTTACGTAGCCAATGTCCATATTTTTTTGCATTTTTTTTAATAATTATTCTTATCCTTCAACTTAACTTCATCGCTTTCATAGCACAAATTTTGAACAATCAACATGATACCATCATTATAATCAACCGATGTATTATAACAGGATGTATATGTAATTCTGTAAGCAGATGGGGGTCTAATAAATATACTACACTATACATACGTTGAATACCGTGGAATTTTTGAAGGATACTCTGCAATCCATGTCTCTGTTTTTGATCTTTTTGTGTTTCCCAGACATTCTATCCCAGATTCCAACTAAACAGTACATTGACTAAATGACTGATTAGATTCACCAACTAACGAATTCAACATACGCTGATATTGATGTTAGTACAAAAAATTGCTATGTAAACAATTTCTCCTCTATAAGAATTGTATAATATCATCTCTATTGGTGAAAGTCCAGACAAAACTGTATCGACAATCCAAATGTTAAATGTCTGTAGGTTTCAATTGATACTTCATGTAATTAAGGTCTTTCCTCTTCCCGAGGAAAGACCTTATTGTTTTTCTAATGTTTTTTTTTCTTTTTTTTCTTCCAGCATTTTTTTGGCATGCCCTCCTTCCGCTTCTATTGGAGTTATCAATACCAAAATTGAACCATCGATAGACCTCAACATAAACTTTTACCAGATGAACTTTTGTAGGATTTCACCATCCCCTTTAGAAGTAATCTCCCTTTTATTGATTTTTTTCAACATGGTCCCCCCAAAATTTGTTAAAAGATATCATGACTTTATTTGGACAATATGTAGATCTCACCATGATGTATTACCATATGAGGCTGCATAAGATTTCATCATCCCCTTTGAGAGTTATATCCCCTTGAAGCAATTTCTTTTATTTGCATTTCTTCAAAAAGTATTAGAGATAGAATTGAATTGAAAATGACAGCATGTATTAGAACAGATGGCAATGTTTATAAACACAAACAATTAATTTGTTACTAACCCTTATAAGGAGTTATTTCCCTTTAAAAATTAAAAATAATTTTTCAAAAATTATATTTCGAGAACCGGAAGTCATAGAGACTTGGAACCTTCACCAATAATCTTAAATTCATATGACCTTTAATATGCACTCAAGGTCAAAGGTCACTGAGTGCAAACAAAAATTACGCTGCAATTTCAAGCTTACATATTAGGAAAACGATAAGACTTTGCTGCATACATACAGCGTATAAAATGTTTTTCTCGACGAGCTCTACATTTTATACAATAAGCCCAAAAATGTCCGACCGTCTGTTCAAAAGTTACAACGGGATGAGTCTTAAAAGTATAGTATTGTGTGTATATCTTTTTAAAGGTAACAGATATCAACCTACTATAAACTGCAAAGATGATCAGTAATTCAAGACCTTCAATTTGAGGTCAATGTTAGGTCATTATGAAATTTGACCTTGACCTTCACAATATACAATGACCTTGACCTTGTGATATTTGAAAGGTCAAGAGGTTCTGAGTTGAATGGTGATAGTCCCATGTCTCTACGACTTCTGGTTCTTAAGTTTGTATTGCATCATTTATTTAATGATTAATTGTGAACTTGGTGAACTTTGAAATTGTCCCAATTTCTTTTCTATAATGTTGTCCTTCAACTGTAGATCATTTATCATTTAACAGATTTGAGATATCTATTGTCGTTTTAGAGATAATGCAGTTTGAAGTTTTGCGAGCGGAGGCATGTATTTCTGAATCAACAAGAGCTTACCACTTAAAATGTTTTAGAAATTGAAGAGGTTAACATAGTTATATGTTTGACCAAATACCAAAAACATTCCATGGAAAAAAACACCAAAAAATCAATTTGAAATTTTCAAGTTTTGCATTGACTTTGCAAGTTTCATAACTTCTATTTATATAGTTGATATTGCATCATTATTTGAACTTTGTCAAATGGGGTCATCTGATATATCAAATTGAAGGTCTTAATAAACTCTACTTAAAAATGAAATTTTTTAACCCCCTTTTCATCCCAGGGTGACGGTAAGGGTCATTTAGTGCAAACATTCAAATTTCTCAGATGGTAAGGTTGTCGCATATCAAATGAAAGAACATTAAGCGTACATTTCAAATTTCAAATTGACGTCTCCCAAACATGGGTTGGATGGGGTCATTGAGTGCAAAAAATAAATTTTCTTTTAAGATAGGGTTGTTGTATATCAAATGAAAGGTCATGATGTGTACATTTGAAATATCAAATTCCCGACCTCCAAAAATTAGTTGGATAGGGTTATTAAGTACAAAAATCAAACTTTCTATAACATGGCGTTGTCGCATATCAAATGAAAGCTCATCTACTCTATGTTACATATATCATAATTCCGATCTCAAAAATGTAGGCGGATGAGGTCATTAAGTGTTAAAAGCGAAAAGTTTCAAAAGGTATGCTTGTCGTATAGCAAACGAAAGGTCGTACAAAGTACAATACGAAAACATCACTTTTACAGGAAAGACCTTTCAATTGTTTACAAACAATTGAGATACTAGTTTTAATATTGGTCTTGAACATGGAAAATTTGCAATGTAAAATCTTTCTCAACATAGTGTTTACTAAATGCACTCTATTAGCTTCAACATATTTAAGAGATCGGGTAAATTATTTAAAAAACCCTGATAATTAATAATTACTGATTATAAATATTCGAGCACCTCTGATAGTCTTATATGTACGTACATGAGTCTGACTGCAGGGGACTATTGATAAGTTTTTACGGTCGTGATGAAACAGGTAAACTCGCCATTTCTACATTACAGGGTTCGTGTTGTTTATTCTTTAGTTTTCTATGTTGTGTCATTTGTACTATTGTTTTTCTGTTTGTCTTTTTCATTTTTAGCCATGGCGTTGTCAGTTTGTTTTAGATTAATGAGTTTGACTGTCCCTTTGGTATCTTTCGTCCCTCTTTTACAGCCTTCA
Organism: Mytilus edulis; assembly: GCA_019925275.1. Lineage (NCBI taxonomy): Eukaryota > Metazoa > Mollusca > Bivalvia > Mytilida > Mytilidae > Mytilus > Mytilus edulis. The sequence goes on from CM034354.1 coordinate 30,071,554, forward strand.
GCATGATAAGAGACATAATAACCATTCTCATCGTTACACATGTAAGTACATGGCATAGCGTTAGCGTTTGTATTAATCTAAATCCAAAATGAGCATATTCATCTAAAATTTGAGGATTCTTTGTACTGAATTTACATTGATATTTATATACCAGTTAATGAATTGCATTGAATAACAGAGACACAAAGGAATTGAATTACGTTCTTATTCAGAAAAATACTTTTCATAAAGTAAATTTACATGCTACTTTAGCTGCTCTGTCCCATCTGAATTCGTACGTATCTTCTCTTTGTATTGTAACTTCATCGGTCTTTGTCACTGTCTGTTCTACTGAGGTATTATTCACTTGTGTCCAGCTGAAGACTGACGTTGGGGTCCTGACAATATTTGCTCTCTCCAAGTCATAATCAATTTGTAGTAACGTCATATTACCTTCAGGTGAGGGTTTCTTGAATATAAAAAAATGATTCTAATTATACCAACAAAGACAAAGATGAAAACAACAACTAATCAAACCTTTTAGCTTAATGAGTTTTTTTCGTGATTCTAAGAGTTATTCTGTGTGTTTAACAGTACTCTTCGTAATTTCAAACTTATACAACGAGTTAATTATTGTTTATAAGTGGTAGCACAAACATGTTCCTCTTTCGTATAAAGCACAAACATTAACCGACATCTGCCACTGGTTGTGTTTCTTAATCTTTAATGCTTTTGTAGTGTTTTTTAAACAGTTTTCGTATTCGTAAACGTATTTTTCATTTGGTCAAAGTGTGGACTTTTATTGTCCTCGGATTTTTTACTGTTTACCTTGCATAAGGCATTTGTATTCATACCTGACTGCTTGTGTTAAGATATAATTTTAAACAGAACATATCGGATATTTACCACCATTATCTTGCTAAACGAGGAAATCCTGTCATTTGTAAATCCACCTTCATCATTTGCTTTTACAGAAGCGGTATACTTCCCTTTCAAAAACAGACTTTGCTCTCCATCATAATTAGGGTATCTATATCCAATCCATCTACACAAAAACGAAATGCTTTATACATGATAATCTGGCAATGATTTGCTGTTTATTGTATTAAATCATGAACAATTAAAAGTTTCTGAATAGGTTGTTTGTGATAGGTTAGCACATAGGGTTATCAAATATGAATTTCATCAATAAATAATATAATTTTGCAATGACCTGTTAAGAGTAAAGCATGGCATGGTTGTCTAGTTTTTTTTGTTCTGGTTCTTTTGATGTATATTAAGTGTGCAAGTTTTAATTTGATAAATGAAAAAGTAAAATCACAAAAATACTGAACTACGAGTAAAATTCAAAACGGAAAGTCCTTTATCAAATGACAAAATCAAAAGATAAAACACATCACATGAATGGACAACAACTGTCATATATCTGACTTGGTACCGGTGTCACTTTTATGAAGCTAGAGGCTTCTTAGATAGATGAGCATAATCACATACTCTCGTATTTTGGTCGATAATTGGAAAAATATCACCAATTAATTTTATAGGAAAATTATTCCATAAAAAATGGACGAAGACAACGGACGCCACGTATTGATGAAAGCCTACTTGGCCGTTTGTGCCAGAATATGTTCTCAATGTCAATGAATCTATGACATTGTATTTATTTCTTTTCTCCTGATTTGATATTTAAATCAACTGTTGTATTGCTCGAAGACTACACTTTTCAGCTAATCACATGTCTTATCTAGTGCGACACAATTATATTACAAGGATCACAACACTTTTCTGTCAACCAAGAAATGTTTTTTAAACCGAAGGTCAATGTTCTATAATTATAAACTTCGTATAATGATTTTCCTTGAACATTTTGAATGACGCTAATTATGTCTCCAGAACTTCCTCCTTGTTTTGGCTTTAAAATCAATGAAAATATCTTTATCTAATTATTCTTATTATTTTTCCGTCTATGTGTTGGATATGAACGTGTCCACTGCTCTTCCTAAAAGAAAGCTAGATGAGATTATGATTATCCAACATTTCTAATCGCTAATAATCAACCTGAACTAAGAACAGAAAATTAGGTCTCCTTAAAAAATATCGTTTAAAAAACTATATATGGTAATGAAAATAAAAAAAATGCGTGCATTCAATATGATTGCATTAAAAAGGGACAAAATAGAATACAAAAAATAAATTATTGCGATTAGATAAAAATCTTCCTAAATACGTGAAATCAAACATAACGAATAATAGAGATTGATTAAAAAATGTAAATAGACTTACGCGCCTGTTTTAACCACAATTGATGACATTCTGTTATCAAATTTGTACCATTTTAGGTTCTCTACGTCATCGATGAATGTCAGAGACCGCCCAGAAAAATTGTTTTCATATACTATACATTCCGGCTCCTCTGTGAAATCCTATTATAGAAATAATTTTCTCAGTTGAGTGTCCGAAATGCTTTTCGGGACTAATCGTCGCAGATAAGTAATTTGTGCATGAGGGATTTTAAATGTAGATACACAAGTGGCTTCAATCATTTATCTTATATAAAATAGTCATATCACATTTCTTTTCCTTATCTCAGCTCTTCTTCTCCACGTTTTATGAAGAATGCACTTTTTCATATATATTTCAAGTTTATGTTTACCTTTTTCAGATATGTCTTTATTTAACTCGATGTATCTTATGAAAACAGACTTTACCAGTTCAAATTTGTTTTCTTTACTAGCTGAGGAATACATCCAGATGCACTTGCAATAAATAAAATTTGTTTTTCTCTACTGAATAAAAAGTACCATATTGCAATTTTCAACTAGACAATCTTTGTATGTAGGAGGAAAAGGTGATGTGTATCATCATAATCAGTATAATTAATACAATTTTTACGATGTTCACATCGTATTAAATGAGAGAGCAAATTCTTGTAATGAGACAGATAGTGACTTATTTCAAAGATCGATAAAAAATTAATTTGTACATACGTAGTTGCCTATCAATTTTACAGATGACGCTCTATTGTTGAAATATTTTGAAAATTTATTATACACGTCACCTTCCTGGATTACGAATATTTTTCCTTCGTAGTTCTTTCTCTTATAAAGTATCCAGCTGTTAAAAAAAGCATGAAAAAATCATTTTAGTGAAACAAATATTTTATTACAGTTTATTGCACGCTCAAATGACTGTACCAGGTCAAGAGTATAACATAACAGTTGGTATCCGTCCCTTCGTTGTGTTTTGGGGTATTGATTTTTCCATTTGATAACGGACTTTCCGTTTTGAATTTTACACGGAGTTCGATTTGTTTTTGTTATTTTATTCTACTAATGTGTATCTTTGAACTCTTTACCTTAAAATGGAGGATAACATTTTCATTGTAGTAGTCAAATATGAATCTATACCAGAAAAATTATCATTTAAAATTACAAAAACTTCAAAATAATGAATAATCGTTCAATCACCATGATTACAAAATGACTTTTTTTTTCAACTGAATATAGTTTTCTATTTTTTGTTGTTGCTTATTTATCACTTATTTTTCATCGACTTTGAATTAAAGGATACAAGAGATACATTTACTTCATAACGCTGACTAAGACCTTATGTTGACAGAAACAGTCGATTGATAATACAAGTTTACGACAAAAGATTTTAATGCAGCGTTCCGATTATGAATTTTCGATTGATATACGTTCCATATGTACAACGAATTTCCTAGTTGAAAGGATGTTCAATAACTTCCTACTAGGCGCGTTTTTGACATTTCCCCCCCCCCCCCAATATATCTGTGTGTTTGCCTGAACCATGTTCTTTATGACACTCACTTATACTTGAGCCTGCTATTTTATTGGGAACGAGTTTAAAAGAGGTATGGCATATATTGTTTTAAAAAATAAAAACATAATGTGTGTTTCCCTTGTTCCCACGAAAGCACGATGGTATCCAACGGATATGAAATGAATCCGATTTAATAAAATATCCGTGAATAAAACTCGAAAAATAAGAAATGACATGATTGTTATACATACACTCCTCTGTCGCACTTTACGCTCGACGTTATGTTGTTGAAGCCAAAGTCAAGTAAATTTGGACATGAATCTGTTATCTCTTGGCTTCTCCCTCTGAAATTCTTGTTTTCGTACAATGTTATCTACAATAACAGTCACATAATTAGTGAAATCAGTATAGACAGCTTGTATTTTCTATTTGTAAGTGCTTGACTGTAATGGTAATTTAGCAAATTTGTTATTATGTGTGTTAAAGGGATAATTCGCGATTTTTCACTTTTCATCTTATTATGTTCATAATACCACAAAAAAAATATTCACCAAGTTTTATTTTGATAAAACTAATAAAGAAGAAAATTGGAAATTATTAATTTTATTTCTTGAAACTTCCTGACTTATGTGACGTAGTTTAAGTCTTTTTGCATGCCGGGAGTGAAATTAATCTCATTTAAGTCTTGTTCGTTAACCATCTGATAACGTGATTTAAAGCGCATCGATGACTTTTTGTGTAGCTATTAACCAACGAAAAATAAGTGAAATCTATGCAACTTTTGAAATAAGATCGTGTGGATTTTTTTAAACGAATTTTAATAATAAAAGTAAATCATACAATAGAACATTTTTATGATTTTTTTTCTACAAATACTTTAAACAAACATATGAAACTGACATGATCGATAGTGTATTAAAAATACATGTTTGTATTCTGACCTTTTTGCTTCATTGCAGCAAAAAATTTCACTTGCTTGTACGGTGGAAATAAAATGTGTATTGTTTTGTGACACTTAGTGAATGTTGAATGCGTAGTTAAACTCAAGGTAATTAAAAGATTAGCATTATGTTATTCCAATCTTTTGATCTTCGTTCAGTGAAATCTAGGCGTCACGGTTCACTGGCATTTCAGGTGTGAACAACATTTCGTATCGGTATGGTAAACGGGAGTCAGTCATAGTTTTAGACACAGAAATGTAAAAAAAAATAAAATTAACTAACGGGAATAATAAGGTCGCACAATAACTGGATACCTGTTGTATATTTTTATATTTTGCATAAGATCCCTTTTAAATGAATAATGACTTCTGATTACTTTTGTAACGATAAAATACTGAAATATTTTAATAGAATAAATTTATTAAAAATAAAAATAGCCTTCTAAACACGAGTGTATGAACTAAAATTTGCAGTATTTTAAATTAGAATCGACAACCTTAAATATTTCAAACAGATCATTAACAATTGCAATTATATAAATAAGTCCATCCAAAGCGATCTTTATTTACCTTTTTAGGAATAAATGTTCTCATCAAAATATTTTAAATCTCACAACGCATGAATACTTCAGTTATATGAAAAAAGATGTTTTAAAAAATTTAGCAAATTAAAGGATCTTCTTGGAATGGAATCGAAAAGATATTCTTTTCAAGTGTGAAAAACATCAACAAAATTTAATCATAATCGGGAATGTCTTTATTAAAAAAGTCTTCGTCTCACAACGTATAATACTTTTAAATAGCTATTTGACCAACGATGTTTAAAAAAAAACCAGAACGAATTTTAAGTCTGTTTTAACTGGCAAGAATACCCCTAAAGGGGGGCCGCTAAAGCGGACAAACAGTTTATTCTTTAAATTGCTGTCATTGAATATCAAGAAAGAAAATAAATCCCGAAATTGATTTGAAACTTTGATACTCTATCTGTCTATAGTTTTCCCTGGAAAATATTCACATCCCTAGGAGATCATTGTGTACGCCCAGTTGCGTATGTATTTCATGCATGATGACGAATTTCTTCCTTTATTCGAGAACAATCTAATTGATACATAAATCTCTGATTTTACTATGTCCATAACTTCGATGAGCCAAAGCAAGTTATATATCGACCTGTATTTAAATCAAAGTGGCGCTGCTCTTTTTCTTCTTCTTCTTCTTCTTCTTCTTCTTCTTTGAACAGCGGTATACTACTGTTGCCTTTATTTGGTATACAATGGTCTATTATATACTGTTGGCATACGTGGACTAGTCTATTTACAAAACTTTTACTCCAATTTACACAAAATGTATGTTTCTTTCTTATGTTCAATATATACATGTATATATTTCAATTTTTGCTATAGTTCCGTAACTTATTATCCAGGCGTATAAACGAATGGTCGACAAGTTCGTAATTTTTTTTAAATCAATATTTCTGGTATGTTCCAATCTGTCCTTCACTATTGACAACGAGTATATATTACATTTTACCAAATTTACCCTTGGAAAAAATATGTATATAGATTTTTATTTCATCAAATCTTGTTTTTTTTTGTGTATTATTTATATTTTTATAAATAATATTCTTTACACCAGAGATGTTATTTATAAACAAGCGTATGCGTTTAGTAATGACAAGTATATTATATCACTTTCGGACACGCAAGACAGAGATGTATATTTTACACCTAATAGTTCAAAATGGAAAGTTATAAGTTATCGGCCGTGTACACTGATCAATACCCTTAGAAGTGAAACGATGCATAAACTTACAAGCCCGACAGGAAATCGCTTTAATACCTGCACGTGTCACCTCACACCCCTCACAATACCTTTGGGAGTAATACCTTTAGCCATGCGGGTGATCAGTTGAGAGAAGATCCGAATTTATTTGAATAAAGTTTATTACATAAAAGAATTATGAACAAATTAGATTTTCGAAAACAATTCAATTTTCACGGAACACTTACTTATGATTTGACTTTTTAACTTTTTCCAATATTAACAGTTTAAAAATAACATACCATGTTTATTTTAAAAAAATAAGAAAATTTTCAAGTTCGTTAACTAGTCGGATAAAACAACCGTACGATTGATAAGATATTGACACGCAATTACGACTACATCAGGTTACTGTAGTTTTGGTCCTTAGACATATGGTGGTTTCAAATCGGACAAGATGACAAAATGGCAGAACGCAGAGAATTGATACTCTAAATTTAAAATCGATGGTGATCTCTTATCTAGCAGAATAAAACTTTAATATCTATGAATTTGAGCGTTTCTATACAGAATGGACATAATATCAATTTTTGATTTTTTTGCGAAGTTTCCCTTTAAAGCACTTTATCTAAACTGTTAATTGTGATATTTAAGTAATAAAGGTGTAATCATTGCAGAATAATTTAATACGTTAAGACAGAAGGAGAGAATCAATGTTAATTAATATAACAATAAAGTATAGATGTCAGAACATTTAGCACCCGAAAACTTAAATGATTGTGAAAATAATCAATCAAACTTTAATATAAAATACAAATTTTAAATCGAACTGATAGTGAACGTATTTCACCAAGACAGGATTGGGGTCGTTGTTTAAATTTTAAAGAGTTATAGCCTATGTTGACGGTGATATCGAAATTACACTATATCGTGTCACTGTATCCTTTTAAAACATAACCAATAGCCGCACATATCAATTGAAATCACATTCATAATTCTTCCGATGTTGTTCTGCATTTTAAAATCTTTCTTCAATATTGTTTTGATGATCTTTCGGATATTCAAACTATAAATACATACATTGATATGAGTGAATACTATATATTAAATTGCTCATATCTAATTGTAAGTTCAGGACGGCGCCTAACACTAAATTGAGTGTCACTCTTTGTATGACGTCATTAACGCTTCATTGTAGGATTGATTTACCTTGCTGTCGATGATTTAATCAAATATAAACTTTAATTAATAATTGTACAAAGGCTATTACTTATTACCCGTTTAACCCTTTGGAAACTTGCAAAAGAAGCAATCTCGACACAAAAGTTATATAATTTGTGTGGAATAAGCAGTACCTTAATAGTTGGCAGTCTCGAATTTGTGTTTATGTCAAGCGGTTGTATTTACTAACAGCTGAACGACGAGAATATTTCTTTTGTCTCTAAATATTCGTTTACGGACATACATTTATCTATACGTTTTGTATACAGTAAATCTCTTTTTATTACGGATTTTTTAGTTTACGCAATTTGCAATTAAGATAAATAAACTCATCATAGATACCAGGATTTAAATTTTATATTTACGCCAGACTCGCGTTTTGTCTTCCAACGACTCATGAGTGACGCTCGAATCAAAAAGAGTTAAAAAGGCTTAAACAAATATGGAGTTTAAGAGCATTGAGAACCAAAAATTCTTTAAAGTTTTGCCAAATACAGCTAAGGAAATCAATTCCTGAGGTAGAAAAGCCTTAGTATTTAAAAAATTCCAAGTTTTGTTAACAGATAATTTATGATTATGAACATATCAATGATAACTCAAGTCAACACAGAAGTTCTGACTGCTGGGCTGGTGAAGACTGATGACCATTAAATTTTACAACGATAACAATAACAAATGCATTGCAATAAAATAAACCTTTTGATATCGAATATTTTGATGAATTCTGTCTTCAAAATGAATATAGTTATAAATATCCAGTGTCAAATATCAATAAACATCATGTTTATTCTTGCACTCTAATTAAAACATTTTTGTGTAAAACAAAGCCTACACCAAGTAAACTCTGGATTTCACACTTAAAACAATAAATATTTACCTTTGGTTCCATATTAACAGCCCCTGAAATAAGATTATTAAAATTATGAGAATATTCAAAAAGTGTCAACTAATAATAATTTCTGTGCTGACCAATCCACAGCTACAAATTTGTCATAAAAAACAAACTTTATAATCGTAACATGTGTGTCAAAGTTTCCAAATTTGTAATTTATCATTGATAGCACTTAAAACATGATAAAGTGACAGTCTTGGAAGCTGGATCACGTAAACATTCAAAGCAGAAGACACGGATGCACAACTTAATTGTTCAAAATTGATCTATAATGCATTAAAAGAAGAATAGGTTGTCAATTAAGATCGAATTACCAGGGTTAATAAAAGATCCATAGGTTTACCTAATAGATTGAAAATACATGTTAGAAGAACACCGTATCTCATTGTTCCGATATTTGCTTTCACTGCTCACATATAACACGGAGGAATATATGATTTCTATGTAATAAGTTTCCAAAAAATTATTTATCAAGGTATCAGTTATTATACTAGGAATGACTGTAAAAATATCTTTACTGTTGATGAAATTAAATTAAGGACAAATTTTAATAGTATTTTATTTGTTTTATTAATCGCTACTACCCTTTTAGCTAATTTAGGTTATATTAAGATTTGTCAATCTATAATAACCTTCTTCATGCAGCAATGGGTCGTAACCTCTCCTGGCTGACCATCAGTTCTAGGGTATATTTCCAGTTCATGCAGTATTCAGTACGTCGGTACTGACATGACTTATCATAAAACACTTTAAAATTGTCCGTTTAAAAAGAAATTATAAAGTTACTAAAGTTTCAAATTGAATAGACTACATTTAACTAAATATGATTAAGCTAGTTTGGTTTTTATGACATGTATGAATCCCTGCAGCCAAAAACTTAGAAAACATATTGATTAATGGAGAGTTGTATTATAAGAAGTAGAGACTGATGGGCAAAATAATGTTTGATACAAATCGACCTTTTAAGTGACGCTAAAATAAAACAAAATGTATAAAAAGCCAAATAGAATACGAAGTTAAGGTGTTCTTAGGACCGAAAATTCCAGATATAAACATATTGAACTCCGAGGAAAACTTAAACCGGAAAATCAAATCAAATGTCAAAATGAAAGGATCAAACGAATGGACAACAACTGTCATATTCCTGACGATAAACGTTTCGAGGTTAATTTTAAAAAACATCGAGACAAACGTAGTCAATTGACGGTTTCTGGCAGATAGGCTGAACGGAAAAAAAGAGTTGTTTATGGGTTTAACCTTAACTCGTTTTTGTTTTTGATATAATTTTCATAATATTTTACACCATTGTGGTCATACTTTTTACTTGCCCTTCGTTTGCATTTTTTTTCAAACCAGGTACCTCAGTTAAGGATGAGCTATAATGAATTCAATAAAAAGATGCCCATAGTATAAAAAAAACGTGTTTTAACGACGTCACAAAAGATTACAGGGAATTCAAATTCTAATGTTTAAAATATCAACAGTTACCTTTATATTACGATGTAGTTTTGTGGTAGTCGTAGCGCTAAATAAACAATGATGTACATCGCCAAAAAAGAAAAACCCTAAAAGATAAGTTTTATCGATATTCATACATTTGTTTCACATTATATGGAGAAGTGTTAAATAACTTACTAAAGCACTTTCTTTATAAAAATTACCCTTTAAGGATGTTCGCTACTCTGTCAAAAAATAACAAGCTTTTTAAAAGACTGTTATAAATTGAAACTATATGAATAAAGAAACAAAAAAAAGCAGAAAAAAATGGAGGGTCCGTGTGCTTGTTTTCGAGATATAAGATATATGAAATTTGGGGGGAAATAATTCTCTCTATATTTTTCTTTCACTCAACATTGGCACATTTTTTGTTTAAAAAACTATGAAAAAATAAAAAGGATTTCATAAGTTTTTGAAATATGGCTTTTTAAATAATATGTAATAAAAATATGAAAAGAAAAGTAGGTGTTAGTGGGCTAATTTTTTTTAATGTAAATACATTGATAAAATCAGAGGATTCCAAAAATCTCGCAACAATTCAAAAAGTAGAGGAGCAAACATCAAAACAAAGGCTAACAATACCAAAGAGACATTCAAATCCATGAGTTAGATATAAATTAAACGTCAGGGCAAAAAAAAATTCCAAAAATACAAAACACAACATGGGCAACTTTAGACAATTGTGTATTTAATCTTAAAATTCTATTCATTGTTAATGAATTAAACAATTAACTTGAAAAAAAGAAACAAGTGCAACTTACGAAAACCAGTCTAAATCTTCTATATCATGTTCGTACACCTATAGATTTTAAATGTTTTTGTTTTCTTATATAACAAAAATATTATTGATTTTTCCGTTGTATAACATAACCCGGAAGCATATAAAGTGTTAATGACCTACTGATTCTAACCGTCAAAACCGAGGCAATGGTCGCTATTTGAAGACATTTGGCCTGAGGGCACTTATTTGATTGAATTATACAAGATAGAACAATAATAATATATGTTATAACATTCTTTTATGATAACACCTTTCGTTATGAAAATTATGAGCTTTAACGAGTACTTGGTTAGAAAACAGCAGCCATTATTGTCTAGTACACTAAGAATACTGTCAAGTGCAGAAGTTACCAATGACCTCATGATTTCTCTCATTTATATATCTCGAATTCAATTACTAAAAAAAATAATCAATTCATGCTTCTATGTTAATCCATTTTGAATTTTAAACAAAATCTTAAGAATTTTCTAAATCATTGAGAAACTTTAATCAGTAACGATTTGGACGTAAACAGTAACTAATTCTGAGAGAATCAATGTAATACAATGCATTTAACAACTGGTAAGGAAAAGTTAAATGAAAAAATCTGATGCAAGTTAAATAAATCGATAAATTTGAAAAACAAGTTAAATTTGGATTAAATTACAATCAATGCTTTTTTATTTGAAAAATACTTGTCTGTGTGCATGAGACAAATCAAGTAAACTAGAAATATAAGAGTTTGAATAAAAGACATCAATTGATTTTCAGAAAGATATTTAAAAGAATACATTGTGGTTGCTTCGAGTAGAAAATGATACGTCAGTAAGAGGTCTATATATTTTTCGGTTATAGATCATTTATGATATAATTGTTTTTCTTTTTTATGTGTAGCCCAATAATCGAATTACCGGATTCTTAAACCTAATCACTTTCACTTCAATATGTTTAGATAATATTCCTTCAAAGATCAACGGTTAATCGATTTCAATTACAAATCCTGCTTGGTGTACTTCAGGGCAGTTATAACTTACGGATTAACATTGTTTCTTTCGAACTCTAAGTACGATCAAACTAAGGTAATAATTTCACTTCATTCTTTCCAATTAGGAAACAGAAAATCCTATAATTTATTTGCCATCCACACTGGTGCTTAAATTTGAATAACTGGGTTCATAAGTTGTTACATATGTATCTTACTGATGTTTGTAATGATTGACTGGTTTCGAAAGTTCTTGTGTACGCATTTGACTATAAGCTTTGTGTTGAGTTAATTGTTGAATGTTGTTCGCTGATCACGTTGACTCATAGTTGTACATGTAAACAACAACGTCATTTTGACTAATAAATAAATGATGGTTGATAAATGTCTGATTGCGATTCACACCATAGCTGGGCAGTTTGTTATTATCTTCTGTACTGATTCTTCAAATTTGAAGAACAATAGTAAATGAATCTGTACACATTTAAATGAAATCCGACATACTGTTTATTCTTTACAAGTTTCATTAAGATAAAAATGCACCGTTAGTTATTGTAAGTCTACTTTGTGTTTGTATTTTAAAAGGGAGTGAATAATTTTTGTGTTCCAAAATAGGGTTTGTATGCTACAATGAGGCGCTAAAGAAAAAAAAAACCAACACAAATTTAACAAAAAACATTAGTGAACACAGTATTGTTTCCTGTTTTCCCGGCAATAATCAAGTTTCTACACTTTATACAAATCAACTAACCCGTAGCTGAAAGGAGATTGATAAACATTAATAAATAAATATTTTAAAGCTTTCTTAAAAAACATTTTCATATTCTTATTATTCTAGGTTAAGCAGACACTACTTGTTGAAACGTTATGACAATGGATACATATTCACAACTTGAAACATGTTTTACTTTATCTTATTATTCATACATTGTACATAGGTGACAGGAGATGAGTAACTTGACATTATGATACAGCACGAAAGTCTAATTCAATAAATAAGTGCATCTATAAAGCAACCTACAGTCTTTAAACCCAAAAGCGCATATCTACTAACTATGTAGACTGCGTTTTGTCTTTGTTCTCTATTTTGTTTTGTCAGGTGTTTTATTTTGAAAAAGTTAAATCCTATCAAGCATAACATTATCTTTTGATGATCGTGTATTTTTTTATAATTTTTCTGTTACCACAGACTCTTTGATATACTTATTAATTGTTTTAGTATGTAAGCAGCAACAATCTTTTACCTTATTTTACATCTTATAACGTCGTTATACTAGGACACTAATTATTAGTAATACATATATAATGCTATTTTATTGGCTTGTGGTACATTAAAGATGTGAACTATGAAAAAAGTATTAAGAAAACTCTCAGTAAATTGATAAACGATCGAACAAGACCATGACAGCTGACAAAATGAATTGTTAGACCTTACATGTATCAATCATCACAACGAATAAAAAAACCTGACATATTCCTTTACTCGGTACAGTCATTTATCATAGAGAATGGTTGGTAAACAATGAGTTTATACAGGTAGCTAGTTAAGCCTTCCACTTGTAGGACAGGTGTACATAGTTCAGCTTTAATGACACAATTGGTTTAATTGACAACAATGGAGATCTAGCAGCAAACGTTATTTACGATGCATCACAGGCACATACCATACTACAGCTTACAAAAATATCCAAACAAACAGTTAAATAGATATGACAGACGCAAAACTAAAAGTTTATGTAGTTGATAGTATAAACACACTTTAAAAATAAAGCCAAATGGAATACATAGGGTAAACACCAAAAAAAACAAAACAAATATCTTACACGCGAATCGTACATTAAAACAATCCTGCAACTGGTACCCCTGGAGCAAAAGAAAACCCCAACAGTATATAGCACACATACCGACTTGCAAGTGCAATACTACCAATAGATACATAATAGCACAAACCATTGTCCAACATCAATATCAAATAGGGCATTGGTAAAAACAAAATAGTTTGCATACTTTAGTAAGTAAGGAAAAGAAATTGCTTCTTTGGCACTTTAATAGAACATGTAGTAATATCAGTTCATTTCCTTTTTTCCGGAATTCTATTTATCTCAAATATTTTATTCGACAAATATGCTGAACTAATTAACCTCTATTATACATACAACGATTCCCAATATATGTGAAGTAAACAACAGTCAAACAATCTACTGTAACATTTATGCATATCAAAGAAATAAATTGATCGTTTTGTTATGAATTAGAACTAAATTGTTTTGTGTTAATGTTGAAGGTCGTATCGTTGCCTTATTACTTAGATCTACTTCATTTGGTTTTTGTGGATAATTGTCAAATAGGCTGACATCCCAGATGTATCACATCTTCTCGTGTTTATATACATGTTGTACTTCCAATAAGATGTTATTGTGTCGAAAGAGTTTCGAAACATTAAATTGAAAATGTATCTTTCAAGCAACAATATTTCAATTAATATATTTAACCTTTTTCATTTATTTCCAAATTTCTATGGAATCGAAAGAAAATATTTTTATGGTGTACTTGTATTTAATCTGTATCAATAACTGAAGATGAGGAACTATAATAATGTATGTTTTGTCTTACCTTTTCCGTAACAAAATGGCCAGAATTGAAGAATCTGTTGTAAAAGAATTTGTTATCCAATTGATAATTGAGAAGTGCAAATTAATTCACGTTACTGTCATCTGCCTCTGATTACCTCCTGGTCATTAATAAAACACATAGCAACGACTGCCAGTTAATTCCATTTTTTCCAAATGATTTTTACAGACAACAATTGCTAAATTAGTGAGGCTCTTGGTGTTATTTTCAATGTTTACTTATGTTGACCTATCGATTCTGATATTACATATGCAGCTTGTATTCGATTGAACAAGAACATAAAAAATGTTTCAAGAAAAGCTTTAACTATTGTATGAAAAGAGTAAGTGTACTTTAGTTATTCAGATGATAGTTTTTTTGTTCAAATTTATATCAATTAGTCATTAAGTCTTATTTTGATTTATCATTTTCTGAATTTGCAAAATAATTGTCTTTTATTACTGTATTACTTTAACGACAGACTATATCACCCATAGTACAACGATAGTTCTCATAAGTGCAGCTGCCTCTACTATTAACCAGAATAAGGCAATGTGTTTGGACTAGGTCGTGATGTCCAATCTTGAGAAGATATAATTTATCTATTATTGCAACTCAAAGTTATCAATTTTTAATTTGAGGTCATATGTTTCAAGGTATATATATTATGTCTAAAACGTATTTTATATTTTCTTTAACAAAGCACTATTTTCGTAATTCTTATAATTACAAAATATCAAATGTTTCTATCTGTTATGTCTGATCACAAGTGATATGAGAAAAATAGAAAACACTAGTTGCATTGCAATTTTTGTAAAGATTATTAAATACTTACTTGGCAAGAAGAAAAAAGTAAATCCAAGACTATGAACTGGTGAAATGGTTTATAAAAAATACATACATGTAAGTGGCCATCATCAAATCTCCATAAGGGTCAACCAACAGCTGGCCACTTGAAAAAATAATGTTACTGGAAAAAGTTTTTTTGTTGTAAAAGCTATAAAAAAAGAAGATGTGGTATGATTGACAATGAGACAACTATCCACAAAAGACCAAAATGACACAGACATTAACAACTATAGGTCACCGTACGTCCTTCAACAATAAGCAAAGCCCATACCGCATAGTCAGCTACAAAAGGCCCCGATAAGACATATTTTTGTAAAACAATGAACGAAAAACAAATATGTAAAACATAAACAAACGACAACCACTGAATTTACAGCTAGTTGTGTTTTAACTAGAAATAAACAAGAAATGTTGATTCTATCGTAAATTCTTTATTGTTGCTATGGACAAAGCTTTCCCTAGCAACCATGACAAAACAAACATTGAAACTGATATTTTAAATATAGTTAAACTCAGGTTTTAATGCAATCAAGATTAAAAACAAAACTTTATTGAAGACAAACATTATATCCTTAAAAAAAAAACCCATTAAGATACTTTGCAATATGTGATATCTTATTTGAGTATGCATTGCGCAAAGTTTGGTCTTAACGATTATGTAAAATTTAGCCAAAAGTGGTCAAGCTTGGACCCTCAAAACTTTTTTGCAGAAATGTAGACCATAAAAGACTTTAAATAAGAGCTAACTTTGGTCAATGCATTTATGAATAAAAACTTTTGGGGCATTATCACATTATTGAGGTATATGTTGTAAACAAAGGTATACTCCCCTCTTTTTTTACCAAACCATGAAGTTACTATCTAATAACTAGTTTTTTTTTATACCTTTATCAGCAATTCCTCAACTATAACTTCATGGTACTGATGTTTCTGATCTAATGATATAATACTTGTAGAACTTTATTACCCTGACCTGTTCCCCTGATGTACAATGATGTATTGCTATTAAAATTTACTCTCAGATCTCCTCCTAATTTGATATTTTTATAGACTATGGACTTAATCAAATTTCAAATACATGACTCATTGAAGTTTATTCTTCAATACTACTTTTCCTTACATGCAGTGTTTATTTCAGTCATATAATATGTGTGTGTATACATGATTCAAGAAAATGAGGCCAAGGTCGGAAAACCCAAACCAAGATATACATGCATTCGATACACCAAATATATATAAAAAAAGAAGATGGGTATGATTGCCAATGAGACAACTATCCACAAAAGACCAAAATGACACAGACATTAAGAACTATAGGTCACCGTACGGCATTCAACAATGAGCAAAGCCCATACCGCATAGTCAGCTATAAAAGGCCCCGATAAGACAATGTAAAACAATTCAAACGAGAAAACTGTATGTTTCCCCATCTTTGAATTCAAATTTGAAAAATATTAAATTGAGATAAAAGTAACTCCTTAATAATAGAAATCTTCTGAACTTAAAACTTTTGGAATGTTCTTAAACTGTAATCCATAGTACAAATACTCCTTACATTTTATAAGTGCTTTATCTATAAAGAATACAGGGTAGCTAAATTTTTACTTTGTCCACTTCAAAATCAAAATTGATGTTATTTATACAAAAAATTGTATGTTGTAGGTCTTATGTTAGAGTATAATATAAAATTACGATAATTTGTCTCAAAATATATCATTTTATTTGTACTTTAGCCACATTTAAAAGAATGCTTGTTTCCCTCCCCCAGGTCTACCCTTTGTAAACAGTCCAGGAAGGCAGGTTATTTTTTTAAAAATCTGGATGTCATAGCAGGGTCGCATGAATGGTTTGACTTATCCAGTCGAGGCCACATATCAGTTGTTTGTGCTCAATTTGAGTATATTTATTTAGGTTATCAATCCTTTTGCTTTCAAGCCCTTTTCAAAAATGGAAATGAATTATTTTAGGAATAAAAATAATTTCTATTTTTTTGTGGAAAATATTTTTTTTACCTCGGGGCTTATTTCTGGAGGGGGAGGGGAAACAAACTTTTTTTTTCATTTGGCCTAGTCTCAATTCAATCTTTGGTTCAATACAGGATAGAAATAGTGACCAATACTAGGAAAAGCCATGCAATCAACATGTTTTCAAACCTTGTTCAAATAAAGTTTACATTTTGAGACAATAGTTCATCTATATATCAACAGTGATCCATGATGGTACAACAGATTCAAACTTGAATAACTAATCATAACGTTTTGTCAAAATCTCTTGTCTAACACTCGACAAATGTTCTTCTATGGTGGCAGGCATGTCATCCCTAATTTTCTTCCTCGAAACTCTTGAAAAGTAGCTTGCTATTTGCTGTGATGTAAGAAATTCACTCATTTTGAATCTTCAATTTGGTAGTTCTCATTTCGTGTGCTACAGGTATAGGATCCTTTTTCTTTCCAGTTGTTTCTTCTACACATGTATCTTAAATTTTTCATCCAAATACAGCATTTGCTCCTTACTAAATAACGTTGGTGGTCTTCTGGTCGTTAAAGCCCAACCCTCTGTAATATTTTCTTTAACAACAACTGTATCAGATGACAAAGAATATGTTTTCTCGACTTTACTTGTGACTTTTGTTTAGTACATTTTTTGGTCATGTCAAGAGTAGGCTCATTTTTCAATTTAAATTTACAAGTTTCCAATCAAAAGATGGTCATCCAAATTTTTCTGTTTAATAAAACTTTTGACACACCCATCAACAGAGCAACACAGCATTCCTCCCTCATTCGAACTGTTTTCTTCATCACCAACTGTATCCATATTTTGATCATCCTCTTCCTCCTCAATACAATGTTCTTCCTCATTGTTACTTTCCCTTAAGCCCTGCCTGGCTTAATAATAGTTTACCTTGATCAGTACAAGTGATGTTTTTGGAGAAATCAACAACTTTAAGACACACTGACATTTTCTTGGTACAGTCATAGATTTGATTCCAATAACAAGCTACCTGCAAAAAAAAACAAACAATGAAATAGTCTTGATCATTAACATACATACATGTACAAGTCTAAATTGAAAACAAGTTCAAACCTATCATTGTGTTGGATAAAACAGCGATTTTTATAACGAATTTCATAATGAATTTCGTGGTAAAGGGGTCTGAATACAACACAAACAATATTATTATATTATAAGCCTGGTACCTTTGATAACTATTCCAAAAGACCAAAAAACATGTTAAACTATATTTTCGAAGGTAGATAGAAAAAGGCGGATAGCAAACATGGCAAAGAGCATAATTCCCGATTATTATTAGAATATCTAAAAAAAATCTACTTTGTGACGTTATGTAATGAATTTCATGATATTGTAAAAAGTTTTTAAAAAGTGTATATATTTATTTTTATGATTGATTAATTGAAGAAATTTTTTTTCAAATTCATAAGATATATTTAAAGGAAACACTTTAAAAATAAATGATATAACAACTTATTATTGTCTAGGAGACAAAATTAAGACAAATTCAAAGAATCGTCTATATTACACTGACAATTTTAATACCTCAAACAAAGGCTATAATTGCATAATATATTTAGTACAAGATTTCCATTTAAAGGCGTTTCCTGACCTTAATAACTAGTTTTATAATGTAGAAGTTTTTTTATGATAGAATCAGTAGAACATAGACTCATAGTTTTTATCAATAATAGTTTCCTTTTCCAATCTCATATGCTTTCAAAACTGTCAAACCATATTGAGAATAATTAAAATTACTTAATGATGAAATGGAAGGAATTGCCTTGACGGATGGTTTTATGACATTTCCATCAATTTCCATAATTTTACATTTGTAATGTTTGTTGTTTCTTGAATCAATTGCCTGAGAAGAAATTCATTTTTTAATTAAATTAGCTATGGCGGTTGAATGTTTGCAATATTGAATGTTAATTTAAAACACTTGACAGCCTTTTCTCTTTTTTTTACCTTCAACTCTTAGCATGCTTAGTTTTGACAGGAATTTGCATCATAGAAGTAAAGGGAGATAGACCATTGCACCTGGATCTTCATTGTCCCTTTTTTCAAATGAATTGGACGTAAAGCAAAACAAGACTCACACGAAGTAAAGTTTGCAGATCTAAAGGTGTTTATCGATACAGTCACTGATTCAATCCTATAAATTAAGGTCATCCCCTGGAAAAAGAACAAAATTACCTCACAAGAGAGGTTACCTTTGAAGTGAGGTTCAAATTCATACGTATTACTGATCTTTATATACTACAGCCGGCAGGTAATCAGGTGGCCTACCAGACAAGTCTGCCAGTAACTGAGGTGAAATTTATGGCAGTTATGCTGCTTTGTGTAATGATGATTTAAGGATTTAGTTTGTTTATTGTTCCCGACGACCTGTATTTTGTGATGAGGCTTAAAACTGGACAATAATGTTGTAACTCCACATTTTAGTTTTTGTATTGTTTAACTGCTGTCTTTTTGGTAAATTACTTAATCTCACGTACAATCTTAATCTAGAACATAACTTAAAAACAAAATACATAAAAGAATACCTTTTTCATGTCATTTGCATCCAAAACATTGTGTCCTTCATTTACATATCTTTTAATCTCAGGCTTGATATGAGATGCTTTCCTGTCACAGGCCCCCTTTCCATCCTGGACTTCTGAGAAATTATAGGATGATAATATATGTCTCATATTGGCATATATCATTGCCAGTGTGAGTGTGCTTTATAACACCCAGCATTGTCTGCCAAAGACTAACATCTTTGATTTCTGGCGTAAGAGAGGATAAATCAGAAACAATATCAAACAAAGTTGATGCTGTGGTAAATGCATCCTGAGCAACTGGACTTGGGAACAGATGAACATATGTCATTGCTTGAAGACCACTTTCAAAATTAATCAAGCATACAGCAATGTGCCAATTGACCCCACGTTTACCAAACCAGTCTGTTTGTCCCTCTCTGAATTTTCGATGCAGAAATTTCATTGCCCAATATAACATGACAATTGCTTTGGATCCATAAAAAATTACATGATTTTTAGCACGTAGTTGATTTTTTGTAAGATTTGGAGTAAGGAGATTAACCCTATGCAGACAGAGTAAATTGTGTGAACATTTGAACCATATATATAAAAAAATGTATATATAATTAAACAAATGGAATAACCTTATTCTTTAATTGAATCAAATGCTTGTCTGCTTTTTTTCTTTTGAACAGTATTTAACCCGTTTTAACTCTATATACTATAATGTTTTCTTTCCCCAAGTTCTGATACTGATAAATTGGAGAAGGTATATTTAAGCAGATGTTGAGTATAAACAAAGAAAAATGTCCCTGTCGCATTATGGATTTGTCCCAAATTAGAGCAGTTGAATTATATTCTTATCATTTGATATTTAATAGAGGGAAGTAATCAGTCTTAAATAAAATAATATTTTATAAAATTGAGAATGGAAATGAGGTGTTTTGTGAATTCTGAATAAGGGTGTTTATAGAATATAAAATAAATGTAGGAAAATATGAATTAATAGACATTAAAAATAAAGAACAGAGAATAATGACTGAGGTCCTTAAATTTAACGAATTTAGAAAAATAGGAAAAAAGTATAAGGATAAGTGAAAAATGTCCTTAAAATTTTATAATACAGAAATGAAGGACCCTCATTGATACAATGTATCCTCCTGCTAGCTGAGGAACCGTAGCTCTTATGTCATGATAATTTTTTACCGTACTATTAGTGAACCATAGAGCTATGTATTTGATTTATTTCAAAACATTTGGAATTGCGACCACGGTTAAGGACGATGGTCCGTAAATAGTAAAATATTATAACAAGGACATGTAAAAGAGCTAAGTTTTTTGTTGCTTTTGCAGCTACCCTCCTGAATGTTTGGTTTTTGATTGATGTCTCACCCACATTTATTCGAGGAAAGACTTCTGTAAGTTAAAGTATCACACACGTATCATGAAGCTTTTTTATTTTATTATCAGTATTACATATTTTTACGTACCTGTTCCAACTGGCAAAACATAACCAGTTTTTCTGTAAATGATGGGAACATGTCTGCAGAAATAGCCGTTCTTTTGCTCCTACTTTGTTTCTGGTGTACATTTTTTAATTCTGGAACGTCAACAGATTGTTTTCTACTTCTGTTTGCTGATACTTGGTGAATTAGATTTAACTGGTTAAATGTTAGTTTCATAATCATTATGAGTCATGATTGGAGTCACAAAAAGCCCTAGCACTGCGAAAAGTTATGTTTGAGTTTGTTGAGTGAAACTGTTCAAATTTCAGGGTATTTCCGGATCACAATTGATTGATGCAAATTTCCTAAAGAAAGCACATTCTACACTCATAATGATTAAAATATGTTTTAGTTGTTGACAAAGAAAGTGTGTCTGCCATTTGTGTAGATCTTCTCTCTCTTATAACTGAAGAGCTCAAAAAGGGGACATAACTCATTACAGTCAGTTCAGGAGCTTTAGTCTGTACTTTAATACTGTATATTAAAGGAGATGAGCAATTCTAATTGGTTTTAAATTGTTTAAAAAAATTAAAACTGATTCCTTTTCTTTAAATTTTGAATATTTAATATTATTTTGATAAAAGGTCTGACTAATGCAATCATTGCATATATACGGGTAAGGATCAATAAAATCTATATGTAGATGGCTTTCAGAGTTATTACCCCAAAAATAGTTTTGGATACATTTGATGAGAAAACAACCTTTATTTCATTTTTCATTATGATATAATTGGGAAATTCTGCTTTTGGAGTAAATAACATGCTCAAAATGGTTAAGAATCGAGTACTTTTCAGTAAAAAAATACTACATATCGACGCTTAAATCTGAAAAAGTAGTCTCAAATTTTGTCAACATGTGGTTTTAAAGATTTTTTACATTGGTATTATCATTAACACAACTGCTGCAGTGGAAGTTATTGTATCAATTTGCCTAAATATCTTTTAATAATAGGTAAATTGCTGAAAGACACAACAATGGCTATATCATCCAAAGACAGTCCGGTTTCCATGGCAACAAGACCATTGCAATAAAAATGGTGGTCTTTTTTATGTTCTCATGGTTCATTCCTTTAATTTAAACAAAAAAAACATAACTTTAAAAAAAATAGTTTGGCCATAAATTTTTTAATTTGGGTCATCCTTACAGAGAATTGATCTTTAAAAATAGCAAACCTTACGGTTTGAATTTTTAATATTGTTGTAGGTCCTACGGTGACCAATAGTTAATTTCATCCTCACCCGTTGGTTACGGATTGATACTATCTCAAGGGTATTCAGCCACATCTCTATATTTCTTTATTGCTCGTTATTATTAAAGAAGGTATATAGAAATACTTAGATAATAGACAGCAACGGACGTCTTCTTAATTGAGTTTTTACTGAAATAATAGCTGTGTGTTTGTTATTCCATATTGGCTAGATTGAAATCATGGTCAATACCGCTTTATTTTTATGCCTTTCCCAAGTCAGGAACATCCATACCTTGTTAGTCTTGTGAGTAATATATTTTTGTTCACTTATATGCCTCATAGTTTTGTTGTGGGTTATTTAACAAGCATTGCAGAACTTTGATTTAAAACAATACCTAAAAACAGTTTACGTGTGACTGTTCCCACTCGCATTATAATTACAGCCCCTCTGGCTATGTTATTACTGGGGATCTAAACATAATTCAAACATGGAAATCTCCGAAAGGTGATTTCTCATGTTCCTAAGTTTAGGGAACCCCAAAACATCAATTAAAACCATCACTTCAAAATATTTATGGATTCCATTGAGTACTACACCAGAGCATGGGCTAAACGAGAAGAAGATGAACTGGACACTTTGTCAGAATGGGTCAAAACAATCAGGTCTCTAATAAAACGTTGCATTCATAAGTTTAAAAACTGTGTGATAAGTTGAAAAACTGTGTGAATGATCGACCAAAGTCCGTTTTCAGAGACAAAGAGGCTGTGGAATGTCTATCATCTTTTCATGATAAGTATGTTGTTGTTTCTGCGGACAAAGCTTCAAATACTATTGTCTTTGTATGTAAATCGTATTACTACGAGTGTCTTGTAAAAGAATTAGAATAAAATGAGCACTCAGGTAATCCCACATACAAAAACATATCATTTGACAAGGATGAAATTTTGGCGAATCATAAGTCCTTCATGACTGTAATGAACATTGCATTGAACAACAAATCGACTTGCCTTGTTTGTATTGGATACCGAAACTTCCCAAAATTCCCTACAAACAACGGTACATTGTACGTTGTCGGCTCATCTGCATGTTCCACTAAATAATTGTCCATTGAATTGACTGAAATTCTGTCCGCAGTAAAAAAAGATCTTCAGAAATACTGTGAAACTGTTTACTCGCGTAGTGGTATTAACCATATGTGGATTCTTAAAAACTCCAAAGAACATCTGGATAATTTTACATCCCGGTCTTTTTCTGAAATTATTTCTATCAAAACTTATTCCGTATCAACTTCAAAAATAATACACGATGACCTTAATAACGTGTTATATATAGTATTCTTGTATTTGTCTTTATCATTATTACTTTTACTGTTAAAAGTCTGTTTTTTTTTTGTGATATCCAATTGTCTTGACTCTGTACTTTTGTATCCCTTCATACTTTGAACGACAAATAATTTTATTTTATAAATATTACTTTTACTGTTAAGTCTGTTTTTGTGATATCCATTTGACGTGACTCTGTACTTATGCATCCCATCATACTTTAAACGACAAAATTATTTTATATCTACCTTTGTGACGTCAAACGCGCGATTCTACTTAAAACCTTCCATTCTTTATGGGTGGATTTTACATAGATTTATAAAACCGTGTAATAAAAATGCAAAAGGAGGATGTTAAATTTGAAGTATAGATGCCTTTTTGTGTTTCTTTGTTACATTTTTTTTTTTAGTGATTAAGATGAAAACACAATGTTGACTACTGTATCCCTATTTTTGACATTTTTACCTATTGTGTCTGTTTGTTTTGTTCACGTATCGTTGTCGATCTGGTGGAATTTGATGCGGCTGTCGTGCAGGTGGGGGTTTGGCTAGCTGTGGGGTCTGGTTCGGTCCGCCATTTTTTTGCATGGGGGATGCCTGTGCCAAGTCAGGAGTGTGAAAGTTGTTGTCGAATCGTTTTTTAATGTTTGGGCTTGTGGTTTTGTCATTTGATTGGGGACTTTACTTTTTGAATTTTCCTCTGAGTTCAGTATTTTTCTGTTTTTATTTTTTGACATATACCAATATAACATAAGATTTTACTTATTCATTTCTTTTCAGCATTGAATGAGTTTATTAACATAAATATAGCAAAGTCATAACTGTTTATAAGGTAGATAAGATAAATATACATTTCATTATTGATGACAGAGTTATTTTCCCTTAACTGTATAGCGACAGTATAATATCTTTTCACTAAAAACATTATTAAAAGCTATATATCTTGTAGTCTTCTATCATAATATAAACAGGATAATAAAAATCACGACCGATATAAAACACTTTTTAATTCAGCTTTTAGCTTTTAATGTATAGCTATCTATTGGTAATCATGGTAAGCTGTACAAAAATGATAACTGATTACTTTGCCTCTCCAAATTTTATCTCATAATATCTTCCATAGTGTCAAAAAGGTCAAATGTTTTTTTCTGCTATAAGTGTTAGTATTTGCAGTCACATAACAGTTGTAAAATCATACATTTTTTTTCATATTCTTAATTGTTAATCCAAGATCGCGTCCGGCATAACTATTATTCAGTATATATATCTTATTTTTTTCTGATATTTTAATTATTGGATACAAAATGATACATATATACACATTTTAACATACACAACAAATCAGTTCTCTAATAAGCATATTCTTTACACACATTTATATACAGCTAAAGTAAATGACATGATAAACGTGTATTGGACGATTCAAAATATATAATGCAACTTCACACTTAGATTAATAAGCTACAACTTCGCCTTCGTACAAACTGATGTATTTTGGATTCCCGTAGTAAACTTAACGGTCGTTGTAACTTTCACTTTGATATGTTCGTTGAAATGTCATCCTGGATTTATTCTGGAGAAAGATTATGAGAAATTAAAAATGTTTTGATCTGTTAGGTATGCAAACGGATAAAAAAGAATAAAAAAATATACATTAATATTGACTATTCGTGTGACAAGCCTAGTAAACAGACACAATTGGTTACCGTAAAAACAAAACAGTATATATTCCATTGAGCGAAGAACTTATCATACTAGGAATGTACGATTACAACAAAAAGTACAATATCATAACTAATACGATTATGAATACAGTTAAATGGATTATTTGGAAATGTAGGAATATAATCAAATATCAGTCTAAAAGTTTTACTTCCAGTCAATTGATATCATATGCAAAACGGGAACTGGGCAGTTTAATTGAATCTATGAACAAATCAATATCTTCCAAAAAGAAAAATTTTGCAGCTGAAATAAAACTTATAATAAATCTTATACATTAGTAAGTGACTTAATAATTTGTACTTACTTTCCTTTCCTTTTTAAAACATAATACATCAAACAATAGAAATATAAAATACACGCATTTACAAGGTCAAGCATGTGACCTATAAAATAGACTGACCGACACATTACAATGTAATCCAGGTGTGAAAAGTATAAAAAAATTAAATGTCAATTATAAGTAAAAGTAAATTATTGTGTAGATTGTAGTGTGTTTTTGGGGACTTTTGATGTATTTTATTTACTGTAGAATATTATAGATATTTTATACGCAAACTCAATCTGTGCAATTAATATGAATATATGAATGTATAACTTATGTATGGAAAAAAATAAAATAGATTTTTTTTTTTATAATAGAGTCCACCGTTTATCCCTGGACGTTGGATCATTGTAAACACAGGGCCCCTTGTGTATACTTCCCTGGGTTATACAAGGTAAATTATATTCAGGTGATTTTCAATAAATGTATTTCAAGTCTTAAAAAAAAAAAAAAAAAAAAAAAATGGGATCCAGGAAGTTCGTAAATATGGCTTTTTTTTGTTATACTCATCTACATTACAAAGGAAATGAATCATGCATTCTGTACATATGGACACCCTACGGTTGCCTTTGTTAACACGAATGATGTTTTGAAGAACTTTTCACTCTGCCTCTCTTTATTTTATTCAATATTAGTTTTTTTTTTTTCTAGAACCAAAAAGCCTGACATGAAACTTAGAGTGTAGAGTGCTTTATTTGAAAACAGTATGCTGAGTTGCTATTTATTGTATTTTTTTTTTGTGCCGTTGGACAACAGATAACTTTGTATTGTTTATCAAAAATATTTGTTTATGCATCACTTAAGTCAAAACTGAGGTCAAAATATGTACGATGTTTAATTTTAAATTAGAATATGATAATAGGGACTTTTGTGTTAGCCTTTTTCGACCAAGTATTGTTTGTCCGTTTTTATCATTATTATTTCGGAGGT
The DNA here is from genome assembly GCA_019925275.1 of Mytilus edulis. Lineage (NCBI taxonomy): Eukaryota > Metazoa > Mollusca > Bivalvia > Mytilida > Mytilidae > Mytilus > Mytilus edulis. The sequence goes on from CM034354.1 coordinate 30,098,357, forward strand.
GAACCAAAATTGTTATCTTATAAAAGAATGCAAGAATTTATAATTATTCTTGAAAGGTATATCACAACTATTAAATAAGTTGATATCAATATAAAACAGTTTAATCCTTGTCGTATCGGTCATACATGTATTACACGATCCATGAAAATATATTGACTTTGGAATACATCTCCAACGAATATGTTGTTACTTACATATATGAATTACTAATACGACTGCGCAAAGTATGCGCCAGTAATTTCTGATAATAACAGGTAAGTCTGAGATATATGTCTCTGTTGGCTATAATCTTATGTTAACCTTCATACAAGTTTCCTTGAATGACTCACTAAACTGTAAAAAAGTGAATGTATGTATCCATGCGAGGGAGTGTTATTTTACCTACCTAAGATATTTGTGATATGATGCAGTCTTGACAATTCTTCCTTAAACTGTTCTCCTCCTAAGTGCATGACTGCCTGTAATCATTACATTTGATTAGCGTCATGGAAATAAAACATCGTGGATAGAGATAATTCATGTACAAATACTTGATTTATCTCCATATATAGTTATACATTGTTGATTTACTTAAAGTAGTTGTAGTCCTAACCATGCTAACTTAGTTGAAAAATATAAACAAATGGACAATGATATTTTATGCACAAAACTTTATATGAAAAAAAACATCTTAAGAGGTTTGTTATGTCTCAGGCAAACGATTTTTGTTATGCTGAGTCGTTTAACTTCATGAGAGGAGGATCCATATGATCTTTTAATTTTTATTACAACCTTATATGAGTGTAAATTCACATTGCGATAAGACGTGTCACGGTACTTGTCTATCCCAAATTCTTGTATTTGGTTTTGATGTTATATTTGTTTTTCTCGTGGGATTTTGTCTGATGCTTGGTCCGTTTCTGTGTGTGTTACATTGTAGTGTTGTGTCGTTGTTCTCCTCTTATATTTAATGCGTTTTCCTCAGTTTTAGTTTGTAACCCCGATTTTGTTTTTTGTCCATGGATTAATGAGTTTGAACAGCGGTATACTACTGTTGCCTTTATTTATACCTTTGTTTAATTTATTTAGATGTAATAAAATGTATATAATGATGTTCGTACAGCAATCAACTTGTCGACTCGCTGCAAATGAAGTTCAAGCAAACGCTTTTGCTTACTCTATGCTTATTTATATAAAAAAAAAAATGGTTGTAGTTTAAAATATTCGTTAACTACTATGCTTCTTTTTAGGCAAATAGATGAATGCAAATTGATTCGTGTGATCTTTGTATATTATAAAAGTACTTGATCTTATTATACGTTTCTTAGTTCATGCATTACCTTTGTCGATGAAAATTACACATGCAATTCGAATAAAAAAACTGACCACTTCTGTGTGAAAGTATAAGAGCTGTTGGAAAATATGAAATCTAGTTGATTTTAATTTACATATCAAAATGCCTTGCAAGTCTCATTTTCTATCCTTTTCAAATTAAAGACATCCTCAAATTTCCATTTTCAAAATATAATATGTAAAAATGTTGAATACTACAAGTATGATTCAAACATACCATTAACATTTTAAAGAAGAGAACCTATTGAAAATAACATCCTCATGTTTATACACTAGTCTTGCACATTTGTTTTTCCATTTCGTTTACTCTATGATATGTCAGGAAACAACAATTTTGACGTACCTTGCTAATACAGTTTAAAATATCGTGAAATTTTGTTTGGTCCAATGTTCCGCTAGAGCTTTGAACAATTTCTCTTTTAATATTGTTGATGGCGTCTAAATGATTGATGTAGACTTTGTTCCATTCCGAATTGGATCTTTTTTTCAAAATGTAAATCATCAATTCTAAATCTAAGTTCTCCGATTCTTCCCCTATAATGTATACGTGTTACACAATAAGTTTTACCTATGACTGTAGTTTTACCTATTAATAATAAATAAATAATTTGATATTATGTTAATCTTGCCTGTCCTTACATACATTTATATATATACTGCCATATTACAAATTATCTGTCCCCCTATACATTTCTAGGAATATGATTGGTTAAAAGCGTCCGCGTGGAGACCGTGTATATTGTGTATATTCCATATTAGGTTAGTAGGAAGGTTTATTTTAATACACGGTTATTAGCGGAGTTACGACTATGGCACTATTAGATTATTTAAATGTATTGAAAGTGTTGTTTAATATTGTTATATATTAAGGTTGTTGATATTAAATTGTTATTGTTGAGATTAGCCTTTTGTTTGTGCAGACCAATAGGAGTAGATTCTTAAAATTTAACACTTGAATAATTTAATATAAAAATAAGAAGATGTGGTATGAAACAAATTTAGTCTAAATTCAACAAATAAAGATAGTCTGAAAGATAGATTCGTTACATAGTGTGCCAGTGACCAAAAAGATATATTAGCTCGAACCCCATATGGAATTTACTGACCCCGTATATATCGTATTAGGTCACTAACACACTATTTAACAGTCAAATGATATATGGAAAGTATGAGATGCATGCACTGTTTGAACTTTCCCGTATTGAAATACCTTGTGCTATTTGTCTTATTGTTATGATTTTTTTGTGTTCTTAGTGCTGATCAGCTGATTCAAACCTCATCCAACTTCTGTTTATATATTGTTCTTATTTTGTGCAATTCACTTCAGTCATATATAGGGGAGGTATAAGCGAGTACAAAAATATGAATAACCGCCAATTGGTCTGTACATAGCTAGGAGGTTGTAATTTGTTGGTTGTTTATTCCTAATGTCTACCTTATTTGTTAATAACAAAATATAGGCTCATGATTATTTTGTAATTGTGTCAGCTCGTACTGAGGCTTTCTGTTCCTACTGTTTGATAATTTTGCTTATTGGTAAAGACCCTGAATTTCCCTATTTGTGTTCACATTATCGTCATTTGCTGGTCTTAAGGGAGGACCTTTTGTCATTGGAAATTACACATTAGTTAACCAATTTTAACTAGGACAGTCATTTTATCTTAACTGCTAAATGCTATTTTTTATTGTCGTGTTTTTTCAGTAAACTGAATATGCTTTACGGGTATTGTTCATTGTGGTAGGTCATACGGTGACACATAGTTGTTAACTTCTCTGTCAGTTGATTTCCGGTGGATTGTTGTCCAGTTTGAAATTATACGATATCTTCTTAAATTTTTTTTTCAAGAATTATCAATTGTGGTAAATTCAGTACTGTTCAGACAAATTGGTTGCATTTATTTAAGATCTATTAAATCTATGTTCAGACGTTTATAAGCTGGATTTAATTGAATGCACGAAGAACGTCTGAACAGTACTGAAATTACTACCAAAAACTATCCATTGACAATCTAAACATGACTTACCATTTTGGGTTAGACTTTCCTGATGTTGTTAAGATCACAGTGACTGTTTAAGACTAAAATGCATTTACTACTGATTACAACGCCTTAATCTTTATTAAACCTACTTATTTGTGACAAGAGTTGTCTCTGATGATCAGGTGTAAGGTGAATTCTTTCTTGTGGTATTTTTTTCCCAACTTTACGGCTTCTTGATACCATTTGCCTCTTGTAAATACTCGAACGAATTTCCTTGAGAACATGGAGAGGACATTGAGTGTTAAATTCCTTTTTTATAATAGGATGTACTATTTTTGTAAGTCCATGAACCACCACTAAATAATTACTTTCTTCGACAGTTAGATCGGTGAACTTTTTACTGCAAATAATGTTACGCAATAAACATGTCATTTTTATAAACAAACAATACTATACAATAGGAGAGCTAACAATCTTATAGATACATTAAAACTCATTTTTTTAATATTTAACAATGTACACACACACAAACTAATGGCAGTATAGATGAGAACATTTTGATTTAATAATTTATATAAAGACCAAGACAAATATCAAGAAAGAGCTTTTTGAAATTGTTGATTTACATTTGAAAAATGTTGCTACTGCAACCGCCAGAATAGCTACTACATTGAAGTACACGTCCATTCCCTAAGACGTGTTTTGCTACTAATATTATTAAATAATATATATATTTATATATATATAAAGTGCCTAAAAAATCAACCTAACGATGTGAGAGTAGATTTGATTCGTAACTTCTTCCCCGGCGCCGGGGCTGGAACCTGTACTTTTTTTCTAACTTCTACGACAACACCGCCTAGCATTGCGCAGAGACCTTATCCCCTCCTCTAACTCTAGCTTATAAAGATAAGCTTTCGTTTCGGGAGGTGTTACCTGCTTGTATGAATTAAACAAGGATCTCTGATACAATACACGAAGTATTTATTTTAAGTGTACAGAAATGATCATCTACTCATCTCTTCAGTATAATTGCAGGATGCTAATCTATTTTTAGAAGTATACAATCACTGTTAATAAATATATGTGTATGTCTGCCTGTGTGTAGTGACAACTGCAAATTATACCTTGTCCATCGGATTTCTTATGATTAAGAAATAACAGGCCTTAGAATATGTATAAAGTGCCTAGAAAATCAACCTAACGATGTAAGAGTAGATTTGATTCGTAACTTCCTCCCCAGCGCCGGGGCTGGAACCTGTACTTTTTTCTAACTTCTACAACAACACCGCCTAGCATTGCGCAGAGACCTTATCCCCTCCTCTAACTCTAGCTTATAAAAATAAGCTTTCGTATCGGGAGGTGTTACCTGCTTGTAGGTATATATATAATATATATATTATAGATTTAAACTGACGAGGAAAGGTAACTCACGGCCACCGAAAGCTTTATTATTGTGAAGCCCAGGTGGTCGTGTGGTCTAGTGAGACGGCTGTAGTAAACGCAAAAGCAAATTTACAGATCGAATATTGTTGGGTTGATGAGTTGTATATACATAATGTGCACAACCATGTATCACCATCATTGCTGGTGATCCGATGGATAAATCTGTTGTAGAGTTGTCACTGACTCAGACGTACTTATAAATAAAATTATTTTCTGTGACTGTATCTTACGTTATTTTGTAGAATCCTTTACTATAGATAATTGAGCTGATATGTATCAATAACATCTCCATGCCTTATATATCATGTACTGTAGTTGATGTTTAGACGAGTTGTATATATATACGAGTCTAAATTGAAAACTACGTTCAAACCTATGATTGCGTTGGATAAAAACCGCAATTTTTATACGTGTGCATGTAAAAAAATTTCGATGTAGAAGGGTCTAAATACAGCACAAACAACATTTTCCAAAAGACCAAAAAAGTGAAAAAGTATATTTAAACAAAACGCATTTGACTAACAGGTCGAACAACTGATGTGCTTTAACCCTGCTGACTGCCATTGGCGATTTCCAAATAAAATTGATCACAAGATGTAACAAAATGGATCTTAATATAAATTTAATACTAAACAGAAAACAATTAACTTGTGGTCACGATGTTATGCCACAAACATAAGGTGTCAATATTTTTTTAGTACACCAGATCCGGATTTCGACAATTTATGTCTCTTCAGTGATGTTAGGGATCGAAACGGTATTTGGAAAGCCATATAAAATGTACCCTCATTTTTAGATAGACTCTTGAATTTTAAGAGTGAATATAGGATGAACGGATATATTCATTGTAGAAGGGTCTAAATACAGCACAAACAACATTTTCCAAAAGACTAAAAAAGTGAAAAAGTATATTTAAACAAAACACATTTGACTAACATGTCGAACAACATATGTTCTTTAACCCTGCTGACTGCTATTGGCGATTGCCAAATAAAATTGATCACAAGATGTAACAAAATGGATCTATTACATAACTTTAATTCTCAACAGAAAACAATTAACTAGTGGCCAAGATGTTATGCCACACACAAGCTTTGATTGTCAGTTTTAAAAGCCTTTTACATTGTTCTTGTTAACTACTACGTGGTATTATTTTCTTTGTATTTATATTAAACACAATGTATTCTATGACAAATCAAATTAGAAGAAAAATGCCATGCTCAGATTAAGCCAAATAGTGAGAATACATGAAATCGAATTTTGTCTTTTTCAATTAAAAAAAGAATGCAGCAACAATTCCATCATACGACAGGTACAATACCACAACTCAGATACCGTAGATATTGGCAACAACAACTCGCAGTACATCTTTAAACAATAGGGGACATCTATATCACATGGCAACCAACTGCGAAGTGAAATATGTACACACATCTCATAGCACATCATAAAATTAGTATATGATTATATATCAAAGGCTTAAATCAATGAAGTTTTAGTAATAATGCTTAAGATCCGTTTTGTGAATAACATGAAACACGAGATTCGGGACATATTTTTTATAACAAATGTCATTGTTTACAACAGACCAAATTAAGATTGATTCAATTATTTCTTTATATCGAGTTTTGAATGATTTTTACGAATGTTTAGAATGATATACGAGAAAAATGTACTTGCATTCTTTGCCGTGGAGAAAAGTCTTTAGGAATCATTATACTTTTTACAATAAGCAAATCTGAAAATGAATTGATAATCATGAAATTAATTACTTGAAAACAGGTCACAATTAATATAACTAATCAAGTTTTATAATTGATTTTGACCTTTTCATTATCAAAATTGGTCTGCTCTTTTCTAGTCATCAAGCACACAGATGACTTACAACTCTTCGGTTGATGTTTTTTTCACTTTATCGTTAATAGTGTTTATTTTACCTTAAATATTTAATAAACCTTTCGAAATACCTAGGATTTTCTATTACAAGAATAGACTACTTAAGACCTATTTCGGAATTTAGAATCCTAAATGCTCTTCAACATCGTACTTTATTTTGCCGTTTTCAATTTGTTAAATTCGAGCGTCACTGATGAGTCTTTTGTAGACGAAACGTGCGTCTGGCGTACAAAATAAAGTTAAGTGTCTTGGTGAGTTTTTGTACGAAATACACATGAAGATATCAAATGATTTTTGGTATGATAAGCCTTCACAGCTGAAAACCATTGCATTGTGTAACGAGCACAAAGTAGACAATATGCTATAAAATATTGGGATTTTATATTTGAAACTGACTTTTGTTAGTAAGAATAAGAGTACTAAGGACACGGAAAGTAACATCAAACAATAATGTGTAAATAGTACACGGAACCACTATAATTTTCTGTGTTAAGTGGACAGTGAAATTGGGGTTAAATCTCTAATTTGGCAATAAAGTTAGAACAATCGTATCATAGTGAAAATGTGTACTAAGTTTCAAGTTGATTGGCTTCAACTTCATCAAAAACTATCCTGACCAAAAACTTTAACCTGAAGCGAGACACACGGACGAACGAACGGACGAACGAACGAACGAACGGACGGACGGACGGACGGACGGACGATCAGACCAAAAACAAATTTCAGGTGCTCCAGAGTGATAAGCGGATTTTTTTTCCCACATAGTGTTCGCGTTTTTCCTTTAGGTACAATCCCGGTCATAAGTCTATTTCGGTATGTCACATAATCGGAAAAAGGATTGATTTAAACTTCACAACTTTCAACTATTGGTTAAATAGCTTCATTGTGAGTAGCAACCCTTTATCAAAGAAATCATGATAGGAATTATACGATCTGGAATATCGTATCAACTGGCAGAAATAAACTCAGTATGTGGTCGTTTCTGAAATGTTGGTTCATAGAAATGAATAACTAGCTACCAATTGTGAAGCTGAAATTAAAGATTATACGATGTTAGGAATTACCCTTTAAAGGAGATCGTCCCTACCTCTTTGGATTTCATGACTCTAGATATTAATAATAAGCGTAAAATACCTTCATCACGTATCAGAATTTGAAGTTGTTGTTCTGCTGTTACCTACAAATATTAAATAAAAGAATCTAACATCCAAAATGTTTCCTAAATACTTTTCTTCTTACATGTAATTCCCCTATCACCATTTTCAATCAGGATAAATATAACATAAACAATTCTGTATCATTGCAAAAATTCTAGTTCTAACTGTGAAACCGCAATTTTGATATGCGTATTTCAGAAAAATGTTTCACAGCATTGTACAAAGCACAATAAAAGATTTGTGAACTTTTTTTTAAATATATCTTTAAAATTATCAAGAGTTTAAGAAAAACAAAAGGCATACCTCTTTTTGTTTTGGCAAGTGTCTAGCAATCCACTGGTCTGATTGTTTTGCTGTAATTTCTTCAGCATAAGAGGGTATGAAGGATTCCATGCTTCCGTAAAACAATTTATCTTGTATCATGTTTAATAGCTTTGTTAACGCTTTTCGTAAAGGTTTTTCATCAACAGTCCAGTTTAGAAAGTATAAAAGTGCATGTTGTTCAATATTGTTTAGAACACCAATAGGGCCAGCAATAGTAAAAATTTTGGACAAACAAATGTCTTCTATATCTTTGAATTTAATTCCATTTCTTACTGAGTATTGACAACAACAGTTTTTGCTTCGAAAATTACAAGATAAATTATCTTCTTTTTTGAATAGTTTGTTCCATTCCTTTACGTTGAAATTTCTTTGTTCAGTAGGTATCTTATTACACATGCAACACATTTTCCCTTCCATAGAATGATATATTGCATGCTGGTTATGCTTTAAAAACAGACTACAATCCCTAATGTTTAAACGGTCAATCATATAGGTCAAAATATCTGGTATATTAAGAATCAATGCTTTTGACACTGATACATCCAAAGTCGTCATCACTTTTGGAACAAAACGTTCGATGCATGGTTTTCCCCCAGGTTTGCAGGAATGTGAGTAACCACCCTCGAGTTTACTATACAATAATTTCCACTGCTGTTCGGGAATAAGTCTATGGTAGATAGAACATGAGGGACATAGACAGCATGGTACGTTTTTGATGCGTTTATGATAAAGTTGATGTTTTTCATTTTTAAGAATTTCTTCTATTGTTGTTGCTTTTGACGCGCAATATTCAGAAAGAAGTTGTTGAAGTATGAGACCAGGACAGCTTTCAGACATATAAATAAATATACGCAGGGATTTAGTATCGATGTTTTCAGGGTTCAACACAAGAAGTCTATCTACAGTAAATAAAAAAATATAGCAATTAAAAACATTGAAATTTGGGTTTTGTTATGAAAAGAAAAAAAAAACCCAAATTTTATAAAAATTTAAGTTAAATACTTTACTTAATGGTAGACAACATTTAATTCTTACCAATCAATCGTGTTTTCTCTTGATCATTCTGTGTGTCAAGTTTAAGAGACGATGACAACTTTAATACTGCCTGTATAAAATAGATAATAATATATACCGTTAAAAACTTCGAAAATATCATATTAGTTAGTGTAACTTGATTATATTTCTCTTTGTACACAATGTAACTGTTTTTATCAGGCTAACATGCGGTACACTTATATGTACTCTTGTTAAAAGAAACCCTCAAAGTAACAATTTTAATATTGATAATATTCAATTATAACGATAATCAGTTTCTACCAAGTTGCTAATTCTTCAGTTATTGGAGAAACTATACGATTGAGAAACAGAATAAGATGACGAGATCAGGATGCACATCGTTTTCTACATGAATAGATGTTTATCACCAAATGATAAATAATATTGAACGGGAAAGCAAAATTAGAATAGGTAGGTAGTGAATGATGCATTTCCATCCACACTGTTACCTCGTGTCGAACCACCATTTTTTTTTCTTTGGTTTAACAAAATCGACTCTTTTTAAGGACTTTTGAAGGCATAACAATTTATATTGGCATTTCTGTGTGTTGTCGTTTCAGTGTTTGATCGTTTTCATGAATACAGGTTTAGCTGGTATTGTTGAGTCTTTTCATGTATCCAACATTCAAAAGCACGAATTAACAACTGTTTAACAAATATCAGAAAATATTGAATGAATATATCGATATAGTTGAAAATTTATCATATATCTGCGAACACTGTTTATTATGTTAATCTAAAATTAATGTGTTATTGTCCAAAAATATAAAGCCTTGTACTAATCTACAAGGAACACTTTAAAATTTTTCTCAATAAGAAAAGTCAAATGTATACGATTTTAAGTAAGTACAACCATAGAATAACAAAGAGAAGAATATGTTTTACTCCCTTCTTCCCTAAAATATATGCAATATACTAAAACTCAGTGTCCCTCATGACAGGATCTAAATTGTTAAATTTTGTTTCCAAAGGTAATTGGCTGTTCGATCCCGATAATGATAAATGATATATGCTAGATGGAAACATATTGTTATAAACATTTAAAAAAAACTTCTATATACTGACAAGCTACATGTATCTACATGTTATAATCTTCACTTAAACATGATCCATCATGCAACATGTATTCAATGGACGGAGAAAATACAATCATCAATACAAAGTTCCCTCGTCGACTTACAAGTTTGAATATTCCTTTGTACTTTTCTATTGTCTTATATAAATTTGAGTTACTCCAAATTTATTCAATAATTAGAAGGAAATCATTATAAAAGAGGGACAAAAGATACCAAAGGGACAGTCAAAATCATACATCTAAAAACAATAAAACAAAACCCACCAAAAAACTTGGGGCGATATCAGGTGCTCCGGAAGGGTAAGCAGATCCTGCTCCACATGTGGCACCCGTCGTGTTGCTTATGTTATAACAAATCCGGTAAATATTCTAATTCGGTAGGTCACATTCATGAAAGGGAAGGGGATTGTAGTTACGACGTAAGGAACATATCGGATATCATTTGTGAAACGGTTATTCCATAACGGTCAGCCAACTCGTGATGGCGTCCGTAAAATTTACGAAGGGATGATTTCAACTTCACCATTTGGAACTCTTGGTTTAATAGCTTCCTTGTGAGCAGCAACCCTCTATCAAGAAAATCATGATAGGAAATGCAAGCACGGGAATATCGTATCAATTGGGAGATATATACCCCGTATGCAGGTGCTGTTGGAATGCTGCTTCTTAGAAATGGAAAGTTCACAATTGGAAAGCTGAAATCATCTCTTTTGTCGTAAAGTTTTGTTTTCAACCGATCCTCATTGTCAATTTCTAGATGTAAGTCAAGATATGAGGCCGACTTAACTGTATCTGTAGTATCCTTTATCTCTAGCTCGATTGGATAGATGCGTTCCACATAGTCACCAAATTTTGAATTATTTAGTGAAAGAACATCATCTTTATAGCGAAAAGTAGAGTAAAAGGATATTGCTAACTTCTTATCTTTCTTCCTAAGAAGTTCCTGCATGAAGTCAGCCTCATAATAATAAAGAAACAAGTCGGCAAGTAGAGGGGCACAGTTTGTTCCCATTGGAATGCCGACAGTCTGTTGAAAAAACACGTCCTCCGAACGTAACAAATATGTTGTCAATCAAGAAATCAAGCATCTTGATAATATCAGTTTCAGAGAATTTTTTGTTTGAATCAGAGTGATCCTTTACAAAGTAGGATTTATCCCTCCCTAAGACAAGATACTTGTATCTACGTTGGCCATTCTTTTTTACGACGCAAAGCAATACCAACTCTCTCAATCTGTCTTTTAGTTTGGAATGTGGAATATAAATTTGTATAAAAATTTGTCTTAATCACCATCTGTTATGTTGAAATCATATTAAAAACTGTTTGTTGTCAACAAACAAATGTTGAAATACTCAAAACATGCAAATGTCAATATGTTTTGCCTTAACATTTTGACCACTAAGTCTACCTCTGTTTTCTGAATAGCATACATACAAAAAAAGGTATTTCACCTGTCCAATGCAATCCCAGTATTTATTGAACGTATATTCTGAGAGTTTTCCGTCAAAGTTTCGAAGTGTTTCATTGCTTCTGAATTGAATAATGGAAAGCATTGCACGGATTGTTGTATCAGAATATACTGGATATAAATCGCCAACATCAATGTTTGCAATTGTACTCAGAAGATATGTCATGAGTCTTATATCAAAGTCATCGGATGTAACCGTTTGTCCTGTAAGAAAAGTCGATTGAATTATTACAAAATTACAAGATTCCAACAATTCAAAAGAAGTGTGAAACATTACAAACATTAGAATATAAAACAGTAAAAGATGCTGCAGATTCCTTTACAATTTGTAATTTTTTCTGAGTAACTCTCCTTTGACATCAATATAGACAAATAGTGGTATTGTCGACAAAGCAACAAAAGCAACCTGAAACTACAAACACACACAATCTTTGTGCAATCAGAAATGTACGGAATTTCACATCGATGTAAAACATGCATACAGCATAAAGCAACGATTTGCCTTCGTTTTTTAGAATTATGGCCAAATTTCGACTTTTTTCCTGAACTTATATTTTTTGGTAGTTTAAAATGAACTAGGTAGAATGGTATTTATCCATATGTTATTATTTAGTAAGGTTGCAAGTTTTCAGTGTGCTTCGTGTTGCTCATTATTTATTTGCTTTATTGTGTTTTATGATCTGTTTGCTAACTTGTTATTTTTTTTTACATCACGTTGTCAGATTTGTTTTAGCTGATAAGTTTGAATATCCCTTAGATATCTTTCGCCTATGTTTTGCCTCATAAGTAATTAAAAAAGATCATCCCTTGGTCGTTTGTCATAACTTGACCTATTGACAGAAATATTTTCCAGAAAGTACAATAGTTAATTCAAAGTTAACTGATTTTGTGTTATTAAGGTCAAATTTTGTTCGAATCCTATCTGCTTCGAACCCATTGCAGATTATTTTATTTACATTCTGCACAAAGTGTTGTCCAATATGTTTTGCCAGCTTGAACATCAAAATATATAACCTGAAATCGCTAATGGGTTATTACTTTAAATGTGTACCTTTGTCTGGTTCAAATAATAGACCCCACTGAAAGTCATTGATGATTGTATCTTTCTTTCTATATTGATTAAACAATTTCAGCTTGTTTGTATCAAGTGTTTTTCGTAGCTGGTCAGGTTGGATCTCTTTGTCAAAAAACATGCGGACAACTGGACATGCTACTCTAACTAGAAGATGTATAATACGTAAAAAGTGCACTTCCTCTGATGTTAGATCACCTTGAACAAATAATTGTGAAGATCAAGAATTTGCACATGATTAAATAAGGCAAAAAAACTCCCTCGCCTGCTGTTTTGGTCATCATCGAATATATGTTCAAATTTTTAGATATAAGGGTTCTTCTACAAGTATCATAATACAATAGCATGATCAATGATGAAGGACATCTACACCTGAAAATAATTTCCTATTTAAAAAAGGTTTATACTATCTCAAAAAAGATCATTACTATGAAAATTGAACTTTTAACCACAAACCCTGATAAGTTGGTCAGGTTCAGATGAAACCTTTGCGACAGAAATTAAAACCTTATGACCGTTCTATACACCACATACATTGTCCAACTGCTTATAGTATTTGAGGTATGGACGACGAAATACTAACTTTGATAACTGATTGATAAAAAAAGACAAAATTATTCCTACAGTTAATCACTTTAGGAAAAGCTTGTTTGACATACATATTTTTTGCGAACATATCATTACATTTGATTAGATATTGAGTGTCAACATATTTTAAAAGAAATCTATTTTAAACTTCATACAACCTTACTATTTCTTACTGGCTGATGTTCTCCCGTGTTTAATCGTTCTTCTCCCGCTGTAAAATTAACATCATATATACAAATGATATGTTAGATAGGTTAACGATTATCTAAAATAAGTTCAATTCTGCCTTATCAAAATGACAAAAAATAAAACACATCCATATATAGAGTATAAGGAATACATGTGGACTATTGTATTATAAATAAACTCATGATAGATATAAATGATGAAGTACTAATATACAATATGAATTACTCTTTAATGATAGATCACACTTGATATTGTAGTGTTTTTATTTATAAGAAATTGGAAAGATTGATAGGTGATTAACGTAGTACATAACACATGCACATAAGATTGAGGTACATACATAGACATTTAGATTAAAATTGTTATTGTATCAGAAGAGTGGCGAAAGATACCAGTGGGACATTCAAACTAATATGTATAAATAAACAGACATGGCTAAAAAAAAAGACCAACAGACAAACAACAGAATAACAACATCACACAAAACACAATGTGAAAACTATAGACTAATAAAAGAATAACCCCACAAAAAATCTCAGAAAGTAGATCCTGCTCCACATGTGGCACCCGTCGTGTTGCTCATGTAATTGCAAACAGGAAAAAAGTCTAATTCGGTAGGTCACATTCGGGAAAGGGGTATAGAAATGTAGTTACGACATTAAGGATATATCCGTTATTAACTGTGAAACGGATATTCCTTAGCATTTTTACACATCTACTATATTTTCCATTTAAGTGTTAATCTTTTGTAGTTTTACTTTCAATAACATACTTTAACTTATAACGAAGTGAATAAACTAGTTATATAACCATCTTTCGAAATAGACGTTGCAAATAGAGGTATCATAATTTAAAAAAATGAGTCCATTTTTTTTCTGGACAAAAAGAGAACTTATATATATATGTTATACATGTATTCACTAATAAAAACTAAACGTAGTAATCATTCTTCTTCCGTTTAATCCTTGATTCGCCTGTAATTGTTAACAGATTTAGTAAATTTTAAACATAATATTTGTCAGTGTACATTCGTAATTTATTGAAAAATTACAGGGAACAAAACATTGGACGGTTTAATGCAATCAGATTTAACATAATGATTACATTTAAAATTAACAAACAGATTTAGTCATAGTAATACGTTTTCACTAACTATGGGAAGATTGAACCTGACATTGGCAGATAACCCTTATGAATTTAGAAAAAAGTAAAATACGACATCGCCATGTATAATATAAACATACCTTTTGCCGAAACAGTACATAGGTGAAGTTGTATTTATTTAGGAAGAAGAGCATTAAGAAATGAAGCAACAAATACAAGGTCAATAAGTATAAAGTAACCTTAAGTAACATAGTTTATAAAAGTGTGTCATGTGATTTTTTGTAAGGATTCGATTGATTGAAAACATAAAATCACAATAAACACGTAATGAGTTATAATAAAAAAACAATGAAAAAATATGATTATGTCGTTTGTGTTGCAAACCATTACGCAAGCGTAATTATTTCTAAAAATTAAGACATTTAAGAAAGAAAAAACAATTGTCAGTAAATTTACATTTGAATGGCTTAAAATTAACAACACACGGTAATCGAAACTGTGTGTCTTTCTCTGCTTAACAATAAAGCTACCTGTATATTTTCTCCAAAAGAACCTTGGCGCTAATAATTGGAGTTTTTCACAAGTCCATTCGTGAAGTAAAACAACAAGGAAAAATCCTCCTGCAACTGCAAATGTGAAAATTAATTGAATGTCTTGTACTGTTTCTCATCCCAAAGTTACTACTACTTTTAAATATTCCTCTGTTCTTTTTTGTGTTTGTTGTACCAGCTACAGTTGAGTTTATTTTGAATTTGTTTAAGTTCTGGTCTGTGTCAGTTTTTGTGCTATATTTCGACACATTGGAAATATTTTGAAGTACTAGGTGCAGAGTTGAAGTCGCTTGTGATACAAACACTTCATACTTGTAACTATATAGAATAACCATACATTGTCTGTACATTTAAATTTTATTTGTACGAAATAAGAAACTGGGTAAAAGCACGGCTTTTCTGAACATTTTTATTCTGTCTTGAGTCTTTTACATATACAATTTATACTTCGAAAAAATTTATGGTTATTTCTATAACTTTTCCAAATGCAATATTTAGGGTAGAAACCATCATTTTTCAAACTTAGAACGGACGACGTAAAATTTCGGTGACCTGTATTTTGAATAAACGTGACAAATAAAACTACATGAACGCCTTGTCAACGCCACAAACAAGCCATTATACGCCTAGTGATTGTATACCACAAATGAATATATACGCACAGTGCAATTTGACGGCACAAATAGAAAAGCTGCAGAATATCACAATATAGTTATGTGATATTGTTTTCATTTAATAGCATATTGTGTTAGCAAGCACGAAGTATAATGTTGTGAAATTGATTGAATTCATGCAATGTCCTTCTTTACGCATTTATTTCATTAATAACGTTCAAGGGATGGATACAACGCTTTTAATATTTGATTCGTACATTGGACATGGAAAATGTTTATTTCTGTTATTTGAATATACAAATAATCTCAGATACAAGACTGCCATTAATCTATTGTGACTGCTACATGTTTAAACCGCACTGTTTTGTAACTAAGACATGCAATTTACTTTAATGAATCGCTTTGATTTGAATTGTATTTATGCTATTTTCCCCCTTTGTTTTTAAATTTAGAAACAGTAAATCTATGTTCTTTTTATTAAGTTGAAAACTATTTCTAATTTTTAAAACATTTGCCTGTCAGAATTATAAATAAATGTTTACAGCTCATTCATTCAACATGTTTTT
Source organism: Mytilus edulis (assembly GCA_019925275.1). Lineage (NCBI taxonomy): Eukaryota > Metazoa > Mollusca > Bivalvia > Mytilida > Mytilidae > Mytilus > Mytilus edulis. Next base: position 30,114,774 of record CM034354.1, read on the forward strand.
ATTTGATTTGAATTTTGTAATGGGACAACTTGACATGTCACGTAACACACTTTTCATGTTTTTGACATAGTCAATTGATAATGCATACAGTTTTTGACATACTAGAAACTAATTTGTTGATTGTATCAAAACTGTACTTTAAACAAATGAATTTTTAGATCACTGTACACTGCATTTTTCTGTGGTAGTGTCAATAAACTGAACTTAGTGTGTGGCATTTCCGACTGACTTCAGTATAGAAAATTTGATTGAAATACTTTCAAATCATAAATACGCCTATCATAATTGATAGTATGGTACACCTAGTAATGTAACTTGGTCAATTAGTGCAACTTCTTAACTATCACATACAGTAATTGAAACATGTACAAGGCATACATAAGCTTTCTTTAAAGCTCATATAACATTGCATAAGTTTTCTTTAAGTTTAAAATAGACAAATAAAAACACACACAAAAAGGGTAGTCTAAACTCTACGAGAAAATTGTGAAAGTCAACTTTTATATAATTTATGAGAAAACAGGGAAAAAGTAGGAAACAAAATAAAATCAGTTTCACTGATGACATTATTGACTCAGACTGTTGTGTTTCATAGTTCAATTTTATCTACAAAAAATATCAAGTAACAACGAACTTACCACATATAGTCATGATACAGAGTAAAACTAATATGGTAGTGTCAGTTGTGTATCTCCATTTGAAATTGGAAGCTATTAAAATATAAAAATGATAGTACAACTCAACTGCTTCATAAATCTAATAACATATATTTTTCTTTGATGGAGGGTCAAGATAAGTCATGCATGTTCACACCATAAGTCCTTCATAAACGGGGGTGTACACCTTACGTTGAAACTGCCCCACAAAGTTATAAGGAGAAAACATAAAAAAATGACACTCCGCAAATCTTATGGACACCTTCACGAATTGGTTGATCAGTACGATGTGTCTGTGAATAAACTAACGACATTTTTACCACGTCTTAGATTGGAGTTTACCATCTACGTCATCTGGTCTGCTAAGTTCTGAACGTGACCTATTCTGAATATTACTGTTTTGCCGGGTATGAACTCGCATTGCTATCAGACGAGTCTCTGTATTTATACATCGAACATGCATGTATTAAGTTATGATGTTGCATTTGTTTGGATATTGTGTTATGTCTTATGTTTGTGGTTTTAATTCTATTTTTATTTTCTATGTAAAAGTAAAGATAATAAATCTAGTTTGTTTATATGATTTTTAGATGAAAGCAATTATATGCACATGATTTATATGTTTTTACACAGTTTTTTTTAAAGAAAAACCGACATGGTTAGAAAATAAAAAATAATTACACAATTCTATATTAATATCTTGTAATGGTTAGAAAATACATAAAAAATCACCATTACAAACTGAATCCTAATTTTATACTCTTTACCTAGAAATTTACCTGTGACGTCACTTTTAGTGGCGTTGACACATTCGTGTAACGCAGAAATCATGCAGTCCATAGTTCTTTTGTGCTGTGCTTGTGTATCGTCGTAAATTTATTTTAGGTGTATGATGTTATTCTGTGGTTTACATGTTGAAATGTACTATTATATTATTCATTTATCTGTCCTGGATGTTCTTGCATTTATTTGTACTGTATTCATGTCACGTAATGTCATTTTAGCGGTATTTTTGACATAACCATATATGCGGGAGGTGTGGCTAGCCATAAAACCAGGTTCAACCCACCATTTTTTTTTTTTATTAAAATGTCCTGTACCAATTCAGGAATATGGCAGTTGTTATCAAATAGTGCGTTTCTATGTATGTTGGCGTTTATTTTAGTTGCAGTTTAGTGTTTCTGTTGTTCTGTTGTATTCCTCTTACAGTTGATGTGTGTCCCCTGTATTCCTGTCGCGTAATGTTGTCATTTTAGCGGTATTTTTAACATTACTATATAGGCTGGAGGTTTGGCTAGCCATAAAACCAGGTCCGACCCACCATTTTTTTAAATGTCCTGTACCAGTAGTCTATTATGTATAGTGTACCTGTATGACGTACAATTAATCTATTCGAAAAATTCAACAAGAATAAAAAACACATTAAAAATTGCTTAAAATAACACCTGTACTATGTCAAACATCTAGACATTGACATATTTTTATATTCTCAATTACAAAAATTGAGAAAATACACAATGTAGGTCATTATAAAAAACACATTAAATCATAAGTCAGGGGGTAATAGAAAGAGAGCAGAACATCCCTTGAGGTGAACAAATAATATGAAACTATATATATTATGAGTATTATACACATTTTCTTTTAAAGTTGATTTTGTCCGTTCTATCAAACTCTATCAAAATTTTTGGAATATCGGTTGTTCTACTATTTTTGTCACAATCTACTACACGTGATGTACGTTAGAAATTTGATATATTTTGACATGCAACATGTAAGATTGAAAACATGTCAACTTTAATTGAAAATCTTCCAATTCATTCAATACTTTTACTGTCTTGGAGTGACAACATAAAACAAGTTATACAACTTGGTGTTTAGTATGGCGTTCATTATCACTGAACTAGTATATATATTTGTTTAGATGCCAGCTGAAGGACTCCTCCGGGTGCAAGAATTTTTACCTGCAGTGAAGACCTGTTGATGACCTTCTGCTGTTGTCTGTTCTATGGTCGGGTTGTTGTCTCTTTGACACATTCCACATTTCCATTCTCAATTTTATTGAATTTAAAAGTTAAACTAAGTAACTTTTTTTGATGTTGTCACTTCTATTCATACAATGGAGCATATACATCTTGTAAACGTGCAAAAAGTCACTGCTTATGACAAGTAAATCAATGGGGTGTATATGGAAACATGATTTATTTTACTTGAAGTAGATTTGAGCAACTGGAGTCAACGTTTTCATTTGCTAAAAGTTTGCTTTTATGCTGATTTGTTGCACAACTGGTTCAGGATAGGGAAGAAACGAGTGTTTTTAACCCCGCTGCATTATGTATATCACCATGAGAAAACTATAACTAGGATATTCCGTTGTTTGCTGTATATTATATATGACTTCCGTTTCTATTTAAAAAAAAAAGCATACATATGTTTCTTTTCGAATATTATGGATTTTGTTCATTGTAAAAGTCTGTACTGTAACATAACTTTGCTTACATCTACCTCATTAAGTTTCAGTTGGATACTTTTTCATACACAATCATACATTATCTTCTTATTTATATATTGAGTCATCATTAAAAGCTTACATGTTATACCTAATGATATCTGATTTGCTCCCTCATTATCGACCAAGGCTTTGTTAAATCTGCAATAATGTTCAATATGTAAATGAGTAATATTAAATGTCCTGTATGTTTAACAGATACCCTTCTAAACTAACAAATGCATGTAATTTTTCGTATTTTAAAATGGTAAGTCGATAAGCTAAGGATGTTTGCTGCTCCGTTTCAAAATAAATAACTTTCCATAAAACTAGTATATATTGATAGGGTATTAATTGAGGAATCAAAAAAGCAAAAAAATAGGGGATCAATGTTCTTGTTTCCGAGATATTAGTCTTTGGAATTTTGGAGGGAAAATGTTCTCTTTTCATTTTTCATAGCCTTATCAGTGACCAGTTAAAGTTCTCAAAAACTATTAAAAAATAAATAAGATTTTATAAGTCTTTTACAAATGGCTTATAATCATACATGTAAAAGATTTATAAAAAGAAAAATGTGGGTCCATGGGCAAAATTCTTTAAGGCATTCAAATGGATAAAACCAGAGGATTTCGAAAATCTAACGAAAAATCTTAAACATGACAAGCAAACATCCTTAAGTGCATGTCATATTCTGTTATCCCAAATTATGATATTTATGGTTTAAATTATATTTTACTTGGATTGACAAATAAATGTCTTGCATTTGATAAATAAAAAGCAAAAACAAAAATTGAATCAGAAACCTAAGACAAGAGTTTATATTGAAGTTTCTGATAATTTTGATATATATCATTTGAGTCGTAATAACAGTAATATCGGTTAAACAAAATCTGCTTGAAAGCAAAACTTAAACTTCATTATTCATTAAATATGTCAACTAAATTAATTTGTAGTTTCTAACTATTAGTTAACTTTATTCAAAACAATCTAACTTTCGGACTGTTCATACCATGTTCATTAGTTTAACTAAATACAAACATGGATACATCAAAGCGCTATTTTAATGAACAAGTGGTATGGACTATCAGATTGCACACAAGCATTGTCATACCCACCTAAATTGTGGAGGTTAAATATGTGGATTACCATTATAGAGTATTCCAAAACGATTCATATAACATGTACAATGGTATAACATACTGACATACTTGTGGCAATTACGGTTATGAATGTCTTATTCAATGTGTGATTTTCGACTTGATTGTGCGTTTGACAGATCGATATAGAGGTATAGGGGGAGGGTTGAGATCTCACAAACATGTTTAACCCCGCCGCATTTTTGCGCCTGTCCCAAGTCAGGAGCCTCTGGCCTTTGTTAGTCTTGTATTATTTTAATTTTAGTTTCTTGTGTACAATTTGGAAATTAGTTTGGCGTTCATTATCACTGAACTAGTATATATTTGTTTAGGGGCCAGCTGAAGGACGCCTCCGGGTGCGGGAATTTCTCGCTACATTGAAGACCTGTTGGTGACCTTCTGCTGTTGTTTTTTATTTGGTCGGGTTGTTGTCTCTTTGACACATTCCCCATTTCCATTCTCAATTTTATCTATTGTCATCTGCGAAAGAACATCATATCGATTGTCATATAGACACCTTTAAGTACTAAAATAACTGACCACACCACAAGTTTAAAAAATATATTGAAAAAAGTAAAACCAAGAAAGACAATTATTTGTCTAGTATCAGTGGGTTAACACACGTTAGAGGAACATTTAATACAGCTTCATTAAAAATTTGGTGAGTGAGACATCAATACAACAAATACCATACATGTATAACCTCAAATAACTATAAAAAAATAATTATAATTCAAATTTTAAATAAACTCACTTTTTTATTTCAGTACACGTTTGGTTTTGCTTGCTGCCACTTCCGGTGCAACCATAATCTGGAGAAAAGAAAACAATAACATGTATAAATACACCACCGTTAACCTGTTTATTTAGTTAATTGATAAGATTGATCTGGTGTCTTTCACTATCTTGAATTGGTATAAACAATAAAATTGTCCTCTTGAGATCGGTTATGAAATTAACAATTTTTGAGAGAGCAATGCAATCCGTTTTTTAGATATTCATCTAAACGAACAAAATGACGCCTTTCATCTTAATAATAGGACTGTGTTATATATGAGGGACTCAAATCTATGGTGGGTTCCATATCTATGGCAGATTCCTAATCTATGGTAAATTTGACGTCATGCCATCCCAAATCTATGGCAGATTTTTTACCATTCTAATCTATGGCAAGTTTTGTAATTTCCTAATCTATGACCAATTTCTGTTACGGTTTCCAAATCTATTGCAAATGTTGTGCAAATGGAAAATAAAGCAGTACCTATACGACCAATGATTTGTCTTAAATAAGTGGACATGTACTTAAATAAGTGGACATGTACATCAACGGTAGCATGTCTATAAACATTTGTGAAATAAACATTCCATGATGGTCAACCAAATCGTGGTGGCAAAAAAAAAAACATAAATGATAAATTCATATGCAGACTTCAAAATTGAAATGATGTGCCCCGTAAAAATAACTTTTTATAATCTTTGCATGGTACCTGTTTAACCCATTCATTAAACCAACTAGTCTAGTAAGTCCGGTGTTTTTTTTTTTTTATAAAACAGAGATGATAAATAAATATGAACAGTTTCAATTTTCAAATAATATTTATTTCTTCGTTAATGCATCTTTTTTTATTTAATGAAGATTTCATTCAAATTGGTATTCGGTTATTTTATCTTTCACTTTATAAACTTCGCCAGCCGTAGACAGTAATATTTTTTCTATAATTCCTTTCTAGAAAAAAAAAATGATGAAAAATGCGATGCCGTGCAAAATGTTAAAAAAATATGTCAAGTGGTCACATATGCTACGACATGTCTACGATGGATACACACAGAAAAAAAGAATTGTAATTGTACTGTCGTGGGTTTGTTGCAAGTCGGTCGTGCGACAGTCGTACGACAATCGTGAGTTATTTGGAGCTATTTCCTAGGTTTATTGTCATGGAATGCGCGTTTTACTGTCGTGTGACTGTCGTGGGTCAGACCTATTGGTATATAAAGAAGGCCCGATTTATTGCGTGCCATTTGCCATTTGCTTTCAATATTGTTCAGTGTTATAAGTTCGGTCCAAGTAAACGACGTTTTTCGTATTAGTTTATATTATAATGTTTCGCAAATTTAAACCAGTATGCACCCGGAAAGAAAAATTAACAAAAGGAAGGTGGTAGCAGTAAACGTGGAGGATGTAGACCAGACGGACAACCCCGTACCATAAGCTGAAGAGTATGAAGATTCGGAAACTACTGGAGATGTCACTGGGGTTGGAGACGAAAATATGTGGCACGTCGAACGTGCAACTGCCGTACGGCAGACAATCTATGGGATTCGTGGGATAATCGTGTGACTGTACGTGTATCACGAGTGTCTTGCGACAGTCGTAAGATTGTCGTACGACAGTCGTACGATTGTTAAATATTTAAATAGTTTATTTTGGTACACACAACAATGTGGTTATCGTGCGACAGTCGCACGGCTGTGGAAAGACAATCCCACGACAGCCACAAGACAGTGACACGACAAAAAATCATAGAGCAAAAAAGTGCATGTCAAATTTTTGTCCCATGGCACACGACAGCGCCACGATGCTCAAAATATCGTGCGACAGTCGTACGACGTTCACAGATGACCCACGATTGGGCAAAAATTCCTGCCGCGGCGCTGCATAGATGTTGTGTGCGTTCATTGTGACCAGGGCTTTTGACACTCCGCAAATTGTTGTCGAGGGCAGTGCCTATATCTGAAATAGTGTTCAAATCATGGGCGTCAAGTTGGTTACCTATTCCCTATTCCCTATTCGTTACCTATTCCCTATTCCCTATTCGTTGCCTATTCGTTACCTATTCCCTATTCCCTATTCGTTACCTATTCGTTACCTATTCCCTATTCCCTATTCGTTACCTATTCGTTACCTATTCCCTATTCCCTATTCGTTGCCTATTCGTTACCTATTCCCTATTCCCTATTCGTTACCTATTCGTTACCTATTCCCTATTCCCTATTCGTTACCTATTCGTTACTTATTTGATTTTTAATATCCTTCCCCCTTTTTAATTATGGCATGGAATAGTTTAATATGGCTGCCGTTACCATGGAAACGGCACAATTGTGAAAAAAAATGAGCTTTTGGTTTTTGGTGAACTGTTTGGATATGCTTCAACTCAGAATCATCATATTTTAAAACAATGTAGGTGCCCACTATATACAGGTGTTGGATGATTTTGGCGATCATTGGAACTACTATGTTGCCATGGAAACTACACCAAAATTTTCAAAATTCTCAAAATGCTCAAAACTTCATGAAACTTCACAGTAATGATGAGCAACATTGGAGTTGGAATTTCCAAAATAGGTCTTGTTACCATGAAAACAATGCAAAAAGGTCAAAAATTTCAAAAATAAGAATTTTACGCAAACTGGATGAAACTTTACAGGAATGGTAACTGGCATAGGCAGAGTTGGATTTTGAAGTTAGAATTTTCAAAATGGCCGCCGTAACCATGGAAACAGCAAAAATATCAAAAATTCAAAATGTTCAAACTTAATGAAACTTTGCAAAAATGTTACTAGACATCTGAAGAGGCTCTCTTTGACTTTGGAATTGTCAAAATGGCTGTCGCTCACCTGGTAATAGGGGGAAGGGGTGCCTTCCGTTATTGCTAGCAATTACAAATCTAGTTGTTAATAGTCTTACATATGGTAATAGTTCTGAATTGGTTGAGGTAAAATGATCTTTTTATGACCTATTTATATGTGTTTGTGCTCAACCGATCCTTTTACTTCATGTTCGATACGCATTTGTTCCTTACTTGTTTTTTATACGTTCTACCTTTTAACTGCTTTATGTCCGTATGTTTGAAGATGGATCTTGGTTCGACGGGATGAAATCACCGTGTTAGCGCTTGCGTAAAAACGAAGATGTGGTATGATTACCAATGAGACAACACTCCACATTAGACCAAAATGACACAGAAATTATCACTATAGTTCACTGTACGGCCTTCAACAATGAGCATAGCCCAAACCGTGTAGTCACCTATAAAAGGCCCAGACATGACAACCTCATACAATTCAAACAACAAAACTGACGGCCGTATTTCATATACAAAAAAATAAACGGAAATATGTAACACAAAAACAAACGATAACTACTTAATTTCAGGCTCTTGTCTAGGGACAGGCACATACTTACATAATGTGGTAGAGTTAAACATGTAAGCAGGTGTACATCGTTTCGGAGCATGCTATTACCTTGTTTAATTCGTTCCATCACTCGCTTATAATTCGCTTATAATACGTGTATCTTACGTTGCACCTTTTAAAACATGATTTTCAATTGTTTTGTTGTCTCTGTGGAAGATTTGGGCTCTTAGAGGTGATATAACTCTATAAGTGCATTTGTATCCGTTCCAGCGGTCGGATAATACCCTGTTAAATATTCGTTACTATCTTTAAATACGCTTTTAAAATTCAAATATCGGTTAATAATGTGTTCTTAGATGAACCCCTTAGATATAAGCGATGAATTGTTCCAATTCGTTAATTGTTTACATATCTCGTGTGAAGGTAATTAATTATTCGTGGCTTTCTTAGAGATGAAATACCCCTAGAATGCCTGCCTTAATATGTACTCGTTCATTCCATGAGCGGGTATCGGTGATTAAATACCCTGTTTAACCAAACCTATTCGGGTTAACCTTTATATCGTTACCTATTCGTTACCTATTCGCTTATAATACATTTTTTTATACGTTTGCACCTTTAGAAAAGGATTTTCAATTATGTCATGATCTCGGTGGTAACAATGTGTTCTTAGAGATGAAATGACCCCATTAGAGCGCATGTACCCGTTCCAGCGCTCGGTAAATAACCTGTTACCTATTCGTTACCTATTCGCTTTTAATGCGCGGGTATACGCTGCACCTTGAAATAAATCGTGTTTTAATTGTGTTCATGTCTCTGGTGTAACAATGTGTTCTTAGAGATGAAATGACCCCATTAGAGCGCATGTAGCCGTTCCAGCGCTCGGTAAATAACCTGTTACCTATTCGTTACTTATTCGCTTTTAATGCGCGGGGTATACGGTGCACCTTGAAATAAATCGTTTTTTAATTGTGTTCAGGTCTCTGGTGGTAAGAATGTGTTCTTAGAGATGAAATTACCCTATTAGCGCGCATGTACCCGTTCCAGCGCTCGGTTAATACCCTGTTACCTATTCGTTACCTATTCGTTACCTATTCGCTTATAATACATTTTTTTTATACGTTTCACCTGTTAGAAAAGGATTTTCAATTATGTCCAGGTCTCAGACGGTAACAATGTGTTCTTAGAGATGAAATGACCCCATTAGAGCGCATGTACCCGTTCCAGCGCTCGGTAAATAACCTGTTACCTATTCGTTACCTATTCGCTTTTAATGCGCGGGGTATACGCTGCAACTTGAAATAAATCGTGTTTTAATTGTGTTCATGTCTGGTGGTAACAATGTGTTCTTAGAGATGAAATGACCCCATTAGAGCGCATGTACCCGTTCCAGCGCTCGGTAAATAACCTGTTACCTATTCGTTACTTATTCGCTTTTAATGCGCGGGGTATACGGTGCACCTTGAAATAAATCGTTTTTTAATTGTGTTCAGGTCTCTGGTGGTAAGAATGTGTTCTTAGAGATGAAATGACCCTATAAGCGCGCATGTACCCGTTCCAGCGCTCGGTTAATACCCTGTTACCTATTCGTTACCTATTCGTTACCTATTCGCTTATAATACATTTTTTTATACGTTTCACCTGTTAGAAAAGGATTTTCAATTATGTCCATGTCTCAGGTGGTAACAATGTGTTCTTAGAGATGAAATGACCCCATTAGAGGCATGTACCCGTTCCAGCGCTCGGTAAATAACCTGTTACCTATTCGTTACCTATTCGCTTTTAATGCGCGGGGTATACGCTGCACCTTGAAATAAATCGTGTTTTAATTTGTTCATGTCTGGTAGTAACAATGTGTTCTTAGAGATGAAATGACCCCATTAGAGCGCATGTACCGTTCCAGCGCTCGGTAAATAACCTGTTACCTATTCGTTACTTATTCGCTTTTAATGCGCGGGTATACGGTGCACCTTGAAATAAATCGTTTTTTAATTGTGTTCAGGTCTCTGGTGGTAAGAATGTGTTCTTAGAGATGAAATACCCTATTAGCGCGCATGTACCCGTTCCAGCGCTCGGTTAATACCCTGTTACCTATTCGTTACCTATTCGTTACCTATTCGCTTATAATACATTTTTTTTATACGTTTCACCTGTTAGAAAAGGATTTTCAATTATGTCCAGGTCTCAGACGGTAACAATGTGTTCTTAGAGATGAAATGACCCCATTAGAGCGCATGTACCCGTTCCAGCGCTCGGTAAATAACCTGTTACCTATTCGTTACCTATTCGCTTTTAATGCGGGTATACGTGCAACTTGAAATAAATCTGTTTTAATTGTGTTCATGTCTGGTGGTAACAATGTGTTCTTAAGATGAAATACCCCATTAGAGCGCATGTACCCGTTCCAGCGCTCGGTAAATAACCTGTTACTATTCGTTACTTATTCGCTTTTAATGCGCGGGGTATACGGTGCACCTTGAAATAAATCGTTTTTTAATTGTGTTCAGGTCTCTGGTGGTAAAATGTGTTCTTAGAGATGAAATGACCCTATTAGCGCGCATGTACCCGTTCCAGCGCTCGGTTAATACCCTGTTACCTATTCGTTACCTATCGTTACCTATTCCTTATAATACATTTTTTTATACGTTCACCTGTTAGAAAAGGATTTTCAATTATGTCCATGTCTCAGGTGGTAACAATGTGTTCTTAGAGATGAAATTACCCTATTAGCGCTCATGTACCTGTTCCAGCGCTCGGTTAATACCCTGTTACCTATTCGTTACCTATTCGCTTATAATACATTTTTTAACGTTGCACCTGTTAGAAAAGGATTTTTAATTCAGTTCATATCTCTGGTGGTAATGATGTGTTCTTTTAGATGAAATACCCCTATTAGCGCGTATGCACTCGTTCCAGCGCTCGGATAATACCCTGTTACTGATTCGTTCCCTATTCGCTTTTAATGCGCGGGTTATACGCTGCACCTTGAAATAAATCGTTTTTCAATTGTGCCCATGTCTCTGGTGGTAACAATGTGTTCTTAGAGATGAAATGACTCTATTAGCACGCATGTACCCGTTCCAGCGCTCGCTTTATACCCTGTTACCTATTCGTTACCTATTCACTTATAATACGTTTGTTGTACGTTGCACCTTTCAGAAAAAGGATTTTCAATGGTGTCCGTGTCTCTGGTGGTAACAATGTGTTCTTAGAGATGAAATGATCCTATTAGCGCGTATGTACCCGTTCCAGCGCTCGATAAATACCCTGTTACCTATTCGTTACCTATTCACTTATAATACGTTTGTTGTACGTTGCACCTTTTAGAAAAGGATTTTTAATTCAGTTCATATCTCTGGTGGTAATAATGTGTTCTTTTAGATGAAATACCACTATTAGCGTGTATGTACTCGTTCCAGCGCTCAGTTAATGCCCTGCTACTTATTCGTTCCTTATTTGCTTTTAATGCACGAGGTATACGTTGCACCTTGAAATAAATCGTTTTTTTAATTGTGTTCATGTCTCTGGTGGTAACAATGTGTTCTTAGAGATGAAATGACCCAATTAGAGCGCATGAACCCGTTCCAGCGCTCGCTTAATACCCTGTTACCTATTCGTTACCTATTCACTTATAATACGTTTGTTGTATGTTGCACCTTTTAGAAAAGGATTTTTAATTGTCTCCATGTCTTTTGTGGTAACAATGTGTTCTTAGAGATGAAATTACCCTATTAGCGCGCATGTACCCGTTCCTGCGCTAGGTTAATACCCTGTTACCTATTCGTTACCTATTCGTTACCTATTCACTTATAATACGTTTGTTGTACGTTGCACCTTTCAAAAAGGATTTTCAATGGTGTCCGTGTCTCTGGTGGTAACAATGTGTTCTTAGAGATGAAATGACGCTATAAGCGCATGTACCCGTTCCAGCGCTCGATAAATACCCTGTTACCTATTCGTTACCTATTCACTTATATTACGTTTGTTGTACGTTGCATCTTTTAGAAAAGGATTTTTAATTCAGTTCATATCTCTGGTGGTAATAATGTGTTCTTTTAGATGAAATACCCCTATTAGCGCATATGTACTCGTTCCAGCGCTCAGTTAATACCCTGCTTCTTATTCGTTCCTTATTTGCTTTGAATGCACGAGGTATACGTTGCACCTTGAAATAAATCGTTTTTTAATTGTGTTCATGTCTCTGGTGGAACGGGTACATGAGCGCTAATAGGATAATTTCATCTCTAAGAACACATTGTTACCACCTGAGACATGGACATAATTGAAAATCCTTTTCTAACATTTGAAACGTATAAAAAAATGTATTATATGCGAATAGGTAACGAATAGGTAACGAATAGGTAACAGGGTATTAACCGAGCGCTAGAACGGGTACATGCGCGCTAATAGGGTAATTTCATCTCTAAGAACACATTGTTACCACCAGACATGAACACAATTAAAAAACGATTTATTTCAAGGTGCACCGTATACCCCGCGCATTAAAAGCGAATAGGTAACGAATAGGTAACAGGTTATTTACCGAGCGCTGGAACGGGTACATGCGCTCTAATGGGGTCATTTCATCTCTAAGAACACATTGTTACCGTCTGAGACCTGGACATAATTGAAAATCCTTTTCTAACAGGTGCAACGTATAAAAAAATGTATTATAAGCGAATAGGTAACGAATAGGTAACGAATAGGTAACAGGGTATTAACCGAGCGCTGGAACGGGTACATGCGCGCTAATAGGGTAATTTCATCTCTAAGAACACATTCTTACCACCAGAGACCTGAACACAATTAAAACACGATTTATTTTAAGTTGCAGCGTATACCCTGCGCATTAAAAGCGAATAGGTAACAATATTATTTACCGAGCACTGGAACGGGTACATGAGCGCTAATAGGGTAATTTCATCTCTAAGAACACATTGTTACCACCTGAGACATGAACACAATTAAAACACGATTTATTTCAAGTTGCAGCGTATACCCGCGCATTAAAAGCGAATAGGTAACGAATAGGTAACGAATAGGTAACAGGGTATTATCCGAGCGCTGGAACGGGTACATGCGCGCTAATAGGGTCATTTCATCTCTAAGAACACATTCTTACCACCAGAGACCTGAACACAATTAAAACACGATTTATTTCAAGTTGCAGCGTATACCCCGCGCATTAAAAGCGAATAGGTAACGAATAGGTAACAGGTTATTTACCGAGCGCTGGAACGGGTACATGCGCTCTAATGGGGTCATTTCATCTCTAAGAACACATTGTTACCGTCTGAGACCTGGACATAATTGAAAATCCTTTTCTAACAGGTGAAACGTATAAAAAAATGTATTATAAGCGAATAGGTAACGAATAGGTAACAGGGTATTAACCGAGCGCTGGAACGGGTACATGCGCGCTAATAGGGTAATTTCATCTCTAAGAACACATTGTTACCACCAGACATGAACACGATTAAAAAACGATTTATTTCAAGGTGCACCGTATACCCCGCGCATTAAAAGCGAATAAGTAACGAATAGGTAACAGGTTATTTACCGAGCGCTGGAACGGGTACATGCGCTCTAATGGGGTCATTTCATCTCTAAGAACACATTGTTACCATCAGAGATATGAATTTAATTGAAAATCCTTTTCTAAAAGGTGCAACGTACAACAAACGTACTATAAGTGAATAGGTAACGAATAGGTAACGAATAGGTAACAGGGTATTAACCGATCGCTGGAACGAGTACATATGCGCTTATAGGGGTATTTCATCTATAAGAACACATTATTACCACCAGAGAAATAAACACAATTGGAAATCCTTTTCTAAAAGGTGCAACGTACAACAAACTTTTTAAAAGCGAATTAGTAACGAATATTTAACAGGGTATTATCCGACCGCTGGAACGGATACAAATGCACTTATAGAGTTATATCACCTCTAAGAGCCCAAATCTTCCACCAGAGACAACAAAACAATTGAAAATCATGTTTTAAAAGGTGCAACGTAAGATACACGTATTATAAGCGAATTATAAGCGAGTGATGGAACGAATTAAACAAGGTAATAGCATGCTCCGAAACGATGTACACCCTGCTTACATGTTTAACTCTACCACATTATGTAAGTATGTGCCTGTCCCTAGACAAGAGCCTGAAATTAAGAAGTTATCGTTTGTTTTTGTGTTACATATTTCCGTTTATTTTTTTGTATATGAAATACGGCCGTCAGTTTTGTTGTTTGAATTGTATGAGGTTGTCATGTCTGGGCCTTTTATAGGTGACTACACGGTTTGGGCTATGCTCATTGTTGAAGGCCGTACAGTGAACTATAGTTGATAATTTCTGTGTCATTTTGGTCTAATGTGGAGTGTTGTCTCATTGGTAATCATACCACATCTTCGTTTTTACGCAAGCGCTAACACGGTGATTTCATCCCGTCGAACCAAGATCCATCTTCAAACATACGGACATAAAGCAGTTAAAAGGTAGAACGTATAAAAAACAAGTAAGGAACAAATGCGTATCGAACATGAAGTAAAAGGATCGGTTGAGCACAAACACATATAAATAGGTCATAAAAAGATCATTTTACCTCAACCAATTCAGAACTATTACCATATGTAAGACTATTAACAACTAGATTTGTAATTGCTAGCAATAACGGAAGGCACCCCTTCCCCCTATTAACAGGTGAGCGACAGCCATTTTGACAATTCCAAAGTCAAAGAGAGCCTCTTCAGATGTCTAGTAACATTTTTGCAAAGTTTCATTAAGTTTGAACATTTTGAATTTTTGATATTTTTGCTGTTTCCATGGTTACGGCGGCCATTTTGAAAATTCTAACTTCAAAATCCAACTCTGCCTATGCCAGTTACCATTCCTGTAAAGTTTCATCCAGTTTGCGTAAAATTCTTATTTTTGAAATTTTTGACCTTTTTGCATTGTTTTCATGGTAACAAGACCTATTTTTGAAATTCCAACTCCAATGTTGCTCATCATTACTGTGAAGTTTCATGAAGTTTTGAGCATTTTGAGAATTTTGAAAATTTTGGTGTAGTTTCCATGGCAACATAGTAGTTCCAATGATCGCCAAAATCATCCAACACCTGTATATAGTAGGCACCTACATTGTTTTAAAATATGATGATTCTGAGTTGAAGCATATCCAAACAGTTCACCAAAAACCAAAAGCTCATTTTTTTCACAATTGTGCCGTTTCCATGGTAACGGCAGCCATATTAAACTATTCCATGCCATAATTAAAAAGGGGGAAGGATATTAAAAATCAAATAAGTAACGAATAGGTAACGAATACGGAATAGGGAATAGGTAACGAATAGGTAACGAATAGGGAATAGGGAATAGGTAACGAATAGGCAACGAATAGGGAATAGGGAATAGGTAACGAATAGGTAACGAATAGGGAATAGGGAATAGGTAACGAATAGGCAACGAATAGGGAATAGGGAATAGGTAACGAATAGGGAATAGGGAATAGGTAACCAACTTGACGCCCATGTTCAAATCTATAGGTTCTGTCAACGTTTGCGGGGCCGACGATGTAATATGGCGTTGTTCAATTGTGACGCATTTCAAAGATCTGCCACGGATTTGGGAAAACAAAAATCTACTATAGATGTGAGTTGTAAGGCGTTTGTAACTTCACACTTGCATAGATTATGAATCTGCCATAGATTTGAAACCCGCCATAGATTTGAGTCCTACATATATTTATATAATATTTCTTGTGTTATTCATTTTCTCACACCTGAGTAATACAAGTAGATACAACTCGTATAATCTAACTTTGACCAAAGAATGTGTAGCAAACTAATCTATTTTCTTTGTAGCAAGAAACATATTCCCCATAACTTATTGTTCCCAGGAAAACATTTATTTATCAAAATTATCTTTTCATATCTTATTGTTAATTTGAATATATATGTTTTCTTCCAATCACACACATTTTGGTTTATTTCAATTTGAATCACGCCGATAACTGACAATTGATGTTTTATATTAAAAAAAAATATGCAAAAACAATCTATTTTGATGTGAAACCCCTCCTCTCCCCTTATCATAAATGGTAAAAAATAAATTAAAAAGACCCCATCTTAATAGTGAACAGAAATTAAAAATAAGCTACTTAAACATGTTAGTGTCTAACGCGGTGTACAGTAAACATGTTTACATTTGGTTTAAAGTAATGTACACTATTTTCATTAAATTTGTTCACATCTATACACCTTGTTTAGTTACCTGTGCATAAGCGTTGTTCACACTTGTAAACTATATCTATACTATTAAACGAGAAGACCTCATTTTGGGTGTCGCTTCTCTTCTTTCCACAATAAATTAATCATCACGCCTCTGTGTCCTATGGGTACAGTGCATAATCGCATTTGTCATCCATTCATATGATTATTCAGATTGAGTTATTTTGGGTGAAAAACGAGAAAAAAAGACGTCCGGATATGTTTCCGTCATTGGGCGAAATTTTAAGTCAGATTAGACTTCCGGTTTTCGTTTTCTGTATACTTTGAACATACATTATACTACGAATACAGTGTATTTTCTGTCTTATATCCGTCATTGGACGAAATTTAAATCAGATTAAACCTCCGGTTTGCGTTTTTTTCTTTTTACTTTGAAACAAATACATATACTACGAATAAAGTGTATTTTCTGTCTGATATCATTTTCAAGTTTACTATCCACGGCGGTCACAGGGTTTATTTAATAGAGAGGGTCTGAATAATATATCAATGACCAATATATCAATGACCGATGTGGATCAATTATTAAACTGAGTATTGACTGTAAATACACTTTCGGGACGTCTGGAACGGGTGTTTTTAAGATCGAAATTTCAGGATTGACCCATGATTTCGGGATCCGGGATTTCTTTTTTCAAATTTCGGGATGTCGAGATATTTAATTTGTATAATAAATTCAGAACCTCGGGATTTCATGTTTTTAAGCCCGGGATATTGGGATCAGGGCCCCTCCGCAGTGGCGGATCCAGAAATTTTCATACGCAGGGGCCCGTTGACTGCCTAAGAGGGGCCCGCTCCGGTCGTGCTTCAGTGATTCCCTATATAAGCATGAATGTTCATAATATATAGATAAGCGCTAAAATTATCCATGTGTCATTAAAATAAATAGAGAACAAACATAAAAAAGGATTTTTTTGTGGAAAAGGGAGGAGCCGGGCTAGAAAAATAATTATCCTGTCCCAAATTACCTATGACTTTTGATACCTTTTCTGAAATTTCTCAAGTCACTAAATGTACAAAAAAAAGAAGATGTGGTATGAATGTCAATGAGACAGCTCTCCACAAGAGACCAAAATGACACCGAAATTAACATGTAAAGGTCACCTTACGGCTTTCAACAATAAACAAAAGCCGATACCGCATAGTCTGATATAAAAGGCCCCGAAATGACAATGTAAAACAATTCAAATGAGAAAACTAACAGCCTTCTTTATCTATAAAAAAAACAAAAAAAAACAAATATCACTGAACCACTGAATTACAGGCTCCTGACTGGAATGTTCATAATACATGTACACTAAATGTATGTTCATAATGAAATTAATAGAAAACCAAAAATGGGAATTTTGGAAATAAAGGAGGAGGGTTAAAAAAAACATTTTCCTGTCCCCAAGTACCTATGACTTTTGATACTTTTCCTGAAATTCTCAAGTCATTAAATCTCTTACAAAATTCTTCCTATAACACTTTACATCCTTTCAAATACGCTCTGAATGCCCGCGATTTCGCGGGTGTGTTCTAGTATCATTTAAATGTCAATTACGTAGAACCGAATTCAAATTTTCGAACAATTTTTCTAGCAGTTAAAGAACGACCATTTGACTTTAAAAAAGGGGGCATGGATTTTCTCACAATTTGATTAAAAAAAATCGTGTCATACAGATGAGTAGAATTTGGCAAAGGGAGGGGGTAATGTTTTTTTTTATTTCTAATTGTATTTAATCGGATCTGAGATAACACAAACAACAATTAACCTCAATCTTTTTCAGTAATGCAATTATGAGTGAATCGTTGTTTGAATAAAGACAAGTGGAAAATATTTCTGTCAGTGTGTTTCTTTCAGTCGATTCGGGAAGACCTTTTCAAATGAATTATGTGTTCGGCAATGATAATGGGTGAGTCTTGATACGGGGTTAATAAGGCTACGTTAAGTGTGTTTATAACAAATAAATACATCAAGTTAAGGCAAATATTTCTGTTAAGAGCTTTAAATTATTAAGTGTTGTAAGTATCAATTTTATATAAACATCGTTTATGTTTTAAATATACATGGGAAAATTACAGTTCTGAATGCCTAGTTTTGTGAACACTTAACCTACACAAGGCCTACATGGACTATTGACTGCATGTAGACAAAACATGATACAAACTAAACGTAAAAATTGAGTTATATCAATGGGAACGTAATTATGTTTACTTTATGTGTGATATACACTAACAAAACACCGAGTTTAGGTCAATGTGAACACGGCCTAGTATATATACATTTGTTTACAAAGTAATGCTATTTTTCCCCTTATAAAATCAATCTATATTTAAATTTATATTTACATATCGGTGAATAACATTTGTCGTTTCATTTATGTATGGAAGTTTATATAAACTAATAGTAATAAAAGAAACAAAGACCTTTATTCACTTTTGATAATTAGTAAAATATTATTAATTATAATCATACGTTTTTTGTACGGCAAATAGTATTTAAGAATATTTATAAAATATTCCCAATAGCCATGGATATACCAATAACGAACAACCTTGACTCTATTTTCATATATTACAGTACGATTTTCGCGAAAGCCATCCCAAACTCGGATTACGATTACATAATTGCTTGAAACAAATAAAAGTTTTAAAAGCAAAAGGTTGTTGTTAATTCTTTCAATTGCATTAAAGTTTTATATAAAAAAAAAAAAAAACTAAACTTGATTATGACCGCGTTTTTTTTTATCGGTTATTTATATAACTTACGAAAAGAGACATACTTGCGTGAAAATAAACAGAAACTAACGCTGAATATAAAATGTGAGCAGTGAGTTTAAAAAAAAATACGTGTCTTAAAACTTGTATATGCAAGTAAAAAAGAAAATACTTTCCACCATTCGTTATGCTTTATAAGTCTACGGCATTTTCTCTTTACGATTTGTTAGCATTACTTTAGGATCAATAATACATTTCGGCTACAACAGGAATACTTCTATAGCTGCATCAACTCGTCGTTGCATAATATTTATTTACGCACAATGAATGTAAACTTGTGTTTTGTATTTAGAACAGTGATCTTTGAATATTTTTTAAAGCAATTAATTGCCGTGGGAAGACGATACGCATCTCAGTGATCAACAGTGCGTGGTTGAACTTGAACTTGACTTCGCTCACAATATTGAATGCTAAAAATAGTGACATCAATTTTGTCCACGAGATTTTTATTTGGCGGGATATAGTATCACGTAACAGTAAACTCATGTGACCTTTCTGGATAACCGTGGGAAAACTCATTTAAGGTTTAAACTTGCTTTGTAATGATTGACATGTGTGTGCGTTAAGATTGAGGCTCTAGAAGGTCCTTTTACAATTGATTAACCGGAATCTCAAATATGATCCTTTTCTGAATAAACGAACACCTGCCATTTATTTTGACGTTTCTCAGTCAACAAAGGACATAAACCTGAACATTATTTATACGTCCATAGTCAACACTATACATTAATGGTAGATAAAAACAGGATACATATCGTTCAGTTACTGATGGGCGTTGGTAGAGATCCTCTGTGAAAATGTGTCGATCGTGAAAATCCGATCCACATTTTTTTTTACATATTTCTTTTTTGTAGAACACGATATAATTTCATTTTAATATTCTACAGTATTAATTGTTGAAATACTTCTTTTTTTTTTTTTAATTTCGCCGAGGACTTGCGCCAATCCAATTTTATTTTAAATAATAAAAGATCAATAACAGGTCATAACAGATACACAACACATGATTTTTTTCTTCATTTAATTAAATAAGGTTGTGATTATTGTGTTGTGTCTGGACGGGGAATGTCTTTTAGTATTTATGAATATAGGGCTGCCACATTGCATACAAAACGATTTGTAACTTTACAGTTTCTTTTTTAAATTCAAATATTTCAAGTCGGTAATCTACCCGAGGTAGTGAAACATAATATTTTACATTTCAAAATAAATTGAAAGTAACAGAGTTCACTTGTTGATCCGATAAATTAACTATTGGGTTTAGATTGAACAAATTATCGTAAAAAGCGGCATTTTGTTTTAAGCCAGTTGATATTAGTTATATAATATTGGACAATAAATGAACCGGAAATTGCTCACTGAGTTAGGTCATACAAGGTTCTAATTGTGGTAAAATCGTCTTTGTTGAAAAAAAAAACAAAAATTTATGACCTGATCGGACTATAATGAAAATACAAAATAAGTGTTTTATTCGTATTTTTATACGTTTGTACGTTTTATTTCATATGACAATGACATTTGCATTTGCATATACATACAAGAATAATTATCGTATTTTAAATGAAAATGTCACACTTTCATCTGACAAAGAAAGGACATTTAAATAACGTATTTTAAAGCACACAGGTGCAATCAAGATCGATTAAATGTACAAAGGTAATAAATCTGACTAATCCGATTATGTTGTCACGCGTCATTAATTTTCAGTACATCCGATGGGCAATTAACCAATTAACAGCCACGCGGTGTTGGGAGAGAATCTATGGAGGAAATTGGGAGTATAATTAGTGATTCGCGGTGTCACACCGCTACACTCGGAAATTGGTGATTAGAGTTCGTGATTACAAACTCTCTGGCGTACTGTACTTAAATATCGATAGACAGTATTCATTTGTATGAAACACTTCACAATTACAAGAAATATATTCAAATATAACCAAAAAATAAAAAATAAAAGCAAGATACCTGTTGATAGTGATAAATTTACTGGACAGGATTTCAGAAAACAAGAGCAGTCTTCTTCAGTTGGAATACAAAAGCAAAAATGTTGTGGATTTTTAAGAAATGCATAGCTCTTTGTATAGTCACATCGACATGTTTTATCATCTTTTGATGATCTAGCCTTGAACATAACTTGTCCTTCTCCATTGCAGTGTGATTTATCATAAATACAGTCACTCATGCTTCCATTGGTCTGGAAGTTAAATGGCTGATAGCGATTTTGTATACACTTTCCTCTTGTAAAGAAATTGGCAAATATTCGCTTACTTCCTGTAATATACCAATTATCATGAGTCAACATCTGTTTATCTATGTGTGAACCTACTTAATAAGTCAAGGAAATATAAATCATGATAATAAAGCTAAAATCATGGAAACTACTGAAAAGAGCGAAACTGGGTGAGTGGACTTGGTACGTTGTTTTGCTGTGTGAAATGATGTATGCATTGCCTGCTATTAAAATCCACATTAAGTAAAAATGCTAAAATCCACATTAAGTAAAAATGCTAAAATCCAGAATAATACAACTAGTACACTGTTTACATATCATTTATCTTTTAGGAAACTTAATATCAAAAACCACGAAAAAATATGATAAGATTGATGAAAATCGTGTCACTGAACGTACAATTTGATTACTTTTATAGGTCAAATAGTTATAAGAACTTTTATGAACATACTAAGTTGAGTTAATGACATGTACATTTTAAGAAATAATAAAACATACACGTTATGTGATATCAAATATACCTTTTCTATCCCAGTCTGGGCCTTTGCATCCTTCAACATATTTTCCTGCCACATTGTTGTACAAGCAAAAGTATTTCAATGTGCTGTTACATATTAACTTGGCCCGAATTTTCCAGCCACTTTGTGACGGACATTTCAAAGTGTAGGAGTCCACGTTTACTATAACTAGAATAGCCTGCAATATATGCACATGCAAATTAATTAATGTAAGATGACTTCATAAAAATATTTCAGTAATTTATTCGTCTGTTTATTAAATGATTGCATGTTGTCGTTTGAGGTATTTTGCGTTATGGTTTGAGGGATTGTTAAGATCAACAACTTTGATATCCTCTTAAATTCCCGAACAGGACAGAAAAAAGAAAGCCATGGTTTTCCCGCTTGCATGGTTTTAGACTAGTATTTTGTTGTGCCTTTTATAATTTACTGTTCGATGTAAGACAAGGGCTCCGTGTTGAAGACTTTGATCTATAATAGCTTTTTTCTTTTACAAATTTCGACTTGGATGGAGAATTGTCTTATTTACGCTCATACCAAACCTTCTTATATATATTGTAAATGTATATCCATGTCTGGTCGGATTTGATAAGGAGAATTATCACACAGTTTACAACTTGCGCATTGAATTTATATAAATCATATTGTACATAGTAGATGTAGGTTTAATTTCCCTTAATAACTGTTGAAACAACCAAATACAAGGATATATAAATATAGCATACAATTTTACCAGTTGACAATAAGGATAGTTCCTCTGGTTTCAATGAATATGTGAAGATGTAATACCACCATGTTATAGTACCTCACATCTTGTTGCATATGAAAAAGGGCCAAAAAAATATATTCCCTTTAATTTCCCAATTGTAGTAAATTTATCTTACTTTGCATTGCAATTGTTTCATAAAAAAATATCTTGAGTGTTTCAAAGAACCATTATTACTTATTTTTGTATTTTTATAGAATATTTTGGAAACTTAGGGTTCCATGGTTACTAAAGCTTTTACACAGAAAGAGAAGGATGAACATTTAATTTTTTAACATCAAGGCATGATTATTTTCTTATATTTTGCATTTGTGGTATATTTTTCCTACTGACGTCATACAACCACACAATTTCCTTAACTATAGATATTAAAACAACAATGTTAAATGATCTAAAACAGTCTATTAAAATGTCCTCGAATTCATCAAGTAGGTCTACATTTATAATTTGGACAACGACGGAGGGTACTCAGGAACAGAATACAATAATACATGTATATCAATACGTATTACCGAATTCCAGTGGATTTTCAGTCGATGTACAATAAGTATATAATTAAACTTACTTGAAATACTAAGAACTCCAAGACAATGGTAATAAATGAAAAGACGTCTTTCATGACAGAATATTATTCATAATCAGGAAAAATATATGCACCTATAAATTAAAAGAACATTTTATATAGAAACGTTAGTTCGAATTACAAAGCGTGTATAAACCAGACACACCTCTTTGTGATAAATTAGTTTTAATTGGACTATGACTAAGAATGCAGATAGACCATACAATTTAGGAAAAATTAGTTTTCCGATGTTTAAATCTCGTAAATCAATTATGAAAATAACACTCAAAAGGGGCAATCAGTTACATAAATCACAGAAAAGAATGAAATATAAACGACAATAAGTCACAGAATCAACAAGACATTTATTTTTTCTTAATTTCGTAATTCTATCAACCTATTTTGTTTTAATACGATCTATTTGATAAAAATCAATATCATATTATAAATATTATTATTTACGCTGGTAGTGTACTTGCTAATATATATGATAAGAGCTTAGTTTTTACCATGCTACACGATTATAATCTTATATTTATTACTCACTATCGAAGTGTCTCGTGTTAGAAAATATGCAAAGACAAAAAGAATTCAAAACTTCGAAAGTAAACATCGTGTAAATAGATAGGATTTATTGTCAATATGACATAGACACATTTGTAATGTATTTAAAAGGATGACCTGATTAACCAACCGTTCACTCGTCTTCCTTTGAAGTATTTTTTTTAAATGCAATGTATCTTTTACATAATTTAAAGTCTAAGTTTGTCTCATTTTGATAAAGATATATTATCGATTTGTTGAAAATCGATTTTTATAAAGACATTGCTCATTCATGTCACATATAAACACACATTATCAGGAAATGTCAATAAAAACCGGCATCCTAAACTGAAAGTTATGTTTACCCAAGTGAATACGTTGAATATTAAAGGTCTCAATTTTGATCATACTCGTATCAATTCAAAACTTTTAAGATTTGTAAAAAATGCCGTACTTACCAGATTCCTTTCAGAAAACAATTTTTCCTCATCTAGGTCGTATTGGTAGAGAGAATAGTACTACCCTGGGAGGCAAACGTATTGAATAGCCGGTAGATATATTTTGAAAATCATTTAAAAACTACTAGACAGATCAATCAATTTCTGTCTGACTTTGACAAGTGGGTTATCCCAATGAGTTAATTGCATTTTCATTTGTGACAAAACGAAAGTTGATCTGTACATGTAGTAGTTTAATATTTTACTTGCGTGTTGTTAAGGTAAATATTGAAAAAAATAATCCTTGATTTTTAACGTTATCCATACATTAAAAAAGTCTTATTTTTTAACTTGTCGAGCAAAAAGAATGATTACAAATGTCAATATAGATAACGGTATGTTGATTTACCTGAAAGGAGGTCAAGCTTATTAGAGGTATGACCTACTAAAGATTAACTAGGAGATTAAAGTGATATATTATAATACAGATTTATTAATGTTTTGTGGTTCAATAAAAAAAAAATAAAGAAAGTGTAACCTAATTTTTAGTAGATTTTTAGAAAGATGCTCTTTTGTTTCTCCTCCGAAACTAAACATAGCTATAGATCTAAATTGCACTTGGTTAATGAACCACGTTGATGAGACATAGTTATATTCATTTTAGTAATTAGTTTATCAATGGAGTACCATCAAAGTAAATGGGAGGGAGCAAGAGTATACACCTACAATGTTGAAAAGGGAATAAAATCAATAACTAAAAAAAAACAAACTTGTACCTGTTATGCTTTAATGAAGGCATTGTATTGGAATTTTAGGTTGAACGTTCCTTGTTAATTTGCTGAAGTCATATAATTTCCTATTTTAGTGAATAACAATTAAGACAGACATATATAAAAAGAATCATTACCATTCTTTTTCAGACCGGCAAAATAATGTGATATTTATAAGGTGTGACCGAAGGTTTAAATCTAACAAAAATAACACCATTGGAATGTACATATACCATTGAATATAAATCGGTCAATCTATTTATTGATCTATTGGTTTTTGTGCTTTAAAAATAGTTAAAGTACGAATTTGAGTTTTCTATTTTTGTTTTCTTTTCATTAACTTTGATAACAAATAAATTTGTTTAAAACATGTCAACATGGTAATAATATCGAAGGAAAATAAAAGCAAGAAAACTATAAATATTTGAACTAGATCTTACAAAGATTTATATTTTTATTAAAATAATTGTTTCTCCA
Source organism: Mytilus edulis (assembly GCA_019925275.1). Classification (NCBI taxonomy): domain Eukaryota; kingdom Metazoa; phylum Mollusca; class Bivalvia; order Mytilida; family Mytilidae; genus Mytilus; species Mytilus edulis. The sequence goes on from CM034354.1 coordinate 30,140,540, forward strand.
ATAGCTCTTTGCATCCGTGACAGCTGTTTATTCGGGACAATTATATAATTGTTAATGTAAACTTTGTTGTACGAACGTACATGACATTTAGAACGCACCTACGCATGTGAGATTTCCGCGGGGTTTTGGTGAATGTAAACAGAAAGATACGAGGACCGAGAATACTGAATACAAACAGAGAAAACGTTATTTAAATCATTATGGCATCTTTGTGCTTCTGAAGGTTATCGAAATGATAGTTTTAAACATATACTCAAATTTTAATACGTCGGATATCTTTTTTAAAGATAGTTCTTGTTTGTTATATTTATTTATAACACCTTGGTATGTTATTTATCTTTTTTCATATCTCATATTTGCGATTGACAAACAATACAAAACAAAAGCATGAATGCATTTTTTTTGACTGGCATGGTTTCCAAAAAAACAAAACAACATAACATGCAAAAGTAATTTAGCTTTGTTGAGAATTCTTCTTAGAATATAAAAGAAAGAAATTTTGCTTTATTTACACTTTAAAATAGCCCTTATTACATTATGATTTATACCCAACACAATAAAATTTAAATGGCAGATGTGTTTTCTTCATACAAATTTAACGCGAACTTAAACGGAATGATAAGTTTAATTGTAATATTATGCATTATTTAATGACAAGAAAATCCCAAGTGCATTGTTTTTTTTCCACAAGAAACTGATTATTTTTTTTTATTTCTATACAAGATCAGACATGTCTTATATATCTTCGATTGAGCATCAATAACTTCAGATATATAGGTCTTATATTTATTGTGGGTACTTCCGTGTTACTTCTGACAGAAAATAATTGTTACTTTGCCTTTATATATCAGTACTAATGGTCTCATGGATCTAAAATATGTTGATACCTGTATCTTGTCATTGCATAAGGTTATGTGTTTTCTGACTGTTTATGACGTCTTTACATTTAAACCAATGAGTGTTGAATGTGTACGGCTTGATAAAATAGTCTTAGATGCATGATTTTTTATTAGTTGTCAGTGGCTTTGAACTAGCTGTCAGTTAACTGCAAGTTCTCTCAGATCTGTTCCTATTGTATTTTTGTTGTTGGGATATACAAGTACCAGGCCACGTCTCATTGTATGTTTGTCCATCTGATGAGTTAAGCCTTTTTCGTAGTTCATTCTTATTTTGTACTGTTATACCACTGTCCCAGGAAAGTTGGGATCCCGCTAACATGTTTAACCACGCAAAATTATGTATACATATGCCTGTCCAAAGTCAGGAGACTGTAATTCAGTGGTTGTCGTTTGTCTATGTGTATATTTGTTTTTCGTTTATTTTTTTTAACTAAATAAGGCCGTTAATTTTCTCGTTGTAATTGTTTTACATTGTCATTTCGGGGCCATTTATAGCTGACTATGCAGTATGGTGTTGATCCATTGTTGAAGGCCGTACGGTGACCTATAGTTGTTAATTTCTGTGTCATTTTGGTTTCTTGTATAGAGTTGTCTCCTTTGCAATCATACCACATCTTCTTTTTTATAATCAATATACAGTCTGTTTATGTTCTCTTTACTGACTATTTGAAACTATAAATAGAAACAAATGTGACATACTGTCGTATGAATCCTGAAAATATTAATCACTGTGTGTCAGTTATGAGAAACCAAAACAACATAAAACATGTGAAACTACAATTTTAATGTAAAATAAGAGGGACGAAAAGAAATAAGAGGGACTCATAGATCGAAAATTAATTGAAAACGCCATGGTTACATATGACAAACAGACAAATAATAGTACACTCGAAACAACATAGAACACTAAAGACTAAGCAACACCCCCCCCCCCCCCCCCTCTTCACAGATTCAAACCAATGTTAAGATGTATGCAGTGTTAATTTCGCAGATGAATTTTTCATTAACTAGTACACATTTGTGTTTCGGGGCCAGCTAAAGCCAGCATTATGTACATGTATGTGCCTACCCTAAGTCAGAGTCTGCAATTCAGAAGTGGTCGTTTGTTGCTGTAAAATGTATTTGTTTTTCGTTCATCAATTTATTCATAAATTACACAGTAAGCTTTCTCTATGTGGTAAAGGTTTTGCTCATTGTTGTAAGTCGTAAACTATGTTTGGTAAATTCTGTGTCATTTTGTCTCTTGATTAGAGTGGTTTAATTGCATCCGTTCCACATTTTCTTTATGGCATATATGATGAATATTTTGGTAGCCTTGTTATCAAATGTGGAAATTATTGTAGATCGCCTTTTGATTGATAATTTTGTATCAAAACCACATGTATCAAATAAATTTTAAAGAGAAAATACATTGACTGTTTCTCATTAACAAATTATTTGATTTATCATATAAGTTTATTAATAACATTTTAATCTGCTTTTGAATTGTATGTTCCTGCTCTTGTCAGCAGGTGTAATGTGTTCTGCATTGATATAAATGTACCATGCTTCTTACGATATAACATATTATTTAGACAAAAAACAACCCCGAAAACTTCTCTTAGAAAGACACGTGGTACATAAAACATTAAACATATATAACAAGCACATACTTGAAAAAGGATATAAAGCAGCTTTTATCCAGAGAGACACTTTCAAACGAAGTAAAGGCACAAACATGAGTTACAAATTGTGACTAGAGCGAAGGAACACCTCGACAAATCATTCAGCCATTATTGCCTCTTTTGTTAATTTTGTAGTGCCGATAAATTTCCTTCTAATAACTCATAAACATAAACAACTGATCTTCTTTAAAGGGCGATATTTGACCATTCTAACATAAACATTTCCATCGCAGAAAACTAAATTCACCCCATTTTTTTTTGTTCATGTTGTTCAGTTTGTAGCTTTCTATATTGTGTTTTGTATACAAAAGTTTGAAAGCATTTTCGCAGTTCTTTGTTGTATGCTGGATACACTAAGCACCATTTAACCTTTTTTAATTACAATGGATTAAGAAGTTATTTCGAACAAGATATGACTTAAAGAAAAACATCGATGAATGATGACGAAAGACGACAAGTTATTACCTTAACTAAAGTCTTGTGCGTTAGCTAAATAGAAAAAAATATAAATGACATTTAAACGTTTAATCCATTTGATGATGGCAGGGAAAAAGAACATACGGAGTGTTTTAATCACAAAAGCTATCTATCATGAACAATTTTGAAAGTTAAAAACATTTCGCTGTGTGGTGTTTAAAGTCTGAAAAAGGAAAAAAAAAGTTTCTTTTTTAATTACTCAAATTAATGTTCTCTTTCTTGCAAAAGCCGCATGATTATACCACTGTTCGATATACATTTTAGATATCTCATAAATGAGAAACACTAATAAATCGAAACCAATTTTATCGTATATATAATCGCACACTTATTTTTGGAATAAATGCTTACAAAATATATCACTTTCTGATTTAGCTTTGAATCTATTGTGATAATGAAGTCTATAATCATCGGTTGAGTTAAAAAATTTAACTTCCTGTTCCGAAGACATTTCAGTTTGAAGACGTTCGATGTTCAAATATTTGCATGAAACTGATTTTTGTTTTATTATATTTGACAGATGTGTATACATGTATGTACGTCCAAAATTTATCAAATTTTCATATTCAAAATGCCGAATCGAAGCTCCCACTTCCAGTTGTCGAGGACGCATGAGTACATTTTCTTTTTTACCAGTTGTGTCATCATGAAAACTACTGTCTATTTTGTGTTGTGGTGGAATTGTAAGATAATCTCCCTTTTTAGGTGGCGACATCTTAAGTACTGGTTGATATGGATTTACGTAATCTTCTGTTGTTTCCTGACTGTCATCATCATTCGATGAGGTACTGTCACTACCTACCAAGGAACTATTTTCATTTTTGTTCGTTTTTTTCGACTGGATAGTTGGAACTGACTTACAAGGGAAATTATGGATCTCTTTTGTTTTGCTTTCAAATATTTCTGTACTATTTGATTCGTTAATAACGTCCAGATAATCAGACGTCATTTGCATTCGAATTTGATGTAGATGATGGTCATCTAGTATATCTTCTTCTTCGATAATGTCATATAAACGTTCCTCCATTTCGGCTGCATTATCGTTATGCGGAGGTGATGAAATAATTTGTAGTTGATTATTTGTCGGTTTCTTCTCTTTGGCCGCTGACTTATATTTATAGAAAATGAAGCATAAACAAACCCCGAAAACTAACACTATACCTGACAATGTCAAGATTATAAATATTTCAGTTGTCAACACACCTGAAAATGCAAAGAATGAAGTATTTAAAGCAGCTCAGAAAAGATAATATAGGTTTAATTATTAGACGGGCAATTTCTTCACCGAGCCATTTTCATTAATAACCTTTCTTTGTTCATTAATTATTTAATACCTTAACAGAATATACAGACATTCGTTGCTTATTTTGATATATGGCTTGCCTGATTGCCTTTTGTTTATTCACTTTTGTATTGGTGAACATGATCGGAAAGCCTGGTGAAAAATAAACGGCCATCGGTAGGAACACTGACTTTCTTCACTAATAAAGATTGGAGTCGATCGCATCTGCCAATCGGAAGATGGGAACTGAAAACCTTAATATTGACATGTCTGACATATACATTGGTATAAATAAGAAGAATATTCAGCTAATAAGGTCTATTGCGTTGAATAGCAAAGAGCAACAAATGAAGGCATGTTTATTATTTAAACGAAAATACCGTTGACAAAATATGAAAAGTGGCAAAAATAGGCTGATTATTCTAAACCATTGCTTGATGAATGAGAACATGCTGTAAATGTTACCATACGTACCTACCTTGTACACTTATGTTTCTGTCTGTGTCTTTTCCACTTGTACTTTGATCTATGTCCCTAAGGTGAGTCGTTATATCTAAAAGAACCGAAGAAAATCTTTTTTTATAAGTTTATTCCATGTTGACTCCAATATTTGAATCGATATTGGTAAGCTGAGATATATAATATATCGGATCTGTGACACGTATTTTCATATTAAAGATGCACTTCGACTCTTTAATAAGAGTTTAAATTTTACCTTAAGAACAACACAATTAAATGTTCGCAAAAATTGAAGTTTTCCTTAATCCACGAAAAACTAGTACCCACGAAAATAAATGAGTTCGCAGTATAATTATTTCAGAAGATTTTGAAATTTAGATTTTTACAGGAGCTGTTTGTATAAATCCCAATTTCAATTTCAAGTTTTTACTATTATATATTAGAATTCATAATTTTTTACTATTATATATTAGAATTCAACTTTTTACTATAGATATTAGTATTCCAATTTTCACTTTTAGATATTAGAATTCCAATTTTTACTTTTGCATGTTTTAGATATTATTATTCCTAATTTGACTATAAGTTAGTAGAATTCCAATTTTTACTATTAGATATTTAAATTCCAATTTTTGCTAGGAGATTTGCTAGGAGATTTTCTGATTTGTATAAGTAAGTACTATAAAATTGTCATGACTATATTTTGTATCCTGTTTTATTTTAATAAAACCCGTAAATAAGCAAACATACCAGACTTGTCTGTCAGATAAATTACTTACCAGAAGTTTCTTGAGCTGTCTGTTCAGCAGTTGTTGGAATTTTAACACAACCTTCAATGATGTCACAACTGCAATAACATTTAATTATATTTAATAAAATTGAATGTACTGTTTAGTCGTTTAGAACCGTAAATTACCGATGTTCCAACCTCTCAAGTCATTATAAAGGATTAAAAGTAAGTAACAAAATATAACATGAAAAATTCGCATGCATTACAAAAATGAAGAAACTAGGTTCGTTAACATACGGAAAGTATCAAGAAGTCACAAAGGAACATTCAAGAACCAATAATGGAAGTAAAACAGACAACATCCTTAAAAAAAGATCTACGCTGATAATACAAACTGGTTCGTGATACACTTAAGCAGAGTTATTAACAACGAAACAAACTGGATTATCTTATAGGTGCTTCGGAGAGGGAACAGTTTTTGTAATAGAACATGTAGAAGTTATGTATTCATTATCTTTCACGTCATCAAATGGATGGCGATTATCGATTATATGATTCGTAGCCTTTGTAAATTTGTTTTCCATGTAGTTAAACGAAGAACAGACATTTTATAAGTAGACAATACTTAATATAGTTCATTATTCTTTTCGGATATATGCATTTATCAGTTACGTATGAATTATGTATTTATTTATGATATATTGTACTTGCATATATATTATTTTTGTACTGATAAGCATTATTTGCTCAAAATAGTAAAACAATTGAAACAATAGAATTGATTTTTTCATAATTTATAGTGTATAAGATATCATATAAACCATCCACCTGAATATTAATATGGCATCAATATCTAAAAATTAAACCCCGAAAATACTGAACTTAGAGGAAAATCAATTCGGAAAGTCCATAATCACATGACAAAATCAAATAACAAAACACATAAAAAAACGAATCGACAAGAACTGTCATATTCCTGACTTGATACAGGCATTTTCAAATGTAGAAAATGGATTAAGCCTGGGTCTATACCGCTAACCCTCTCACTTTGATGACAGTCTCATCAAATTCCGTTATATTTACACTGATGCGTTAACTAAACAGACACAATAAATAAATTGTCAAAATATGGATAATTTGTTTCTTTAGTAATTCAACCTTTGTTTTCAATTTGCACACATTAAGAAAATAAATAAAATATCTCTACTTTTCAAAAACTGAGCAAGAACAATCATATCTACATCTTTCACCATAGGTATTGTTGTGACATGGTCGGCAGTGTTGTCCAATATCTGATGTGTATCCATTTGGACAAGCTGAAACAGAACAAGTCTTGTATTCCATTATGACAAATACTTAATTATGTTTACTTATATTTTCAAGCAAATGTTCACTATTTCTGTCATAAATGCTGCAAACAGTGTGAATGATATTTCATAAACATGAGAATCAAAATTGAAATTATGATATATTGTTAATGTATTAAAAAGAAAAAAAGTTTAAAACTTAAACTCTGTCAACTCGTGTATACTGAATATTGTTCATTGTTGTTTTCCTGAGTTAGGTTTAAAAATTGAATTGAACTACAAAAAAGTCACGCCAATATATCTTTATATAATGCACCGCTATCTGGTGCATTGTTAACACATTTGCGTAATAAAACAAACATTAGAGGGCAACGAAAACAAAGTATAAGACAAGGCAACACTAGACGTAAATCCGGATTATAAAAAACAGCAAAGGTAGACACATCAACTAAGAGGGCGAAGCAACGGAACACCGGCACCAGAACAAACCAACACTTAACAGTAACAGAAAAGCATCCATTCATCCAAATTGTCATTGCATTTTTCAGCACGCTTTAGATAGCTGTGTACATTCTATGAACTGGTATTACATGCAAATGTCCTACTCCTTCGATTCAAAAACTCCTACTCCTTCGATTCGAAAACTCCTACTCAGTGTAGATTTGTTTATGTTTTGCAGCTTGCTGGCATAAGCTAACATGTCAATGAATTAAAGAATAAAGACACTTTACTATTTAAACAGCAATGTATTATTTTTTTTCAAAAGGCCAATTGTATTAAAATATGTTTAACTCTTTTGTTTCCTTGTTTGAATCACATATTTAACTGACTACATGTATATAATTTTATATTGATAGAGCTCTTGAATATTGTTATTATCGTTAACATGACTCGACTTGTTAAATACTACACATGCAAACAAGAACTCAATCAAATAACAACTTACCAATGCAATCATTTGCGTTTTCTTCATAGTCAGCACAACAAGCAAGCTTTACTTCACCACTAGAAAATATTTATTACCATCAGAAGTGCGAGTGCTATACTTTATGATCGTCTTACAACAGAGTTCCAGAGTTGAAATTGTAACGTTAATGCTCTTCTGTATACAACGCATATGTAGAACATATATGTCTTATGACCAAACAGAGCTTCATCTCATTTCATGTACCAAGTTACTACTGAATAGTCTACACTCTTGTGGTATTTAAAAGTCAATGTTTGGTTAACAATTTAGAATAAGAATATATTTCTTCAGTTGGATTCAGAATATATATTTTAGAAAACAAATTCTCCCTCTTTCAGAGTTAAAATGGTCTTTCCTTTAAAGTAAGGAAAATACCTGGGTGCATACGGGCATAACATTAACAGACAACGCACAAACCCATACATGTGCCACCCTTGTCATTGATCCTAAAAACTTATTTTAGATAGCATTTAAAAAATAGATAGAGATCAGACCGTGGGTCAATTACATGCAAACGTAATGTAATTAATAACATCACAACTACACAAATGTTCAAATGTAATTAAATTCATTTCAATTGCTTCTGTCTAAAAATATACAACAGATATATCATTTAGATTAAAATTATAGAAATTATATAAGTCTAGAACACAACGAAACTTTTTTTATTAACAGAGAAAATATTCGTACAAGATTTGTTAAAAAAAGGTTTATGAAATTTCTTAAGTCACTGTTACATGTAATCACTTGTTTCTATTATATTTTAAATGCTGATTATTTGAAAACATTAATGTTTTTCATAGGTGATAGAATAATATAAAACGATTTTCTTACAATTTCAAGTTTCTTCTAAAGATGTTAATCAAGATTTTTACGGTTTGTCTTGTGTACCTCATGGGGAATCTGAATTAACTTTAAAGCGTTCATTTATTACAGTAGAAGTAATAGTAGCACTCTCTAGATTTCTCTTTTTGTATATTGGACTCGATTCCTGTTCCTGTATTTTTTATTGCAATATTTAATTTTTTGTAGGAAGTTTTAAAAAATATCCATCTGTGCAGATTTAACACATACAAATTATGATTTAGTTAAAATGACTGTGAGGCATTTTAATCAAGGTACACTCTTTTACCTGATTATTACTTGAGTGAGTGGAATAACCTGAGGCACAGATTAATGTTTATTGTTAGAGCAAGATAAAAAAAAATGTATATAAATAAATAGGTGTTGTTTTTAATTTATTAAAAAAGTATGTTAACATGTAAACAAATTAAAGAATTAAATACACATAGAAAAAATGTTTTATATCTTATTGATTAACGAAATAGTACCATAATCAAGGGCTTATGTATTTTCTTTTATCATGATAAATATTTAAGAGTACTTAAAAATCAAAGTACTAAGTGAATATTAAACATAGGGAAACATATATTTTCAAATTGCATCAGAAATGCCACAAATGTTTTAAAAACCCAGATATTACCTAAATAAATTCTAGGTAATTAAAAAGTTATTTATAATAACATGGCAAAAAGGCAATGTAATTCATTACTTTCATTTACATGTAATTAGGAATATGTATAATTACAAATTACTTTCAAATACAATCAAAATTGTAATTAATTACAACTTATTACAAGTACATTTTTAGTTACAGGTTTACTTTTAATTTTCGAATTCAATCAAGGTGTCCAGAAACTCTTCGTCTATCTTTTTAAAAGGTATAATATTCGAAGCGTTGAAAAGCGTACATATACACTGATATAGCTGTAATAAGTTATTTCGTTTTTAAATAAATAACGGTCATGCTGGTTTATTTTATTGCACTATGAAGTCGATTATAATTCGGATACAAAAATCAAATACTGACAGGATGTATACCAGTCACTTTAGGAAATTAATATAAAAAATAATCAGATGTAAAATATGTTCAAACGGATATACTTGTATTATAAAAAATATTCCGATCTTTGATATATTTAGACATACCTTTCAGTCTTAAGAAAACACTTTTCACTATAAGCCTGTTGAATATTTGAAACCAATAAAACGAAACAAATGTATAATGCATCCATTTTAATGGTTTGATCAAAATAGATGGGAAACTAGTTCAGGAAATAATTAATAATTTAATAGGAAATAATGAATATATATGATGTATGAATCGCACACAACAATAGAATATTAACATAATGACAAAGCAAAAAATCAAAACATTATTATAGATTTAAAAAAAAAGTGTGGAAGAAAAAGACGAACAAGTACAATTAATCAAAGGATTTGTCAATGATTATTCGTTGAATTCAGAGACACAACACCACAGTGTCCACAGATGATTCTTTTTATAAGATACAAATCTTTAAAAGATGAGCGAAAAGTACCAAAAGGGACAGTCAAAATCATAGATCATAAATAAACTGACAACGTAATGACTAGAGAAAAAAAGACAAACAGAAAAATGTCAGTACTCATGACACAACATAGAAAACTAAAGACTTAGCAACACGAACCCCACCAAAAACTGGGGGTGATCTCAGGTGGTCTTGAATGGTAAGCAGATCCTGCTCCACATGTGGCACCCGGTAATTAGTATAATTCGGTAGGTCACATTCGTGAAAAGGGAAGGGGATTGTAGTTACGAAATATGGAACATATCCGATATGAGATATGAAACGGTTATTTCATAACGTATTTACCGATTCTGATTTAAATCAAAAGAAGATATATAAATAATTTAGGCAGGATTGCAAATGAATTTTCCGATTAAAATTATTCTGTCGTTACCCAGGTAAAAGTCAGTTGGACCAGCAATGGTTGACACTCTATGAAGCTCTACATATATATATATATATATATATATATAAGGTAGGAATATAACATTGACGTTTGATAAATCCAACCAAGCCTATGCCCCACAACCAAGCGGTTGCTGGGATATAGAAATATCCCCACATGATATTCTACAATCCCCCACCAAATCACTACTTTCGAGGGGCATATGTTTGCCTGTTCGGAGTGTCTGTATACCCATACACATTTGAATATTTTTGTTATGCATTCAAATGGCTCACATAGAACACCACTGACTGTCTGTGATTAACGGAGTCACTAGAAGTACATACACGATGAACATATGAATTTCTGTTCATATCCAAGATACTAATTTTTCAATGGTGCAATCAAAGCCCCATCCTTCATGTTCATAAACTGAACATTTGATTTGTTCATACAATTATATTTGTCCTGAGCATAAATATAACTGATGAACTTGTAAACGATTTGCAACACCAATGATACTTCCTAACATTTTTGAAAAATGTAAATTACATGACATATAAAGTGCAATTGTTCTTTACTAGAAATCGACCAGGGAAGTAATAATTTTCATTATTTGTATCAAGTTACCTCATTTGTTTATAGACAGTTTTCCAATGACATTATTTCCTGGTATTTAAAATCTAGGACAACAAAATCGATAATATTCTCATCAAAGTTCAATATCCATATCCGGTACATGTATTTGTCATTGCAATGCTGGTACCCTTGTAATATATTGTAGATGTATCCTCTTAGTAAATTATTTTGTCTATAATATATATGTGCATATACCGAATGTACAGTGTATTACCCTTGACGTAACATTGTTCACAGTGATGTAAGGCTACAGGTACACCATTTATTGTATTGTTATTAGTCTCAATGTATGACTAAAATCAACAAAGACTCCTCGGAGCAACATCTGATATTTAGATTTATTATTACTTTTAGATATTTAGATGATATATCTGACATCGGACTAAGACTTCTTTTGAACTGAGTTTGTTGTGTGTTTGTTTTTTCTATATTGGCTAGAGGTATCGAGGGAGGGGATAGATCTCCAAAAGCATGTCTATTTTTTTTACATAAATAAGGCCGTTAGTTTTCTCGTTTGAATTGTTTCACATTATCTTATCGGGGCCTTTTATAGCTCACTATGCGGTATAGGCTTTGCTCATTGTTGAAGGCCGTACGGTGACCTATAGTTGTTAATGTCTGTGTAAATTTGGTCTTCTTTGGATAGTTATCTCATTGGCAATCATACCACATCTTCTTTTTTATATTAACCCCGCCGCATTTTTGCGCCTGTTCCAAGTCAGGAGCCTCTCGACTTTGTTAGTCTTGTATGATTTTTAATTTTAGTTTCTCGTGTATATTTCAGAGTTTAGCATGAGGTCGATTATCACTGAACTGGTATACATTTTTGTTTAAGGGCCAGCTGAAGCACGCCTCCGGTTGCGGGAGTTTTTCGATGCATTGAAGACCTAGAAGTGACTTTTGGCTGTTGTCTGCTCTTTGGTCGGGTTGTTGTCGTTTCGACACATTCCCCAATTCCATTCTCAATTTTATCTCAACTATGACGACTTCAGTATAGATTTATTCTTTTGAACTAACTTTAAATAAAACTTGTATACATGTAATACCAATATATGAACACTGCCCTTTCCGGATCTTGATATCTATATCATGAACGGAAAGCTTGATATTAAAAATTATGATTAAAGAGATGATTTTTTATTTCCTACATGTTGATCGATGTTTAAAAGATGACGTTCCATTGCAATATATGTCTTATAGAAAATTTATTACACTAGGGTTTTCGATATCACAAACTAGTCATAACATTTATCAAATCCTATCATCGGTACAAGGACACTATTCGTTAATATAAATCAACTTGCAGACATCTTATACGTTCAGGTGTTTTACACTCAATCCTATATGACATTATACTTTAAACGCACAAACATGTCGCCAGTCACCTCAAAAGCTAACACAATCTGTATACAGACTTATTAAGAAGGGATATAGTTACATAAACGATACTGTTATCATTAAAGATGGCATATTTTGGCTTAAATAATGATTCACTCATATGGTCTTTGCATTGGAAAGGAACACATTATTCTAAAACAAGTTGTTGGTATTATATGGTTTATGTTCTTCTCCTATATTTTATGATGCTATGACACTATACCCCTAACGGGAGTGATTGTGCTTGATATTTAACCAGTTGAATTGAGGTCGCAGCTGGCATTTCAGTAACTGCTAGTAGGTCTTTGTTAATCTTGTTAATTTATGTATCGTTGTCCATTTCTTAAGTTTCTTTTGTTAACTATTCTGACATCGGAGTGGGATTTATCTTAAACTTTATTTTACTTTGTTAATTGCTGTGTGGTTCTTGTTTCTACATTTGACAGAGATGAAGAAGAGAATTGAGAACTCACTAAACATTATAACACCGCCGCATTTTTGTGCTTTTTCCAAGTCAAGAGCCTCTGGCGTTTGAAAGTCTTGGATGATTCTTAATTGTAATTTATTTATGTACATTTGTATTTCGGTGTTTACATGACGTCCATTATCACTGAACTCTTGTACATTTCTGTTTAGGGGCCAGCTGAAGCACGTCACCGGTTGGTGACCTTCGGATGTTTTCAGCTCTTGATCGGGTTATTGTCTTTTTAACACGTTCCCTATTTCCATTCTCAATTTTAAACCATACATTTCATTAATATAAACCATTTCCCTTTTCCTTTTTCTAATCAAATGTACAAGTTTCACACAACGTTACAGGAAATTTCAAATTTTTAACATATTTTGTTTTTAACGACCCCAACACCAAGCATCATTTCTCATTGTCTATGCTATATGCATTCATGGACAAAAAACTAAACATCATTACATCAAACAACAAAATCAATTAATAATTATACTCCAAAATTGATCAAACTTTCCTAAAAGCTTCTTTAATTTTGGTTCTATTTAAAGTGAAAACAATTGAATTCAAGAGCATGGTGTCAATAATAAAACATGTTTGGATGATCTCCATTTGGATTGGTCATGTAATGCAGATATGAAGAATTTGTATAAAAATGTGTTACTGAATTACACATAGGTTACATTTAACCTTTATTTTTCTGTATTTTTCTGTATTTACATGATAATCATATGTTATCATTATGTTATTTTAGGTGTAATATCATCTAGTCATTATACGTCATAAGTATTTTGCATACAAAAAGTTTCGAAAAAAAAAAATCCTCTTTGCAATTATCAGTTGTATGTAAGAAATCTAACATTTCATCGCAATATAAACATTCTGAGTAATTAACGAACATTCTATTTTATTTGGTGTTTCTATTGAATCATTGTTACTATGGCATTGAACACAGGAAAAATATGAATTACAATTTGATTGTTTAACTTCAAGTGAAGGTATTTATATTATATGCAATTTTGTTTGTAGTACTAAACTTGATAAAACTCTACTCATGTCAAGTATTTATTTATTTGTACAAACATAAGATAAATTCTGCACAATTTATTGAAAGGTGCAAATTTAACAAAGACTAACAGAGGAAACTATGGTGGTATGATACCTATTATGTGAAGCTGCACATGCACCCATGACCTTATATGTACTCCATTTCAATAAAAATATTGCTCTCTTTAAAAGTGAATTATTATTAAAAAAATATTCTCAGTAGGACGAGTCTCTAAAGCATCTTTCTGAGAAAATTGCCTTAAAAAGGGACTCTCACATAATTAAAAGTAGAAAGGGTAAGCCATATTCAATGTTAAAAGTAAAATCACAAAAAAACTGAACTTAAAGGAAAATCATTTCGGAAAGTCCATAATCACATGGCAAATAGAGATTTTCCTTACTTTTTTCCCCAATATTTCATACCTTGCTATGTATGCTTTCAAGTGCCTCTTTGGAGCACTGTGTCAATTTAAGTTTTGCCAGTATTTGTTTTCTCTCAATTGATTTACGAATTTTAAACAGCGGTATACTACTGTTGCATGTATTTACGTATTATTAAGGACTTGTTGAAACATGCATACATGCTAAGGCAAGAGTCTCCTGACTTGGGACAGGAGCATACATGTATTTGTAATTATTATAAAAAAAAAAAAAAAATTTCCAGCTTATATCATTTTTCACAGTACAATGAAAATGCGCTTTTAATTCCCCAATGGTATCACCAGCCCAGTAGTCAGAACCTCTGTGCTGACCGGAATTATCATGGTATGATCATCTTTATAAATTAACTGTTAACAAAACATGAAATTTTGAAAAACTAAGGCTTTTCTTCCCAAGAAATAGATTACCTTAGCTGTATTAGGCAAACATTTTAAGAATTGAGGTTCTCAATGCTCTACAACTTCGCAATTTATTTTTGCCTATTTAACCTTTTGGATTCGAGCGTCACTGATGTGTTTTTTGTAGGAAAAACGCACGTCTGGCGTAAATACAAAATTTAATCCTGGTATCTATGATGAGTTTACTTTATTACAGTAATCTATTTGATCATTCCCAATTTCAAGTTAGAGGAGTAATATTTTTTACACTGACCTCTGTAATTACTGATACTAATAAAGAAAATAAGACCTCTTTACCCAACCACAATGTTTCGCCTGTCCCAAGGAGGCTTTGCAATATGATTGATGACATTTTATTGTTCAGTTAAAGGAGCTGCTTTGTTTTTTTCTTCAATTACACTGGTGTCTATTGTGTGTACTGATGCATGTGCGATCAGCGATTTTTGTCTTGGAAACGACATTTCAACACTTTGCTGGTGCAAATTTAAGTTATCTGGGAATACTTTCTGATAATTTTCATCTGACGATGATGTATTATCCCCACTTATCGATGAACTACAATCTGATTGGTGTTCATCCCTTTTTGTCGCCGATGACAGAGACTGAAAAGATAAATCATATAGTTCGTTTGTGCTTTCTCTACACTCGTTGCAGTGTGACTCGCTGAAGTAATCAGGCGACAATTGGATTTGCACTTGCTGTATATGTTGATCATCTAACATGTCAGTGTCTTGGATAATGTCATAAAAACGATCCTCCATTTCGATAATATGTTCATTTTGAAAAAGTGGAGCAATGAGTGATTTGATGATTGTCGGTCTCTTTTCTTTTGTCGCTGATTTATATTTGTAAAAAATGAAGCATAGACCTACACTGAAATTTACAATCAATACTGTTAATGTATAGTGTAACATTATTTCAGTTGACGAAAGTCCTGAAATAGTAATATCAAAAGCAATTAAAAACAATATGCTGACTTTTAGAAAATAAACACATACATAGTTATACAACGCAGATGGAGAAAATAAATATCAACTTTTAAAAAAGTGCTGCTTTCCATGGAAATGATTACAACTCTAACAGTATCGAGTTTGCCGAATTTCAAAGTCAATAAACATCCAGTCGCCAATTTTTCAGAACCTTTACTTTATTCTTCTGTGTATAGTTATACTTTAAAACATACATAAGCTCTGTGCAGAAAATGATAAAACAAACAACAATTGCTCCGTTTTTTTATGAATAAATACATACACATCAACATAGATAAAATACATTTACATGTCAGCAGCAATAAAATGCAAACTTTTTTAAACATTCATGAATTTTATATTGGATGTAGTGTGTGGAGTATTTATCAATACATACCGTTTACACTATTGTTCGGGTTTTTTTCAAACGTATTTCCTTCGTTGTATCGAGGGGAAGTCGTGCTGCCTACAAAAAACAAAGTAGATTCCGTATCTGTATCTTAGTGATTCAAGTATGCATACATTGTGAATAAAAAAAGTCTCAGAGATATAAACATGATAAAGATTATCGAGGGATTTTCAAACTCTGAAATTGCAACCACTCGAAGAGATTGGATATGCATATGATATGTATGTCGATGTTTTACAAGACAACGCCAATGTTGTAAGTTTATAATTTGCTGATTTCATACGTTCTCTTTTTCGAATGAAAAAAATCATTGTCCTGCAAAAAACCTTTCATGCATATAATAAAGTCGACAAGAATGAGTTTTATCTTACCTCCTATACATTTCTAGGAATGTGATTGGTTAAAAGCGCCCTCGTGGAAACTGCGTATATTTGATGTTAGGTTAGTAGGGAGGCGGGGCTTATTTCATACACGGTTAGTAGTGGTGTTACGTCCCTTTATAAAAAAACAAAACGGTACTGACAAAAAAAAAACGTAAAGGTTTCAACAGACGAAGTAATTGATGATTCAGATTGAATAAATTTAAACCTAGCAAGTTGTTATTGTTGGCATCTGTTTTTGTAAATTCAATGGAAGTAGTTGTTTTCTAATGCTAACAGTATTGAAGACTTGCTTATTTTGATAGGTCTAATTTTCACACGTTAAGATAGTCGGTAAGATAAATTCGTTACTAAGTGTGCTAGTGACCTAATACGGTATATATGGGGTCAGTAAATTCCATCTGGGGATTTGCTCTCACCCCATATGGAAATTACTGACTCCATATATACCGTATTAGGTCACTAGCACACTATGTAACTAATAATATGATTCATTCTGATCGTAAACACATCTAAGAAAATATTGGTCAGATGTTTCAACTTTGCTTTTTGTCGGCGAGAGTCTAACGAAAACATTTAAATATTTGGATCTGTAAACCTCTTCACAATTGATAACATAAAAAATCATTCTACAAACACTTCCATAACAAGAAAAAACAACATGTTTATCCATTTATGCTGTTGACTACTCTGAGTTTTACGAAATAATGTATCTGTTCAAATTAGGATCAACCATGCACAATATGTTTATAGTTTATACACAATCTTTTTGAAATGTCATACTTTTTAATCTAGTAATTATTATTTGCAGTAACAATTCATTACAGATAAGTATATTGACGATAAAACCAGGACATTTCAAAAGGTCATTAAAACAGGACGTACATGTTTGTACCACGTTCTTAAATCCGATTGAGATTAAACATGTCCACAAAGAATGAAAAATTT
This sequence comes from Mytilus edulis, assembly GCA_019925275.1. Taxonomy (NCBI): domain Eukaryota; kingdom Metazoa; phylum Mollusca; class Bivalvia; order Mytilida; family Mytilidae; genus Mytilus; species Mytilus edulis. Next base: position 30,158,170 of record CM034354.1, read on the forward strand.
TAACAAAACATTTCCACATCACAAAAGTATGTTAACATTTATGGATCGAGCTGTCGATGGTAACAAATAAATAAACGTTAAGTATCCTATCGCATGAGAAAAAATACCATGATATTCATTATATGTTGATGACTGCATGTTCCAGGTGTATGATCTATAATCTAAAACAAAATGCAAACAATAAAATATATCATATATATACGATTTATAAGGGTTCAAGATTACGTCACTGAGTTATCCGTCTAACGATGCAACAAATATAAGTGTATGTTTACTGTTTCTTTTGTTTCAGAGAACTATGAGGGCTGAGTAAAATATAATGTATATTTCTAAAACTGTTTAATTTGACAGCACTGTTATTACCATATGTTCATTACATGTGTTCTCGAAAGTTATCTGATGACCACGTATCATTAGCTCTTCATTCAATATGTAAACTTACAAAAACCATGGAAAATATAAGGTGAAAGTATATACATTTACCTAAATGTTGAAATGCATATTTTAAAGGAAACCTACACAACAGGGCAAAAACAAAACTATTTCTTTTCAGATATTGTTTCAATCTAAAGCAAAGAGAAAATAAATGGAAATCAAAACATATTATTACATCATTGATATTACTTACCTGAAGTGTCACCATGCTCCGAAATTGCAGTTGTTGTTTGAAGTTTTACACAGCCTTCAACATTGTGACAACTGCAATAAAGTGTTACAAAATTAGTTAGAAAAAATACTCCTAAAAGTTATTAAAGGTACCAGGATTATAATTTAATACGCCAGACGCGCGTTTCGTCTACATAAGACTCTTAAAATCGCTGCAGGTGAAATAACTTGTTTTTAAATTCTACAGAAGTTTACCGATGTTCAAATCTCTCCCAAAGATGACAAAATTGGGAAAACTAAAATCAGTAGTCACATAAACTACAAAATGAGCTGAACTGGTTGCTGGTCCTTTTAAAAAGAGGCAAACATTACAACAAAAGAAAAGAAAAACTATATCATTAAAAAAAAATGACAACCAAGACACAAGATTAATAACACAAACAATAATATTATATTTTTCCTGTTTCTTATTCATATATTGGATGAATTGTAGATACGTGTACATGCTAATTGAATCATTTGTGCTAATTAAATAAACATAACAACGAAAAAACAATTCAGTTGAATTTGTCAACATATACCCTGATCAAGGTTTTACCCTTAAAAACGAAAGAGGACAAAACTTTAGTTATATTGTTATAGTACTATGTTTATTGATTCACGTTATGGCTTATACCCGATTCACATTTCGACAATACGTGTCTCTTCAGTGATGCTCTTGGCCAAAAATTTGAAATTCAAAAGCTTATATAAAAGATGAAGAGCTATAATCCAAAAGATCCAAAACGTATAGCCAAATCTGTGAAAGGAATCAGAGCTTTTCATGAGGGAAATACATTCCTTATTTTATAATAATTTCAAACATTTGTAACAGCAAATTTTAATAACACGAATTGATGAGTTGTTCCAATTTCAAGTATCTCAATTTAGTAGTGCATTGGAAAGATTTTTTCGGATAATTTTGAATAATGTCCTTTTGTTTTATATAGTTCTTATTTGTAATCACTTCTACTTTTTTATGAACTTTACTCTTCATTGTTTACTTTTACTTCATCATTGATCCACATCCAAAGAATTATACAAAGCTTCACTTAACCTAACTATCGGACGTATATGAGTTGTAATTGAAATAGGTTTGTTTATTAATAAATCAGAATCGATCTGATTTTGCAACTTGTCTTAGATGCAAATATTAAAACAAAGATAAAAGAACAATAATAATATACATTTTAAAATATGAGCAATGACAATCATTTTTACATCTTTCGCCATATGTGTTGTTCTGGCATGGTATGCAGTTTTCTCCAATTTTTTATGTGTATCCATTGTGACAAACTGTAAAATAAAGTATTCCATCAGTCTATTTAATCATTATTTTGGTTCGTTTTTAATGAAAGAAAAATATTCAAGATTTCTGTAAAAACGTGTACAAATTTTTGTCAAACATATTTTAGAAATAAGTGTCTTATGAACTCAAAATAACTTACAAGTATGTTATTCTATCACATATTATTTTTAAATTTAGCCAGGAAAAGAATTTGTCGTTTAATTCCCGCAAAAAAATGTTCAAACATTTATTGGTTATTCATCTTGAAAATCACAAAATTTTATCCAATTTGACCGTTTGAAATTTTGGGACAAAACTCATTTTCCCTTTACAAAACTTCCTACAGACTGTCTTTGCATTCTTTTAATGTTTAATGACTAAGGAGTACTGTCCCAATAAAAATTGTTATTAATTTATAAGAAAAAAACAGGAATAATTCAGTTTGGGACGAGTATTCTTTGGATGAGTTGACATAATTTTTTATCACAACAATTTATTGGTTTCTCTCCCCATACTCCAAAATGCCCCTGTCATCAATTGCAGACGCTATCAGAAATCATTGTTTTGACAGTCTGACACAATCTGAGTACTATCTTTGTGTTAATGTAGATTATCTATTAGCATAAGCTTGTACTAGGATTGATAGAATTGATGTTCTATCATATCTTCTAGAAAATAGCCTTTTTTATTGGACAAAAAACAGCAAAACAATCACAAACAGTAAGTACAAACTGTACCAATGACTTACCACTAAAACCATATTATTTCATTATTTAATACTTATGTTCAAATCGAATTTCCCAAAACTTCCAAGGTTTGTTTGCTTAATGATGCCACAAGGTCCTTTAGTCAGTATAGTTGCTCCATAACTCATTAGACTCAGTTCATTGCTGCTTTTTAAGCGTTTCTTGTATGAATGGTAATTTTCTACCTTTTTATACACTACCAAACATTAAAAAAAGATGTTCTTTAGTTTAATGTTTGGTAGTGTCAAATATGAAAAGCTTACTGGATCTGTCTGCATCATTCTCACAGCCAAACGTAAACAACATAAATGCTTGATCACTCTTTAATTTACTGCTATGTTAAAACGCACTAATGACTTTCAATACATGTGTAAGAGTTGTCTCCCATATACCAGGTCTACCCCCTAAAAAAACTCAAATTATAAATGCGAGGGTCGCCGAGCGTTTTAAATAATTAAAATTAAACTGTCGAGATTGGATAAATATTGTTATACACGAGATTAGGTGGTGGAATATGTTTCTCTCATAATTTTAAACAATATGCAGGCAAACTTGTTTCTTCTTTTTGAATGATCTACAAAAAGATGTATAATTCCTATATGACGTCATCAGGCATCGTCGCCTTTTTTTTCGTGCCGAGATTCTTTCCTTTTGATATGTACCTTTGTGTGTGTTATTTGTTTACTATATTATAACATTTAAATAACTATTGAGATGAACACTCACCTAATGTTCATAGGTGAACTATATACTCAATTACAGATAAACGCAGGTGCTCCGGAAGTGTGAACAGATCCTGCTCCACATTTGGCACCCGTCGTGCTGCTCATGTTATTACAAACCCGATAAAAAAAATCACTAAAAGGGAACAGGATTTCAGCTACGACAAATGGGAATATATTCGCTTTCATCTGCGAAACAGATATTCCAGAACGGTCAACCAACAAGTGATGTCGTCCGTAACATTTAAGAAAGGATGATCTAAACTTCACCAGCTGGAACTCTTTGTTTAATGGTTTCTTTATGGGTAGCAATCCTTCATCAATGAAATCATGATAGGAAATACAGACCCGGGAATATCGTATCAATTGGGATATATAGACTTCGTATGTAACGTGTGTTGCAAGATTTAAGTAAGAGTTAATACACACAAGACCACATGATGTTGATCATTGATTCGACTTAATAATAGTTACATTGCATGATTGTTTCATTATATTACGTTGTTTAGATTGGTTTAAAGTAATCCCGCGTCCTTCTGAAATTGAGATTCATTACACAATGAAAGTTAACATTCCTGATGACACGAGTCCCACAATAAATTGCACAGGTAAATCAAATAAAAACTTGATAGATATCGTGTTTTCATAATTCTAGATAAACAAATGTATTTATCAGTATTGAATCCTTTTATTTGCAATTTCATAGGATGAACACGCGCTTCATACAAAATGTACTTTGGTCAACTCTTTAACACCCCAATGAATTTACAAAAGGAGTGCTTATATTAACCCTGAAACCGAATTTCAGATATCTTTTTAATGTAGTTCCTGAGAAAAATGTGAGAAATATTCAAGGAACGGACTGCCAGATGGACTGATGGAAGGACAGACAGAGTTAAAATAGTAAACCCTTACTTGTTTAAGGCAGGGGTCTTGTAAAGCTGACTCCAGCTGCATTTCACTAATCTGTTTAAAACACTGTTTGTCATATGTCGTTTTGAAGTTTCTATTAATTGTATACATGGTTTTCCATTGCCATTTTCTTGGTTTGAGATTTCCCTACATAGATATAGATAGAAAATTCACAGCAGTTTTTGCATTCCCATCATGTTTGAAATAGTAGTGTTTAATGTGGATAATGTTTTCGGGTATAAATGTTAAATTCGGTGCGCGCACAAATCAATTCACTAAGATTCTACTGATGTATCATTCATTAACTCAATTGTTACAATTGGATTAAAAACGTCGGCAAGAAAAATTAACATGTCCCAGAGAAAAAATGGATTCTGATCAACACCAATTTCAAAACAAGGCTTGTTTCAAGGGCTCTAAGTCGGCATTGACAATGAACTGAATAGATAAATTCAAATAAACCAAAAAAACAAAAAAATCAGGTCCTTATGTTTTTACATAATTTCTTTTTTACAGTAAACAGCTGATTCAAAATCGGATAATACACAGTGCAATTTACCTCATACGACGTTTTACTAGAAATATAATGAACAAAATGAGCAAAAATAATTTTATTTCTGGTTCCCAATTGTATATTTTATTTTGTAATAACAAATAAGTGACTATATTCTATCTGAGTCTGTATATGCAATATGTAATACTCATTTTTTTCCTGATAGAAAGAAGATGCTTGCAGTTAGGTCATTTCATCAAGGACTCGAACCCGCAAAGAAGAATCACTCTTTGAGTTAGTTGTATGAACATCATGGAATGTCTTCGTCGCAGATTTGCACTGTCGTTTCATTTGTCATAACAGTAATCCCATTTTCAAATTTTGTTTGACATATCAACACGAGACCTACCATCAATCGTAAACTTACAAAAGGCGACTAGGTGGATACCACACTAAGAGCACAATCTGCTTACCTTTTGGAATCACCTGACTCATTTTCGTTTTTGACAAGATTGCTGTTGGTCAAATGTATTTTCGTGTATTGATTCAATAACTTGTTTTTGTTTTCGACTTTTTGTCTATTTGTTTACCAGGCGTTTTCTTGTTTCTCGTCGACTTATAAGGATTGAATGTCGTTAACCTTTTGCATTTGGACAACTTATAGATGTACCTTAAATAATTGAGATGAGTCTGGTAAGGGAACATTGATATGCACCAAAACATTTATAAAAAAAAAATTCTACTACATATTTAGATATATAATCTACAACTTTATTATCTTATTCTGTACACTTTTGTAAGTATATATATTTAGTTAGTCTGTTAGTTACAACTGTATTTTCGGTTAATCTGAAATGATATATAAAAAAAAACATTTACAAATCTATTCTTCCAGAGTATTTGTAAACTTGGTAACCAATATTTGAACAGGGATAGAATTTTTTCAGTGATTAGTTTTTGAATATTATAAATTATCTAGATAAATTAACATATGAAGTTTTGAAATACAAATGAAAATTGACCTTTTAAATACAGCTGTAAGATATTGTGAAGCACACAAGTCATGTTAAAATATATTGATTATATAATAAATAGTTTAATGAACCCACTAAAGATACCTAGATTACACATTTGTATGCCAGACGCACATTCCATGTAGAAAAGACTCATCAATGTTGCTCGAATTGAAAGAGTTTAAAAGGGGAAAAAACACATACGGAAATTAATAACAAAGTTTTCAGGGGTAGAAATTGCAAAATGTTTTGTCAAATACAGCTAAGCTAACGTATTGGTAGGGTAGAAAATCATGATCATTTCAAAAGTTTTATATTTAAAAATCAGCTAATTGATAACTATGACCATATCAATGATAGTTCATTTAATCACATCAGTGCTGACCACTGTGTTAATAATTTGATCTGAATAGCAACTAATTTGGATGATACATAAACGTGATAGTTGTGTTTTAAACTTTGTTTGTTGTATGATTGTTGCATTATTTCAATGAAAGTATCTTCTGCAGCTGATTAACTATATGTTTACTTAGAATGTTCTTGAATTTATTTGTACCCTTTTTTGTCATGTAATGTTGTCATTTTAGTGGCATATTTAACATTTTCATTTAAGACTGGCTACAGTATCAAACTATCATTTCCGTGCTGACATGAATTATCATTGATATGGTCTTATTCTCTATTAACTGTTTACAAATCTCTTGAATTTTTGAAATTTCAAGTTTAATCTAATACCTCAGGAATAGATAATTTTTGCTGTATTTGGCAAAACTTGTAGGAATTTGGTCCTCAATGCTCTTTAACTTCGTAATATAATTGGCCTTGTTAACTTTTTTGGATTCAAGCGTTAACGATGAGTCTTTTGTATACGAAACACGCGTTTGGCGTAAATGCAAAATTGAATCCTGCTATCTATGATGAGTTTAGCTATAAATACACGAATACCTTAGTTAGCGTGATTATGAAAACATTGCAAGTTATGCATCCACCTCAAATTGTTAATTTATCAAAGCTTTATGTGCAATAACAGAAATGCTGATATATTGTTAAACATTTAAATTCTTCTGACCTAAAATATTATGTGTACGCTGAAGACTTGATAATTTTTCCATGTAACTTTCTCCTCCCAAATACAATACTGCCTGAAAAATCAAAATATCATTAAATATGAAAAAAAAATATAAACTTCTTTTGTAAAAAAATGACAAAGCAATCTTCATTTTTCCTCAATGGTATCTACAGTTCTTATTGTACTGTATCAAATGAAGATTTCGGCAATAAATGATGCTCAAGGGTGCAATATCAAACTGCTAAGAACAGGTCAATCGGAAAAGATATACAGCTATGTCAAATCTTGACTTAAAAAAACTAGATGTTTTGCTGATGGAGAAATGGTTTCTTTAGTCTAAAATGTGATGCCAAATTAAATAAAGGCAAATTTAAATCAAACAATATATAAAACAGTATATACAGTTCATTTTGTAAAGCCATATAATGATATATCTTGTTGATCAGATATAAGATTCGAACTCCAACAACAGACCAATTGAATGAACTTTGAATTCATACTCATTCAATTTGAACCATGGCTCGGTGTTGAAGGACGTTAGTTGACCTATAATCATTTACTTTTTACAAATTGTGACTTTGATAAATAGTTGTCTCATCGGCACTCATACAACATCTTTTGTTTTATCCATATAGAAAATTCTGATGAATCTCAGTTTTTAAATCCAGACCTTAACCGAAACATTTACAAAGTTGTTTTTCTCATTTATTTTCACAAGAATATTTCTATCTCATTTGGAAGTTTCAAAATGATCTGCAACATACCTTACGAATACGGTTCATGATATCCTTAAACCGTTCATCATCTAAAATGCCGCTGCTGCTTTGTACAATTTCTCTTCTTATTTTATCGATGATGTCTAATTGTTTGATATAATCTTTTTTTCCTTCGACGTTTGTTTTTTCTCTCAAAATGTAGATCATCAATTTTAAATCTGAGATGCTCGATTCTTCCCCTTAAGATATTAAACATGTAATGACATGCGAGTTCCAACACAATTTACATACACTATATTAATAGGTGTTTAAAGGTTAGTCTTTGATCGTGTAATTGTATTAATTATAATTGTCTGATTAAAAAAAGGTTTCAAGAAAAAGGAAAAGGAAAAAAGTCCGAAATATTAGCTCTGTTCTACGAAACCATTTTTGAATAAAGAAGTTTAAGATGTCTTGGTTTGAGTTAAAGCTGTAATACAACGAATACTCAGCGTGCATTCATGATACTTTCATATTTGAATTAAAATCTGTAATTTTGTTATTCAAAGGGTTTAGATAACACATTATCCAAAGTGATTGATGAAATGTTGTTTCTTATCCATCTTTCTAGAGTCTTAGTTTTTATCTCCTTTTTTAAAATTCTCTTCTGTTATTTCTTCTTTTTTTGATAAATAAAACAAAGGGTATTTGTCATATTCAATCGTATGATGTAATTTTACGAACTTCAGGTTTTGATCCTGAGAAAAAAAATAATTGCCACAGTTTAAAGAGATACCTAATAGACATACAAACACCACCGTCTTGTTATGTATTACAATTACAACCGGCAATGGACTAAATATTTTGAACTCACTTTGCGGTGAATATAGTTGATGTCGTTGTTTCTGTGTAAGGTACATTCTTTTATTTCGCTCTCTATGTTCATCATAGTCTTCGTAATGCGGAGATATACAATGTTGTTCGAAGATATCCCGACGTATTGCATTTAAAATATGTTGACGACATTGTGTATGGAATTCATTTATAACTACAGGATATACTATTTTGGAAAGTCCATGAACCACGACTAGGAAATTATTTTCTTCAGAAGTGATGTCTGTGAATTTTCTACTGCAACATATAACAACACAACTTTAATTCATATTTTATCTAATTTAAAAGAACAAAGTTACAAAATAATGTCCATATAATATCATACCATACAATATGATGTAAGAGAATTAAATCCTACACTTGCACAAAGTGAAAATTCAAACTGAAACAAAAGAAGCCTTTTAGGGAGGGCTATTTTTCATGAAGACCAATCATCTGTCAAAAATTTGCCAAAGAAGTGATTGAATGCAAAATGTCATATGAAAGGACTACCTTAATTGTAATATGTTTGTGAGTCTTTCAATTCGAACAACCCTTGTAGTTAGTTAGTATATTGAATGTGATTTGTTAAGTTTGTTGGTGTTTTCGAAGTTTTTATTGAAAGAGAAAAAAAAACAAATCCGGGTTACAAACTAAAACTGAGAGAAAACGTAACAAATATAAGAGAACTACGACACAACAGAGACACAACACCGAAACGTAACACACAGAGAAACGAACTGTAAAATACCAATGGCCATTTTCTTGACTTGGTACAGGGCATTTTATGAAAAAAATGGTGGGTTGAACCTGATTTTGTGGCATGCCAAACCTCCCGCTTTAATGGCAGTGTTAATTAAAACATTAAAATTACAACATAACACGACAGGGTTTCAATAAAAAACATATAAATGGGAGAAAATATAGGACAGAGAATCAAACGAATAATAGTTATCCAAAGGTAACAGGTTAAAAAATAATGTTTAAAATACACAAGACGAGAGCTACGCCCACACAAAAATATGCTCAGATGTAAAAAGTTTGAAAGCCATAACAACTACCAAATTAAAGATCGCCGAGGACCAAAAGTTCCAAAAAGTTGTAAGGACAGGGTTATCCGCGATAACGATAATTACTAGTACCCACATTGCAGCCACTAACAATTTGGAAACCTAAAACGATCAGAGTTACGTACAGAAAAGTTAAACAACTACGGTATAATATCGACATTGATTCCAAAACGCGTACCATGTTACTTTGTTTTTGAGAAAAGTTGGAAGGAATTAAGATATGTTGTTTCAAGCAAGTTTTTAGACGTTATCAACTCATAACTTCTTATGACATTATAACTGAAGTTGAAACTATTCTGACATATGTTAGGTACGTCTGATTTATTCTTTGGATACACTGGTTATGACATCCAATTTACTTAAAAAACTCATGATAGAGACTTTGAAGTATATCCAGTGTTTTGATCCACGAATCTTTAAATAAACATCGGGATGTTGGTCATGTATTCGACAATTTTTTTTGAGGTTAACTAATTCCACGGAATTTAAAATTTCGATGATTTTTTTTTTCTAGTTAAAGTCATATGAATTCTCAAAAAAATGTGCCCTATACGGCTAAGGTAATCTATTCCTTGAATGAAAAATCCACAATTTAAAAAAAAATTCAAAGTTTTGTAAACAGGAAATTTATAAAAATGACCATATAATTAATATTCACGTCAACACCAAAGTGCTGACTACATGGCTGGTGATACCATCGGGGACGACACGTCCACATTAAATACGTGCTCAATATCCATACTTCTTTGTTAATTGTTTACTATAAGGTGACAATCGGTAAACTAAGGCTTCAAAACACGACAATAAATGAGCTGCCGTTTTTTCACATTATGACAGAGGGAAGAAAATGACGATTATACGATATATTTGCGTAAAAAATGATAAAAACTTGCAAAGACTAAGTTTCAGATATTTACATACATTGGTTCAATAATTGGCTAAAACACCATTTTTCACCAGTCACTCGTTTCATATAACTTTAATAGTCACATTTTATGGTATTAAAACATTTTCAATTTCATCTTTTCGCGACGCCAGTATGTTGTTGGGTCCGTCTTCAAATGTTACATCACTATACATAACGTACTCTCTTTTTTTCTTTCAACTAAAGAAACGTCTTTTCTAAGTTCTTGTTTATATACGATATTTAACACACTGTAGGGAACTGAACATTTAACGGACATACTTTATAGACAGCAGTATCCTATGCTCGGAAATGATATATGATGAAACCGACCTGATACTTCAGATACCAACATCAGTTATATTGGCATACCAAGATATTTTGACACATTTGTAATAATATCACTTGAAGTCAGGTTTAACTAAGCAGATACTGATTCGTATTATGTAATTTATAGCGAGTAAATAGCAATAACATTTTGTACTTACTTTCTGTGCGGAAGCTTGAAATCTCGAGGGATCTGTACACTTCGTACGTGCAAACCATCTCGAAATAAATCAATGGTAAAACTTGTTTGAGTATGTTAAATTAAGTTGTATGACAAAACAACTAAGGCATGTATGGTTTCAAATTAAATAACATTGGTTTTTTTTTTTTTATGTTAAAACATTTCAAGAACAGAAGTTTTGAGAATAAAAGGAACTGCAAGACAATCTCTGAAATTTTGTTTTTCGTTCATAGTCTTCTTTGTTTTATAATTATGACCTATTTTGACGAAAACGGTAAAAAAAAATGGTCATAATATAAACAGCTAAAATAAAAATTAAAACACCCCAAAAAGATAATAACAATCCATAATATAGGAAAGACACAACATACACTACAAATCAACAAATTGGAGGAAATACAAACAACATTTCATATCATTTTTTTTTATACTTTAGCGTTCATAATGAAGATTAATCCTTTAAAACTTTATGGACGCACATGCTTTAAAGCGTTTTAATTCATTAAGTTTGAACTCGTCTCTTTCCTGGAATCACTTTCTACTATTTCATTGTAAAACATCTTATGTATGTATGGCAGTTCACTTATATGAAAAATATCAACGTTTAAACTCTTTCTGTTTATATGACAAAGTTGTCTACATCTCGAAATTCCGAATTCTCATGCACATACATGAATGACTGAACTTTTCTGTAAAATTTCAATGAGTTTGGATAATTTTCATTTGTTTATAGTGTAGCTAATTCCATTTCAAAGCCGACCAATTAGAAAATTATAATATCGAATGAATTTTTTAAAATAAATTTTAATTTAGTCCAAAGTTAAAGGCTGTACCGACGGGTTTATATCAAGTTTTATATTTTAACACACGTTTGGTTAACAATTGCTATAAATTATTGTTTAAAGTATTATAACTTAACATACCTCCATCTTTAAGAAGAATGTGAAGTGGTGGTTTTGCTGTTGCCTGAAAAAAGCTAGGTTTTAACATTGTTTCTTTTTAGAAAAATCTAACCCCTACGAACAATGTTTGCAATAAGAAAAAAAAAACTCAAAAGTCAACGACTATTTAAAACTGTGTAATTATTCTAAATGTGTTTCCGTTTGATTATCATAATATATGTTGAAACAAAGATAAAAAAACCTGTGTAAACTTATTTAGGAAAGAAACTTGACCATGTCAATAAATGATAAAAAAAAAGTAAACACACACCTTTTGTTTGCGCAAGAGTTTAGACACCCATTCATCTACAATCTCACATTTCGCTTCAGTTTTATCTGATTGAGACAGGTCAACCGATGAAATACGTTGTAACATATCAGAACGAAAGGTTTCGTCTTCTATAATTTCCAATAACTCTGTTAACGCTTTTCGTAAAGGATCGACATCAAGTGTCCAATTTATAAAGTATAAAAACGAATCCTCTTTAATTTTGTTTAAAACTCCAATAGGACCCGCAAGATAAACAATTTTGAACAAAACAGTTTCGTCAATATCTGAGTATTTGATTTTACGTCTTACTGAGTACTGGCAGCAACAACCATTAGTATTATTCTTGCAAAGAATATCATTGTCTTTCAAAAATAGTTTGTTCCATTCTACTTTATTAATTATAATTTGTTCACGCGGAACCGTTCTACACTTACAACACATATGGTTCTCCATGTAATGGTATAACTTATGCTGGTTATCCAATATAAACTGACAAAATCGTTTGACAAATAATCGACTAGAAATATAGTGCATCATATTATGTGAGTAAAGAAGCAGTGTCATGATCACTGACGAATCAATGGTGTTAGTTGTTTTTGGAACAAAAGATTCACTGCATTTTGTAAGATATAATGGACAGGAATGCGAATTACTATGCATACTTATCTCATACATTTTTGTCCATTGCTTTTCCGGTATAGATTTATCAAAAGAAGAAACTTGCTTCGTACTGCATTTACAGCATGATTCTGTTTTGATCCGTTTATGATAAAGATCATGTTTTTCATTTCTGAGTATATCTTCTATCGATTCTCCTTTTAACGTGCAGTATTCAGAAATAATCTTTTGGAGTATTACATCAGGTAATTTTTCAGACATATCAATAAATAAACACACGTCTCTAGTATCGATATTTATTGGAGTAAGCATAAAGAGTCTATCTAAAATAAAAGAAAAAAAAAAGGATAAAATATCATAACTACATAAAATTCTGTAATAAATTAATTTTTTTTAACATTAATTAGGTCCTTAGTTTGAATTGTTTTACGTTTGTCATTTCGAGGCCTTATATAGCATACTATGTTTGTGGGATTTGGTGAAAGCCGGACGGCGACATATAGTTGTCAATTTCAGTGTCATTTGGTTTCTTGTGGAGAGTTTTCTAATTGGCAATCATACCACATCTTCTTTTTCATAAATTAATTCTGCCATATGTCATTTCAAAATTAAGATCTGTGTTTTGTGGGGTTTGCTTTGTTGCTTTGTTGTGTAAAAAAAATGCGCCAAATTCCATATTTACATGCCCTAAATGACGACCCTGTAGTTGTAGTTGTTGTTTTTTGCTGTTTGATTTTCGTTTTTTTATTTGTTTTGTTTGCTTTTATGTTGTGACGTTGCACCATCGTGCAATGTAAGGGAGTGGGTATGATGCATTTAAACATGTTAAACATTGTTTTCAATTTAAGATATTCTAATTAGCTCTCGCCGCGATAAAGCCTTTTTGCGCTCATGCCGTCTAAAGCAAACACCACTCAATCAATCGATTACTGTTTACATGTATACCTGTCACAAATTAAGAGTCTGTATTTCACCGGTTGTCGTTGGTTCATTTCTAAGTATTTGTAAAACGATTTGATTTAAATTAGGGCGTTAGCCTTGTCATTTGAATTGTACTATATTTTATATATCAGTGCCTTCAAAAGCCAGGCCTTTTATAGCTGACTATGCGCTTTGGAATTGCCCATTGTTGAAGGTCGAACGATGACCTATAGTTGTTAATTTCTGTGTAACTTTGGTCTCCTGTGGAGAGTTGTCTCATTGGCATTTATACCACATCTTCTTTTTTCTTTAAACGGTTGTCATTTATTCTCTTATGATTTACGACCGTACGTTTGAGTATAGTTGATTACCTGTACTTTAATTTAACCTTGGTCGCTAATTGTTTCATTGACAATCATACAACATTTTCTTCCTATGAGGGGATAAAAACTGCTAGAAACGGTCATGGAAAGATTTCTACTTCAATGCATCAAATTGCACCGAGAGGTAACCAATCATTCTTCAAATGTCTTTATTATTAACTGGTATTGTTTATGTTGAATAAAATACCATGTTAAGGGTGACCTTAGGTGAAATTTAAAAAATCTAAAATCTAAAATTGATACTTTAAGACGGAAGGACATTTGTTAAGGAACAAAATAAGATAGAAATATTGATAGGTTATGGGGTCCTTTTTAATGTACTTGATTTTTTAAAAATGGCAAGAAAAGGCTTACTCGGAGTGTTACCTTAAATTTGCATTGGTACTATTATGGTCTCAAAACAAAAGCAAGAAAATCGAGAATCTGTTTATTTTTTTTTAATTAACTTGTATGAGTTAATGTAGTACATCTTATAGGGTGTTATGGGGCAAACTATTTTACCTTGAATCGTATCGCAAAACACTAAGGAGTTTGAACATCAGACACAAATTCAAAAATCTCACTTAAGTACATATTTAAGTAAAGAAAACACAGAACACGATCTTGGCCTTTACCTTAGTTTTTTGTTTTGGTTTGTGGATTTTAACCCCATTCTTCAAACCTTCAGTTGCTTCTATATGGATCAATGATCATATTAACCAACGTTATTTCTGTTAGAGGTATGATGTAATAATTAATTCAACAATCATGTATCATTCATATCAAATTAGAAAAAGGAAATAAGTCCAAAAATATGGCATTAAATGACTTCGTTCAAACATGGCCAAAATATTGAATTTTGAGAACAATGGACCTAATGACCAATGAAAAGGAAAGGTGTTATTTGAATTTAACATTGGCGATCTGAAAAATTAAAGAACCTCGTCATGAATTTCTGAATATTTCTAAGTTAAGTGCTAGTCTACCTAAGAATCAGGCAGTGGGGAAAACATGACAAACAAAAACCCACTTAGGTTGACATTAATTTATGTTCAAAATGTATAATGATGGAAAAATATACCATTCGTTTCATTGTCCTGTTCTGGTAATTGGAGATAAAAGGAGTAGGTCCGGTAAGGGCCGATTTTGGCCTCATATTTCAGGTTCATCTAACGAAAGTTTTTAAACACTTTTTAAACACATAAGTGTCTATTTCAATTGATTCGATTAGTTTATGTGAAAGATTTTAACTGATTTAGTCATTAAAAACGCTCTGATTCAAGCTTAAATATGAAAAATCTATCAAATATGCCAAAAAACGTCACTTTTCAGATGGTTTTTGTCAAAAATGAAAGTGGCCGCATCCGTGTTCATCCTCAACCTTTATATATGTTTTGGATTATCATCAAATACAACTTACATTTCAATATTATGAATGAACACGAATGAGGCCACTTTCATTTTAGACGGAAACCGTCTAAAAATTAACCAAAATGCTAAAATTTTGAAGATTTCAGTAATTTAGCATGACTTAATGATGCTAGAACGCGATATTTGTGCATTGTATGTGGCAAAAACAGCCCATATTTATGTAGCAGAAGCATTTTACTTTCCAAAATATAGCTTAAAGATTACATTTTCACAATTTTCTAAAACTGCTATATTTTGGGGCCAAAAAGGGGTCTTACTGAACCTACTCCTTTGGTTACAATGCACTTGAAATTAACAATTAAGGGGAGCTAACTCTGTAATTTGTCATTCTAACCAAAGTTTGTCTAAAGATTTCTCAAGTTACCAGACACGCAGACACTAAAGACCTACCATTTCTAACCCAGGATGAGTGTCACTTCAAAATAGGACGACTAGGTAGGTGGGTTTTTTACAGCCATGTCTTGATTTTTTTCAAAATTGCCTGATTCTTACAAAGACTGGCACTTAAATGTCTTCTCGTGATTGGGTATATTTTTTTTTTTGGTTTGTGGGTTTTAACCTCATTTCTGAAACCTTTGCGCTTTGTGTTTTGCGACCCGTTCTTTATAGTAAGAATATAAGTGTATCAGGTATGAAATTTTAAATAATAGGTGTTTGGGTTGGAAATGTTGCTCATTCATAAGTTTCCTGATAAGGGTTTCTGATCTCAGTTCTGTCTTTTAGCTCAATTTTGGTTGGAATGATGGTCCTTAATTTTAAACCCATGTCTTTTGTTTGCCCCTCCAGGGTCACTACTCTCCTTTTAACATGTTCATATAAATTAGTTCGTATGTACAAGTTTCATGATGGTATATAAATGAAAGAAAACAAAATCAATGAACACCTCTAAACAACAATAAGATATTTTGAAATGCCATAATCTGAAATACAAATAACGAGTAATTTATATTTACCTGTCAGTCCAGTAATGTGTTGATAATTCTCAAAGTCCATTTCAAGTGACGACATCAATTTCAGTACTGCCTGTTGATGATAAATTCTAATCATTGTTAAAAGCTTTTTCTTACATTTCATATAAGTATATGAAATAGGTGTGTACCAATAATGATCTTATTACCTTTAGATAATCTAAAATATTATAAATTTCACTCTGTTAGTATCAATGAATCGACTACTTGCACACGGATACAAGTACTACTAGATTACGCTGGGTTGGAATTTCTGTTTTATAAACCGAGAAATAACAATCGGCTACGGGTACTCTCTGTTCCCGAGAGTACCATTATTTGAGTAGGTGATGCTTTGGTCCTGGTGTAATTCTAAACAGTTACTAAAAATCTCCGTTGATAACATTCAGAAAATGTTTAGACACAGAGGTTTAACTCCATCGTGCAAATTAAACTTAAGCTAAGTTGAGCTATTCGTGTTTCCTTTTTGTTCATTTCGCTACCACCGGTACGTTGATAACTATTTATATTTCACTTGTTTTCAAATATTAATGTTTGATCATTGCTGATGGATATCAATCCAAGGAAGAGGTTTCGATGAACGATAACTTTCATTCAATAGACGTGGACGAAACCGACTGTTTCGGAATGTATATTTTCCACGGGTATTATTATGTAGCAATCGATGCTGTGAGACATCTTTCACGGACTTTTACATATAAAAAGTACAAGTTTTTTTTTCCATTCCATTCGAAACAAAACCTTCTGGTATTGTAATTTTTCCATGACTGACAACTGTTACATGAAACCTAATAGGATCATGAACTCGTGAGTAATTATATAAAAGATCATTATGACAGTTCTTAGAAATAAGAACATGTGATATAAGTAGCAATAAGACAACTTTCCATCCAAGTCACAATGTGTAACCAGATGCTCCGCAGGGCGTAGCTTTATACGACCGCAGAGGTTGAACCCTGAACGGTTGGGGCAAGTATGGACGCAACATTCAAGCTGGATTCAGCTCTAAATTTGGATTGTGATTAAATAGTTGACACAGCATAGGTTTCTGACACAGAATGAATGTGTTCTAATGAACTTAATTTTTTTGTTTTCTCTTAGAGCAATTCACTATGCTGTTGAATAGTAATCCTCTCAAAAAAATGTTTGAAGAAATTTTCTTTTTATTTATGAAATTTCAAATGAGAAAAATTGAACCCGATTTTTTTAATCATATCCCCCTTTCCATTATTCCAAAACTAATCTCAATTAAAATATTCTAATGGAGTTTGCAACAATAACTACTCATTTAAATACATCATAAAATATTAAGATGTAAAAAAACTGCTTGTTATCACTGAATGGTAAAGATTATTTTAATTTATCAGTTGGTAGTAAAAAGTGAATATACATTGTATATTGGAGAGCCCAGGTGGTCGTGTGGTCTAGCGGGACGGCTGCAGTGCAGGCGATTTGGTGTCACGATATCACAGTAGCATGGGTTCGAATCCCGGCGAGGGAAGAACCAAAAATTTGCGAAAGCAAATTTACAGATCTAACATTGTTGGGTTGATGTTTAGACGAGTTGTATATACATTGTATATTGTATATAACAAAGATTTAAGTTGATTCTGGACAAAGAAAGATAACTCCAATTATTAAAAATTCTTGCTATTGCACAATATTGTGCAATAAGATATTTCTTGCTTACTATTCTTGACAAAGAAAGATAACTCTAATTAAATTTTTTTTTGCTATTTCACAATATTGTGCAATTAGATAGTTCTTGCCATTGCGCAATACTGTGCAATTGAAAAGACTTGCTATTGCACAATATTTAATATAATAATTTTAGATCCTGATTTGGACCAACTTGAAAACTGGGCCCATAATCAAAAATCTAAGTACATGTTTAGATTCAGCATATCAAAGAGGCCCAAGAATTCAATTTTTGTTAAAATCAAACTTAGTTTAATATTGGACCCTTTGGACTTTAATGCGCGTGGACCAATTTGAAAACAGGACCAAAAATGAAGAATCTACATACACAGTTAGATTTGGCATATCAAAGAACCCCATTTATTCAATTTTTGATGAAATCAAACAAAGTTTAATTTTGGACCCCGATTTGGACCAACTTGAAAACTGGGCCAATAATCAAGAGTCTAAGTACATTTTTAGATTCAACATATCAAAGAACCCAACCGATTCATTTTTTGTCAAAATCAAACTAAGTTTAATTTTGGACCCTTTGGACCTTAATGTAGACCAATTTGAAAACGGTACCAAAAGTTAAGAATCTTCATACACAGTTAGATTCGGTATATCAAAGAACCCCAATTATTCAATTTTGATGAAATCAAACAAAGTTTAATTTTGGACCCTTTGGGTCCCTTATTCCTAAACTGTTGGGACCTAAACTCCCAAAAACAATACCAATCTTCCTTTTATGGTCATAAACCTTGTGTTTAAATTTCATAGATTTCTATTTACTTATACTAACGTTATGGTGCGAAAACCAAGATAAATGCATATTTGGGTCCCTTTTTGGCCCCTAATTCCTAAACTGTTGGGACCTAAACTCCCAAAATCAATACCAACCTTCCTTTTGTGGTCATACACATTGTGTTTAAATTTCATTGATTTCTATTTACTTAAACTTAAGTTATTGTGCGAAAACCAAGAATAATGCTTATTTGGGCCCTTTTTTGGCCCCTAATTACTAAACTGTTGAAACCAAAACTCCCAAAATCAATCACAACCTTTCTTTTGTGGTCATAAACCTTGTGTCAAAATTTCATAGATTTCTATTAACTTAAACTAAAGTTATAGTGCGAAAACCAAGAAAATGCTTATTTGGGCCCTTTTTGGCCCCTAATTCCTAAAATGTTGGGACCAAAACTCCCATAATCAATACCAACCTTCCTTTTATGGTCATAAACGTTGTGTTAAAATTTCATAGATTTCTATGCACTTTTACTAAAGTTAGAGTGCGAAAACTAAAAGTATTCGGACGACGACGACGACGACGACGACGACGACGCAGACGACGACGCCAACGTGATAGCAATATACGACGAAAATTTTTTCAAAATTTGCGGTCGTATAAAAAGTAAAAAAGTATATGTCTAATGTATGTTAGAGAGAAACGATAAACTATTATGAACCACTTCAACAAACAACAACATTTGAACAACAGGTTCTCGACTGTTAAGTACAAACAAATGCAGCGGGTTATAACGTTTTAACAAAGCCCAACCTCAACCCTTACCTGAAATAGTAGTGTAATATTAATTAATAGGAAGACACATTTTAAAATATTAATTGCAATGACTTAATTCAGTCAAAAGACATATTAACTAAAACAAGGAAACATACACAAAACGAATAAATTTGAGTTATGACTAAAAGTAATTACAAAAAGGGGAATTAGTAATACAATATCACAATGACAACCAAAACCTTGGACAAAATGATAAAAATCATGCACCATAGACTACAAATTAATTAAAACACGTATAGCTAGTCGGTCGAAAGAAATGAGATTCAAATAATCAGTCGATATCAGACTTTGTAAAACCATAAAACATTGCGCTAAAAATCTTCCACCACCAATCTATGTGTGTACTCAATAATACACAGCCTTTGGTATATATAGTATACTAAAAATTGAATAAACTAAATAACCAATCTCTAAGATATATTTAACATAAATTCTGACAAAAATCAGAAGCTTCAGTATATCAACTCACGGCACAAATGAAAAAAAAAGCAAACGACAGAATTAATAAACTTGAATTGTTGATACAAAAAAATTTCAAACCTGTCCAATGTCATCCCAGTATTTGATGAACTGATCTTCAGATATATTTCCTTCAAGTGACTGGGTTACCTCGTTCCGTACGAATTTTATTCTTGAAAGCATTGCACCGATACTTGTATCTGATTGAACTGGATACAAATCGCCAACACTGATGTTTGCAATGATGCGTAAGAGGTATATCATGAGTCTAATTCCAAAGTCTTCGGATGTTACTGTTTTCCCTAAAAAAAAAATGGTCATTCGAATTTTCAGGATAGATAAGATTCTATGACTTGATTTATGGGATTGCATTATCAATGGATGAACACGTTTTGATTTAATCATATTTATAGTCATATTACAAAGTTCTCACTATGAGTTGGATTATTACTTCATGCATTTGTAGTATGCACAAGAGATATTACTGTATTGTTTCTCATAGCTGGAACCATTGTGTATTTAAAAGTAAATGTTTCTCTGACTAAATGATCTCTCTTATAACTGCAAGTTCCCAATATTATGAATCAAAGTAAGTCTTAGGGTACATCATTCCAAAATAAATTTAAAAAAAAATGAAAAAATGAAACATGTTATATATCTCATGCGTACGAAGCATTTTTCTGGGTTTACCTTCATCAGGAAACCTGGACGCCGTATGTTCTTATGTTTCACTGTTGAACAACTGCCCACGTTTGGGGAGGGTTTGCGTTGGTAAACTAGTTTAACCCCGCAGGATTATATATGAGCCAGTCCCACGTCAAAAACCGGTTGTTCCGCGATTGTCGTTGGTTCATGTCTGTCCTATTTGTTCTAGTAATTTGCTTTTCTATAAATTGGGGCAATTGTCGGTTGAATTGTGTCATATTTTTAGATGCCATTTTTAGCCGACTATACAGTAAGGGTTTTTTTCATGCTTGAAGGTCGTATAATTGCCTATAATTCCTGACATCCACTTCGTTTGAACTTTTGAGGATATTATTTCCATAAGCAATCATATCGTATCTCCTTATCTTCAGACTACCTATTGTGACTTTGTAATTAGATGATGTTCCATGAATAGCAAGATATGTATTCTCATTTCAAGGGTTTTCCAATTATTAATTTTTATTGAACTAGCTGATGGAAAAGCATATTTTTCATACCTTTGATGTGTCCAAATAAAAGATTCCACTGATAGTCACTGAGTATTTTTTCTTTCCTTCTGTAGAATATTTCAATTTTAAGCTTATTCTTGTCAAGTGTGCTTCTTAACTGATTCGGTTTGATCTCATGGTTGAATATCATTCGAACAATTGGACATGCCACTCTGAACAGAAGATGAATTAGTTGTAAATAATGTACTTCAGCTTGCATAAGTCTAACTGGAATATAACAGTAAAACGATATGAACTTTAACATGTTCAATCATGTTTCAAAATTTAAGATTTTAGATTTAAGCTTAATGATACATTAAAGTTACGAAATTCGATGCATTTTCAGGACCGACTCGTCGAGTATATTTAACGTGCTTGTTCATTATGTAGCTGTCAGCAGTAAGACCTGTCACCAAAAAATCACAGCATACCCGGACACATTATTCTGACTCTGAACCGACCAGTGTTACTGCTCTTACTCCCTAATGCCGCATGCTTGACGGGTGTGCAGCAAATACCAATATTCGAGTCTTAAGTTTTACCTAGCTGAGGTTCGAAAACAATACCTCGAGAAGAGCAAACTATCCCGAGGCCGCTTAATCATTTTCTCTACTTGAGTTATATCAACTGTACAAACAACCTTCTATTAGAAAAAGGAAAAAAGGAGTTGAGGTATGATTACCAACGAGACTTCTTTACACCAGATTGAAAATCAAGTGGTTGAGTTCATGTGTTGTATGTACAAATTTTCGATTTTTTCTATCATCAAGAACTATTTAGTATAAAAACAAGAAGATGTCGTATAGTTCCCAATGGAACAACTCTACACAAGAGACAACATGTAACAGATATTAACAACTATAGGTCACTATTTTCAATAATGAACAAGGCCCTTACCGCATAGTAAGTTTATAAAAGCGGAACAATCTTCATAAACAATAAAGTAGTTTATATTTTGATATCGAAATTTAAACGTGAAAAAGGTTAATATTGAAATAAGCTTACTATGTTCACATGACTTATGTACTTCTACATCTAATGGTTCTTTTTCGACTCTCAAATTATCAATTTCTACAAACGAAACAAAACCTTGATATTTCTATATTCATTGATGTTGTCTTTCCTTCTTAAATTTTCGATCATTCAGATTTGAAAAAAAAACACGAAATTTTAAGACTGTCCTCCTTAAATATTCATTGAAAATTAAGTCTTAGATGCGTCCTTTTTTGTTGTTGTTGTTTGTGGCTTTGAAGTAGCAGTCAGTTACTGCGAGGACTCTCAAATCTGTACTTAGTGTCCTTTTGTTGTTTGGATATACAAGTACCCGGCCACGTCCATTCTGTGTACTATTTGTAGTAGTGTGCATCTGAAGAGTTCAGCCTTTTTAAACTGATTTTTATAATTCGTTTTTATATTGTACTGTTACACCACTGTCCCAGGTTAGGGGTGGTAGGGGGTAACTAAAATGTTAAACCCCGTCTTATTCTGTATGTATGTGCCTGTCCCATTGCAGGAGCCTCATATTTAGTTGGTGTTGTTTGTTTATGTTTTACATACTTGTTTTTCGTTCGTTTTTTTATACAGATTTGGCCGTTGGTTTTCTCGTTTGTATTGTTTTACATTGTTATTTCGGGGCCATTTTTAGTTAACCATGCGGTATGGGCTTTGCTCATTGTTGAAGACCATACGGTAACCTATAGTAGTTAATGTTGTGTCATTTTGGTCTCTTATGGAGAGTTGTATCATTGGCAATCACATCTTCATACAAGAACGTGTTAATTCAATATGTTTATGAATCTGGCTCTATATTACAGAGACACAGATAACACTTTGTTGAGGTTTTACTGCAATAAGCATTTTTGGATAATATGTCACCCTACCTGAACTCATTCATCTAACGCGAAGTCGATCAATTTTTCTCGTAAACCTAAATGTCCAGAGGCTAATAAGCAGCACAATCTAAGGTTAATGTATAGTTACACAAGACCAGATATCGAGTTAACAATCTGCCATGTTCAAGGCGAGCATGTTTATATAAGATGACTAAGGTGGTTCAATGTATATGAGAAAAAGTATAATGTGTTTGGTTTAAAGAAGATGATTGACAATTAATTCTCAACTATTATCTAACTATGTATTTGGATTATAATTACTCTGTTCTGTGTCAGTTGATGTAGATTTACAAAATTCATGACTGCTTTCGACATCGATTTCCTTTGTCATGTTTGGTTCGACATAGTCTTTATCTCCATCTGCAGCGAAATATTTGTACATAAAAGTAAACATGGTCATATACGTGATATATATAGGGATGATGTGTTAAATTTTGAAAACAAATGTACATTATAATCATTTAGTTTTCACCTACATGAACTTAAACTTTTGTGCTCAGACAACACTCACGTTTCTTTATTTTGATTAATTTACTGGACAAGGGTAATCAATTATATCGACCTATGAGTAAAGAACAACTAAATTATAACCCCAACGCCTTAAATATGTAAGAAATTAACAAAACAAGACGATTACATAGTTACATAAATATTTTAATGAAAGTTAAGTTGAACTGTACTTGATAGCAGCAATGGGTCACTAGAGATAAGACGATTAAGTCATAACTGCATCGTAGAGACTTGCAATACTTCAATATGTTAACTATACAAAGAACTATGACTGAAGAAACAGAAAAAACACTTTTTTTTTTTTAAATATTTCAATACTTATACAGCTGTAACTAACTATCATTGACATATCTTAAGTCGTTCCGCTTTATATGAACTAATCACAACCCTTAACATGGGTTTAATTCGTATACTTTTCTAAATTTTTAAAGTGAATAGACCTGAAAATAAGATAGTATGTTAAAAGTCAATATACTATGACTAAGACGGCAATACCAAACATTTCTTAGGAAATGAGATGAGTGTTAACGCTTATACATTAAAAATATCATTGACTTAACCAAAGTGGTTCCATTTAAACTAACCGATATATCAACTTTAACATGCCCTTTGGTCCCCATTTCCATTCTCAATTTGAGATAGTAATATAGCATTAGAGAGAAGGAAAACATTACTTGTTTCTTGTTCAAGGCTATGAACTGCGAATTCTTCTTGGTTGGTATATTGTGGTTCGTGTCTCTTTTCTTTACGTTTACTTTGAATGTATCTTTTCAATGTCTGTAGTTTATCAATAGTCAATGTGAAAGAGAAAATGGCATAAACACATCCCACTGCAACAAAAAGAGAGAAAATCAAAGTATGCTCATTTACATTTGTATTCCAGATTAACAGGTGTCAGTTAAAAACTACTACTGCCCAATCACTGGAGTTAAATGATAAGATGAAACTTGTAATTTTCAAAATTTCTGTGTTTTATGCAACAATTTAAGATTTATTTATAGTCGTCCATTGATTGTCTGGATCGTTTTACCTGAAACTGTTTAACAACTTAAACCAAACTTTGAATATCTTTAGCTAGTTCTTTCCGGTCAGTCAACACAGATGGCTTCAAAGTGCAGACTTTCGATAACACACATTACATTAACCCTCTACTTAATCATGAATAGATACAAAGATTTTTTAAGAAGTTTGGCTCTACCTAAACACATTACACACGGGATAATACATTCTTACTTTAGGAAAATGTTGTTTAACGGTTCAATGCATTATAAGTTTTATTACTAGACTCATCCTGGGTTTTTTTTATTAAAAAGAATGTAAAAATTGAATCGTAAATTTTATCAGGAGCACCTGATTTCACTCCCGGTTTTTAGTGGAGTTCGTGTTGTTTCTTATTTATTATTTATGAATGTTGATGTAAATGTCCTTAGTTTTTTGTAGTCTGTGTTTACTCCTTGGTTTTGATTGTTATTGTCTTAATATTGAAATCGTTGGGCATGCATTTGAAAGCTAATGCAGTAATTATATTACTACATTTGCAAAAGAGGATTATATACAATCACAAATAACATAGTTGTCACAGAACTTGTCTGCCATTATATCTGCGTAGGTTTCTTTCGGAAATAATTTCTGCGGGAACCATTTTCAATTGGTAATTTTGAAATGGGATAAACTGACTATTTTCGTTTACTGTCTTTGATCTCGTGTATGAGCGTGAACATAGAGACATCGTAGAACATTATCACCTTTATTAAATGAATTAATATCATAAGTACATTTGAAGAAACAAAACACATTTGTATTCTGCACAAGTTACGGTTTTCTATCATTGGTGGCATAAGAACTGTTTATCAAACTTGAGCAATTTGCATTTAAAACAATACAGTATAGTAAATATGAAACTATATCTATACTATTGGAAGTACTTGATAATTTGCATGCTTATATTGGTGATTTTAAATCTGTTCAAAGTTTTGATTTTTCTACCCTGTATACCACATTGCCTCACATTCTCATTAAGAAAAAATTCACACACCTAATTAAATGGGCATTTAAAAAGTCAGAATGGGAATATATATGTTCAAACTCTTTTAGGTCATTTTTTAGTATCAATAAACAAAAAACTATGTCAATTGGACATGCTTTGATACTATATATGCCCTTGAATTTTTACTAGATAACATTTCTGTTCGCTTTGGGGATTCCGTATATCGTCAGATTATCGGAATTCCAATGGGGACTAACTGTGCACCACTTATTGCGGACCTGTTTTTGTATTGTTATGAGTTACAATTTATGACAAAAAAAAGCAAAGACCCATCGAAACAACATCTGATAAACAAATTTAATAATACTTTTAGATATTTGGATGATATTTTGGCTCTCAATAATGACGACTTCAGTATGTATATTAATGAAATTTATCCTGTTGAACTTACTTTAAATAAAGCTAATACTAACAATGACCACTGCCCTTTTCTCGATCTTGATATCTATATCACTAATGGAAAGCTGAATACTAAGATTTATGTTAAAAGGGATGATTTTTCATTTCCTATCGTTAATTATCCGTTTTTAGATGGTGACGTTCCCTTGTCACCATCTTACGGTGTTTATATATCTCAACTTGTACGATTCGCTCGTGTATGTAACAATGTTTAAGATTTTAACGAGAGAAATTTATGTATTACTGAAAAATTATTACACCAGGGTTTTCGATATCACAAACTAGTCAAAACATTTACTAAATTTTATCATCGGTATAAAGACATCATTCGTAAATATAGCTCAACATGCAGACTTCTAATACGTTCAGGTATTTCACATCCAATTTTTTATGGAAATATTCTTTATAAAGCACAAAGGTGTCAGTATTCACCTCAGAAAGTTACAAAACCTTTGAATATATTTATTAAGAAGGGATATAATTACGATACTGTTGTCAAGTCATTAAAGATTGCATATTTTGGCGTTAATATTGAGTCACTGATAAGGTCTTTGCATCGGAACTAAACACATTTATTCTAAAAACAGTTGTTGGCATGACACGGGTTATGTTCTTCTCATATATGTTATGATGGTATGATACTAAACCCCTAACGGGAAGGATTGTGCCTGATGTTCATATGATGAAATCATAATCTTTCAGTCAGTTTAATTGAAGTCTGGAGCTGGCATGTCAGTTAACTGCTAGTAGTCTGTTGTTATTTATGTATTATTGTCATTTTGTTTATTTTCTTCAGTTACATCTTCTGACATCAGACTCGGACTTCTCTTGAACTGAATTTTAATGTGCGTATTGTTATGCGTTTACTTTTCTACATTGGCTAGAGGTATAGAGGAGGGTTGAGATCTCACAAACATGTTTAACCCCGCCGCATTTTTGCGCCTGTCCCAAGTCAGGAGCCTCTGGCCTTTGTAAGTCATGTATTATTTTAATTTTAGTTTCTTGTGTACAATTTGGAAATTAGTATGGCGTTCATTATCACTGAAGTAGTATATATTTGTTTAGGGGCCAGTTGAAGGACGCCTCCGGGTGCGGGAATTTCTCGCTACATTGAAGACCTGTTGGTGACCTTCTGCTGTTGTTTTTTTTCTATGGTCGGGTTGTTGTCTCTTTGGCACATTCCCCATTTCCATTCTCAATTTTATTATAACTGGTTGTTAAATTAGGAACATAACAGTTTATTTTCATCTGTTTGAGGTTTTAAAGCTTTTGATTTTGACTTTATGTATGGGGCTTTCCTTCCCTCCCCCTTACAGTTCTGGATTTTTTTGTTACTTAACTGTATTCAAACTCATAAAGATAATAAATCATACGTAGTAAATGATTTTGTAAATTGCAAATGAGGAAGTATATGCACAAAATTGAGAAGAAAAAAAATGAAAAGTTTGACAAATTTAAGTTATAACTCAAAATTAAAAAAAATATACTTTGAGGAATGCTACAATAATAGTGTTTTGTGCATGTGATAATGGACTTACCAAAAAGGCAAACTATAATAAAAGTTTCAGCTGTATCCCTCCATTTGGAACTCGAAGCTGGAAAATATAAGGAAAATTCTCAAAAAAGTAGCCAGAAAAAAAATATTTTGACTTATGCCTTATATGAATGTCAGGATGGCAACACAATCTTAAAAAGTGCAACAATTTAAATTGAGCCTGTATAGCAACCCTGGCTTAAAGTTGTGTACGAAAACAGTATTATGTAGACGAAACGCCCGTCTGGCGTAAATATAAAATTTAATCCTGGTATCTATCATTTCTATGATGAGTTTATTAATTTGATAAATTAAATGTGTCTAGCAGACTTCCGTTTCCCATTCTAAAACAAATGTTAATCAATTGTATCTGTTGACGGGATGACTGGATACTTAAACTCTGATTTCCAATAGAGTATACTAGAAACATTTCAAACATAACATTTAATCCATTATACCCGTGTGTTGCTGGAATTGAAGTAAAAAGTAAATTAACAAAAATGTACAAAATTCAAAACAGAAAGTCCCCAATAGAAATAGTGTTGTTTTCAAGATTTCTGTACAAATTGTAAAATATATGAAATCACATTGTCTTTCCTTATGATGCGTTGCATATAATGTGTGTAATATTAGTGCAACATTTTTTGATTCCGGATTTTGTGTGTGTTTATATTGAGAATCAAGTAATAAACTCTACTATTGACTACATTATTAAAACGAGAAGATGTGGATTGACTAGTCTCCATCAGAGAACAAATGTCATAGAAGATTACAACTATAAGATATTCGTTTGGCCGTGAAGAGTGAGCAATACCAATACTATTAGTAAGTTATAAAAAGCCCCAACATAACCTATGCACAACAAAACAACCAACGAAAAACAAAGATGAAACAACTAAACAGGGACAAACACCGAATTTCAGGCTTTTGAAAATTCATTGGTCTGTATGAGAACAATCATTAGTGGAGATAATACATGGAAACATGAACGAAGTCTGTTCATTTATGCTTACCTGTTGCTCTGAAAACTTACTTGGTTGACTGTAACACAATTGATTATTTTCCATGCAACGTCTCGTTTTTACATCAACAGTTTTGTTATATCTAAAAACAAAATTGATACATGCATGCGTAAATATTTAAGTATGGTATAATATTCTGTATACCTATAATGTCTGGTTTCTTTTTTTCACATATTCATTTACCAAATATACTATATACATTATCACAATGTTTATACATCAATAGTTGAATTGCATGTGCTTTACCTACTATGTCTTTTTTTTTAGTCCTCACATTGTTGTCAATATAATGGAGTTTGATGCGATTGTCATACAAGTGAGAGAGAAGTAAAGCTAGCTATAAATCCATCTGTTTGATTTGTTTGAACTTTTGATTTTGCAATATGCTTATGGACTTTCCTTTTTAAATTTCCCTAAGAGTTCAGTATTTATGGAATTTTTTTACAACAGTAATGAGACAGCACATTTAGTGATGACATGTTTTTGATTTAATACGTATATGAAATAATCAAGGAATATACAATCATCATACTAGTTTTCTGTTTAAAAAAGGTAAAATTTTCGTAAGGTAAAATAAGTACAAAATTAGTCGATTATATTTGGATTCATAATTAATTTCCTTATCTCTTGTGTTATTTTAAAAGTGACATATGGTAATGACGGTAACAAATATTAATTACATGTGCCGTTGTAAATTGAGGTAATATATTTTAAGGCTTTCTATTATGCATGTAAGCTGCATTTGTACATGTTGTAATCGCGTTTAATTCGTGAAAAAAAAACACCACGAAAAAAGTACATACAAATAACAGAAATAGCGCTGTTCCTTTATTATTTCACTTGGTGTTATTGTGTATTATTGCAGTGATTGATTTGGTTTTCCTGTTATATGCAGTTCTATCACGTACTCTCAAAGAACAAGTGAAATATTACTAAGTATTAAAAAAGGTTAACAACTTACTCTATAATATCTTTACAATTGTGAATGAGTATTTCGGGCATTCCTGTTTGGATGCAACTATAATCTGAAATAATAATAATTATAAAAATTGTAATTTGGTTCATGAAAGTATGAAATAGATTCCAATTATAATTGCAATTTTATGTATCAAGAAGATATGCATTAGACATCAAGTAAAAATTATAATGCTGCATCCTGAGATTTTGTTGGATGTTGCACCTTTTGTGAGACTTTTTGATATTTATTCCTATGATGAGATTGCGCAGAACACTTACATTTAAATTGTATAACTGGTCATTGTTCTTCGAATATTTTGGCTTCATATATTACTGAATCGACAGTAAGTGTTAAAATGGTTAACTGGTGCAGCAAAAATACAGTTTGCGTTATCATAAATATAAAACATTAATAATATAAAATCAAAATGTAGGTGAAATACCTGATGATAGTGTTTGGTTAACTGGGCACGACTTAACATAACAGGAACAGTCTTCTTCTGTTGGTATACAAAAACAATTATTTCTAGGGGTTTTAATGAATGAATAGTTGTTTTTATAATCACACCGACATGCTCTATCATCTTGTGTTGAATCGTCTTTGTATATTAGTTGTCCATCCCCACTACAGATAGATTTAGCAAAAATACAGTCACTCATGCTTCCATTGGTCCAAAACCGGAATGGCTGGAAACGATCTTGGAAACAATAACCTCTGGTAAAGTCCCCGGCATAAATCCGCTTAGTGCCTGCAATATCACAAGAAAATGAAATAACAAGGTTAATTTTTATTTCACTGTGTTCTTGCTGCAAAGACATACATTTGAAACCAAATAAGAGCAAACATCCTGTGATATGAAACAAATACATGAAAATACATCTTAAATATCTCTATATTCTTCCCTCTCCCTTGTGATTACGGGGGTCGGAAACATCTTTATGTTCTCACGTGAAACTCTCCTAGATCTCACATGTTTAACAAATTGAAGCGTTTTTTTAATGAGGTACATCATTTTTGTACATGGCCCTAGTTTACAATGTACTCTCAAAACGCACCAGCTAACTTATGTGCAACAACAACATTTCCACTAACATAGCATGAACCGGTATTTTAGAACTGATACATTTACTGTACATAACATAACCATTATACATAAATAAGGTAAAGTAGAAATATCACCACTTTAGTGAAGAGATAAGTTTTGTATCTTACTTTCTCTGTATAAAACTAATTTCATGTGTACATTATTGTTGTCTAAATAATCAATTCAACGCAATATCGGTTAATCAGTTAGGGTGATATTAATACAACTTAGGTTTAGTTGTATAATATCAACATGTTGTGTAACAATACTTCAACCGCAACGATACGATAAAAACAAACAGATCTGATTTGTTTTATCAAAAGTTACGCGATATAAATATTGATAAAGTTCGTTAACAGAAATCACAAATCTAAGATAAAATTAGTCATTTTATCTTATGAACAAATACATTAAAATCCCTTTGGATAGGTTTTCATAACTAGATAAACCTAGGGTACTTCCATATTGCAGGCTAATGCTTATTTAGTATTTAAACGACGATTGGGCTTTAATCGGTCAAAAACTTACCGTTTAGATTTATATTGTGTAGACACTTATTAACTATTTCACAACATGTGTCTACCTGTCTACTAAATAAGTGACTTTTTTCATATTTTTATACCTATTCTATCCCAGTCTGGTCCATTACATCCTTCAACATACTTCCCGTCCACAATGTTGTTCAAACAAAAGTATTTTTGGGTGCTGTTACACTTTACTTTTGCCCGAAATTTCCAATGGGCCTGCGATGGACATGCAAAGTTGTATGTTTCAACTGAAAACACTAGTATCTGAAAATGTATGCGCATTTGGAAATGGTGAAGGTAGACTACTCTCATTTTTTATTTAAATGACACATTTACTATAGATACACTACAGGTTTGGTTTTGATCAGTCAGTGCTAAATTGTTTCAAACATCAAGACTCTTACGGTTGGACAATCGTTTATGTAATTTGAATATATCCCAGGCATAGATTACCTTAGCCGTATTTGACACGATTTATTGGAATTTTGGATCATCAATGATCTTCAACTTTGTACTTGTTTGGCTTTATAAATATTTTGAAATGAGCGTCACTGATGAGTCTTATGTAGACGAAACGCGCATCTGGCGTACTAAATTATAATCCTGATACCTTTGATAACTATTGAAATAACTTAGTTGAAAAATAAGATGAAAAAAAATGTTCTTTAGCGAAATGCATAAATACAGATCAAGTAAAAAAAATAGGAAGAAAGTTATTAGAGATAAATATCTTTTACAAAGTTAGTGAAATGTTAGGATTTATTTTTAAATGACATTTCATTATAACAATAAGCATAGTTTGTCTTTATAATTGTAAAACATTGAGTATGTTTTTATTTAGGTTTTGTTTCGACAGTTGATATTTTGGCACAGTCTGTGGGTGATGATTGATTTAATGTAAATTTTAATAGGTTTGTACAAAATTAGAGATAGAAGGTTCTTCGAATTAAAAAGAGAATTTTTAATTTTAATTATTTGATGTATTTCATGGGTAAGTTGAAAATTAGGCAGTCAACTTAGCAATTTGTTTCAATAAAAATTTAAATGAATCATTTTGGCAGGCTGTCTGCATAAGTGTGCATAGTATTCTTGAAAAAAAATAGGGTAAAAGAGCAAGAAAATTTTGTTCATATATATCAATAAGCAAACACGTAATTTCTTAAAAAAGTAAAACACTAAACAAACAAAACAATAATTTCACCTTCCTAAATTTCTGAAAATTGTTGACGACCTTCGTTTGAAATTCAAGCTCAAACTGATAGTTGCGTCTTATTTACAAAACATCATCTGTCAATTGGATTTGTAAAACACTATTGTTCTAGTATATAGGTTAAACAAACGTGTCAGTTGTTCATAAGAACTATTCACCTTTGTTTTAAAAATGTATATGATGAACTGATATAATTATACTAACTTGAAAAGCAAAAAATATCAAAGTGAAAGTTCTCTTCCAACTTTGGCTTTCAATCATCGACATCACCTACAACATGTACAATTTCTGTATTTTTTTTAAAGTTTAGAGTCAATAGTTTAGTAAAGTGTCTAGTGATAACCTGTTAACCATATATTCTTAAAACATATTCTGAGTTTACATTTTAAACATTATGAAACTCCGTATTCGAATTGAATACAATTTGAAAAAGGCTATGACCACCATGAAAATGATCATTAGAAGTAAAAGAGGACACCATCGTTGTGATCAGCATGTGAGAGAACAACAACACCATTGCCACGGAAAAGGTTGTTTCTGTGAGTATTGAACTTTCAATAGCATCAATTAAATCAGAACTGGGCGTTTGTGTTATTTATAAGATATTGTGCCTTTTAAATGGACAATTGCACTTTTCTTAAACATTTGTGCTTGGTCAAAAGCAGGAACATGACAACAGTCGACCATTCGACATCATGTTTGTGATAAAAAAAAAAGTGAAAACACTACAGAGGGCGAATGGAGGAAAGTTTCTTATATCAAACATACATACCACTTTCTTAAGTCATAATCATAAATATTAACAACAGGCGTATATTTAAAAGAATATTTGGATGCAAACTGGAAAGACTCCAGTCAGATAGTACGCAAATTCATTTAAAAGTGAAACAAACATAAACGGATATCCGACATTTTTTTTTAAAGAGGAATTTTATAGTACAATTTATATATATATATAAGTATGTGATGTTTTATTGTTGCATATTGCTGATATCTTTTTTAACAGTTTTGGCTTTGTTTTTTTGTTTGTTTTTTGTTTTTTTATTTAGTTTTTTTTATTTAGCAAACATGAAGTTTGATAAACATCTCTTTGATCAATCTACGGTGAAGTCCATTTTCTTAAAGTCTATATCTTGTTTCATATTTCACTATCAGAAATAACCAAAGAAATGTTTTCATGATTTGTTATGCCTAATTAATGATAAAAACTTACATATTCATAGTTTTTTTTTCAAAACATTAGAACATTTATTCTTTTTGTAGGTTAAAACTATTTATGGATACATTTTGTTAGATTTAATCAAGTACACAATTATTTCCTTCTCTAAACCACTTGTTAACGGATGTAAAATTCTGCTTGATAGGAAATAGATGAAAATTATGAATGCATTGTGTATGTATGTTGCAAACTATTTAGATATGGTTTAGTTGTAAAATGTTACGCGACCGTGTGTATAATAAATGCATTTAATGCACTGTAAATGATAAAAAATGAATGGTCAATGAATAAAAAATGACCATATTATCTGAACAAAAATATTAGACTTACATGAACATACTTCACGACATTTGCTTCTTTGTTTGTCGATCTAAATAGAAAAACAGAATTGATAAGAAGATGAATAACAACGGTTTATAAAGCACAATCCAAAACACTATTTCTATGGATTTTGTATGGCTGATTCATTATGGTTGTATACAGGTTTTAACTATCTACAGTAATGTTCAAAGGGGTTTCAATACTTAAATCTATTTGTTTTGGTACGGAAATAAAAAGAAATAGTGTTTTTGTTTAAATAACAGGACTAAATTCGTTGAACATTGGGTTTCCACTACAAATTTCCTGTATGTTATTGAACAAAAGCTTGTTTCTGTCTTATGCCGAAAAAATCAGTTTCTGAAAAGAATCATTACAATCCAAATATAAACAATTGTTTGTACCTCAAGTTCCGTGGTTCATATACTGTTTTATTTCCCTTTTATGTGACTGTATGCTTTTTTTGACACGTATTCGTGAATATGTCCAAATATGAGAAACACTGATTGGTGCTTGAATAAGACGATGAACCTTTTCTTATCTTGATATTCAAAGTACTGGTGTTCGTTATATTCATGTAATAGTGATCTCTTTTTTCTTAAATTGGACAAATTTGCTTTGTTTACGTACTTTTTCATATATCCATATCATGTTTATCTATATACTATATCCTTATCAAAACGATTGAAACTATGATAACTTTGGCCGACTTCCTGTTTACATATTATTATAAGTATAATCGGAGCACGATGTATTGGCCGAGTGAAAACCGTTAATTTGTATATTACATATGTAAATATAGTATAATGGACATGGTTTTCAATGTCTTTTCTCAGTATTAACAATGATTTTGTTATTTCTTTGATAATTTTATATCAGATATTACTTGTATATATATTACTCTTGATAAGAATTACAAACTGAATTGTACCTTTTACACTATTTTTAGACATTCTATATTTATCTATTAATATGAAAGTGGGAAATTTCGGGTGGGTTGATTTTCTTTTTGATTTGTGTATATTTTGCCAAATAAAAGGACAGCAATAAAAGCACATTCAGTTTTATCAAATGTGAGGGTATTTGTGGCACTACTTTATACACACTATCTATTGCTTTCTGCGCACTAACTACTGTATAGTGTTAACTATTGCTAAATTCTAAAAACGAAAGAAAATGTAGATCAAAACCATTATTTTTACTTACATTTTATTTTCGTTCAGTACTATATGTTCCAATCTTCGATTATTGTCATAGAAATCAGTTTTATTTCATTGAAATAATGGTGACACATAGATTGTTTACAATCGATAAATAATTAGGTCACGTGAGATAGTTCAGTTCAGTATATTGTATATTCCTCCATTAATTGTGGAGCACTACCCATAGGGTAAGATTTTAACAACTATATAAACCTTAAAACATAAGGAATATTTAGTTATGTAGAGATGACTGAATTTAGGTTATAATTATAACTAGATAATTAATATCATAATTAATTCGCAGGATTGTCATCAGATAGTTTACAAACATAATCATTGAGATAATGTAGCGATTATATTTACTGTATAATTTATTATTATGTAAGATCATGATGATGTCTTTCTTTTAATTACGTTTCTATAGGGCAAGGCCCAGTATTTTTATTTATTTAAACGGTATCTATATTACTTAAATTCACCGCCCGGTATCTAAAAAGCCGCCCGGTACCACATCTTTTGAACCGTCGAGGTACCGTCCGGCAGCCCTTCTTTGAAATTGTCAGGGTACCGCCAAGTAGCCAATCTTTAGAACCGTTGAGGTACCAACCGTTTTCTACAGAACCGCCAGGTACCCCACCTTTGAAACAGTCGGGGTACCGCCTGTAATCATGTATTTTAGGAGATGCGAGAGATCAGAGAGAATATATATAGAATTGAGATTGTTAGTTAGAAATGATAAGAGTAATATTGTTTTAGTGAATAAGGATTATTGTTCAATTGCTTTATTATGTCAAACTGGTATACATTTAACAGATTACATCGTGATTTGAATTTATACTTTGTGTTGTGGTTTGTTTTCTTTGTGCCATTTGAACATGAAATTTACGTAATTTATGCTACTTCAAAATAACACATCGACAAACACGAATCCATACAAAAACGACAACGCTACAAATGGTGGCAGCGGTGGGATAGTTTTATATATTCGTTATGAAGACAAATGTTGGAATAACAGTGAGACTTAAACTATTTGGATACATGTTAGAATTTTCAGTACAATGTGTTTTATTATTTATGGAGAAGGATCGAAATAGAACTGACTATAATATTTATCCAATGTAGGCAAAATGTTACATTATTTTTTGTAACTTTACTGATAACATTTCTAATTTCAGTAATTGTGAAGTTATTCACTAATGAAACCTCGCGACGTTTGGAAAACTTTGACAACCAAAATGAAGACAGAAGAAGGTCAACAGATCCCATGCGTCAGCAATTGAACTTCCACCAGAACATTCCACATATTAGAGACAATGCAAGGACTGTACCGATGAACTCATCATCACCTTTGCAAGGTAACCTATTCGAAGTTTAGGTAAAGAGGACATTTAGTGGCAGTAACGAGGATGTGTAAGCAGACTTTCTACGTTACTTTGAAAACATTGCGACAATAAATGCATGGAATGAAGAGAGAAAAAAGTTAGTGTTCTTTACTACCTTGCAAGGACAGACAGAAACATTTGTGCACGGATTGCCTTCAGATATCCAAATGAGATGGGAGAGTTTAATAGATAAGATGAGTTACGATTTGGACATTCAAACATGAAAGAAAGCTACCTTGCAGAGGCAAAACTGAGAAGGAAACATGGTGAATCGTTTAGGCATTTGGGCCAATCTATTGAAAATTTGTACAGGCCGGCATACCCATCTCATCCAGAACTTGTCCAAGAAAATAGTATCAGATCGTTTCTTGACGCCTGCGATGAGTCAGAGAAAGTCTGCATGTTTATAAGGCGAACTAAGCCTAAGATAATCCAGGAAGCTGTTTCAAGTGCCATGCAAGAAGAATGCACACGAATGAGTGAAGGAAATGTGAATAAGGTTAACATTAGAAATAATGTATATACAGTGGAAAAATAAAGTGATGTTTTTGAACCGAGTTCAAAGAAGACCACTTATTCAGAAAGTCCTATGAACAACCGCAGATATTAAAAAGGCAAGGTACAAATTGTGGGAAAAGAGGATACACAAGAGAGTACTGTTTGAGTAAGACACATTCAACCAATCAGAACATTCCAAATCAGACGGTACCAGACGAGAACACCGCACAGAAGAGTGGTGGTACACTAACAGTTAAACATGTTAAACAACAACCGATTGGAATAATAGGCCCTGCTCTGACCGACGGTACCTGGTGGCCTAGCAGAAGTTTAAAGGAGTGTACCTTGGATAAACGGAGTACAACACTTTCCACTCAAAGTGAAGGGGTGATATGGAGCTTGGATCCCTTAATAGGCCAATATTGCACACCGGAGTATCACATAACACCTAAGCAGTTGAGTCATGGTGCGTTTGTTAACCTGTGAGAGGAACACATAGACAATGCATTATTGTCCGATAATATTGGACATAATAACGTACGTAGCTGTGTTAACGAAAATATAGGAAAAGGTCGGTATGATGGTAGATAGTAAATAGAAGGACAAGCAATTACTCGCAAAATCAATACCAGTGCAAGATATACTTTCATAACAAAAAACAGCTACCGAAATATTTCGCCTGATAGTAGACCTATGCTAGGACCAGTGAATACCAGGTTTAGGTGGTGTTTAAAAGTGTTAGGAACTGCTGAACATTATGAAATTAGCATTTGACGAATTTTGTGTTCTATTTCCAATTATTGTTGGAGGGGTAAGAAAATATTTACTTGGTGCAAATTTTATCCAATCCTTTCGATTTCAATGGGACTGGTATTCTTTATCTCTAGAAATAAGTAATAGAAATAATCCATTTCAGACCAAATATGGACTAGCGCTAGAAACAGTACTTCTCAAGGTATGGTGTATGCAAGTTTGTTTAACTCAACCAGTAAAGATATTATGTTGTTCAAAAGAACACATATTGCTGTGATTGTACCAGTTTTGAATATCGGCAATTCTGTTGAGGTAGGGGATGAAAATGAAGATGTTTGTGGTATTGTTGAGCATCGTAATTCGTCTAAAAAAAATGTCCTCGATATATGGAAACGATGTTCTAAAGTGGTATACAGAATCTTTCAATTTAAGAAGCCGATGAATTTAAAAGAGTATTGCTGCAAAATTGTAATGCTTTTGTTGACCTTGATGGACAAACTGGACATACAGTGTTGGGAATGCATGAAATCATACTGGAGAAACATATACTAATCTAGAAACTGCAGGACAATTCTTTGAATTAAATATTGGAACCCTCGAGAAACTTATTTCAATACTGACACATTGGATACCAGGTTCGTCACAGCAAGTGGTGGTGATTTGAAAGTGTTAGAATCTGCTGTTATCACTTTATTATGCATGTTTTTTAATATATGTAACTGTACTGTGAGCAGTATAGTTTTTATTACGAAATTGTAGTGTTGTCAAATCGTACACTTTTGCCTAACCGGTTACTCGGATAATCGTTCGACCGATTAACCGGTTAACCGGTAATTTAAGTTGGTATTTGAAAGCCTTATCAATAGAACCCTACACATAGATATACGATGTGGTATGAGTGTCAATTTGACAACAAGTCATAAATACGCTTTTATAATTGAAGTTTTTCCTTTAGCATTATAAGGCTTGTCTGTGAGGATTCCTGGCGAAGTTTGACTTTTAATAATCAAATACACCGTATCAACTGTAGCGTTTGTACCAACTTCAGATTAAAACATCCAAAAACAAAATCTTAATCTCGTAGAATTGAATATGTCATATGTCTGAAACCGATTATTCTTTCCTTTTCTCTTGTTGTCTCCGAAAATAATGGGGTGTGTTTCAATTTGAAATGATTAATTATAAACAAAAGAAGATGTGGTATGATTGCCAATGAGAAAATTCTTCAAAAGAGACCAAAATGACACAGAAATTAACAACTATAGTTCATTGTACATGCTGTACGACCTGTTTCTTCACTGTGTTTGCTTTTCTCTTTAAGCGTGTTACTCGTACTTTCACGTATACATTGAGAACATTCACATTGGTTTGCCTTTCACAATTTTTGAATTTAAAGTAAGACTAACCCTTGCACTACGGAGGTTGCATATTTAAATGTAGGTTTACAAAATACTAGATCGAAAACGAAATAATGAAGTAATTAGTAAAATTAAATTACTGGTTTAAAGTTACTGTTAAAAAAACATGTTTACTAATTATGTATCTTAAAGATCCTGCCACGAACTCTAATTAATTTTATGTTTTTAGGATAAACAATAGCAATCAATATGCTGGACAATTGATCGGTCAAACTAATTACCACGACGACAATTTTTAAATAAAACAACTATTTAATGATTTGATTTTCAACACAAATTTATATCAAATCTATCGAAATTGAAAAAAAGTCCGTTTAACCGGTTAGCGTTTTTGGTATTCGGTATTCGGTCGTTCGACCGATTAACCGGTTAACCGGTTAACCGTTGACAACACTACGAAATTGAAATAGAAATTTCAATTGCTAGTTGGGGGGGGGGGGGGGGGGGGGGGGGGGGGGATTGTAGCGATTTAAGTTTGACTGTATAATTTATTATTATGTAAGATGTCTTTCTTTTAAATTCGTTTGGGTTAATTACGTTTCTATAGGGCAATGCCTAGTATTTTTATTTATTTGAATGGTTTCTATATTACTTAAATTCACCACCTGGTATCTTGAAACCGCCTGTAGCACATCTTTTGAACCGTCGAGGTACCGTCCGGTACCCAATTTTTGAGACTATAAGAGTACCGCCCGGTAGCCAATTATTACGCTACCTCAAAATAACACATCGACAACGCTACAACAATGTTTGTTATGTTCTTTT
Organism: Mytilus edulis; assembly: GCA_019925275.1. Classification (NCBI taxonomy): domain Eukaryota; kingdom Metazoa; phylum Mollusca; class Bivalvia; order Mytilida; family Mytilidae; genus Mytilus; species Mytilus edulis. Next base: position 30,198,272 of record CM034354.1, read on the forward strand.
TCAGGGGTTTAACCGAACATAAATCATCTCTTTTCTATACAAGGCTTAAAAAAACAAAACACAGTCTTTTAATAATACATTCGGAACATAATAACAACATGTGAACAAAAATGTAGAATGACAGGTGTTACGCAAAAAACAGTCCTTATCACATTTTCTTCACTAGAATTATGATCAACAGCCTGAACAATCTACAAAATATAATTACAAAAATTAGAAACAATTCACCACTCTAGTAAATGAATGAAAAAAGGAAAATTTAATAAATACTGTAACTTTGGACAGTATACATGTGCATCTATTGAATTGTACAATTCTATAAGAATAAACTTATACGTGTGAAAGACAGTACCTTTAGACCAAAATTTGTTTTTTAAACAAACAAAAGATAAAATAAAAGTCAAACAGACCTTAACAGCAATTAAAATAAACGTGTAGACTAATTTAAAGCAAACAGTCGAATGATTTAATTACCGCTTAGGACTACGCATAACGGTATTCGTTAAGCCTTATAACGAAAAGAAATTTATCTATGTTCTTTTTCACAGGTTCGACTGAACATAAAGCATTTATTTTCTTTTTTCTTTACAAGGCTTAATAACACAAAACACAAATATACTAAGGGATGTATGTTTGCAGCATCCAGTCGAGACAAAAGGCAAAAGAGTGTTTATCAGATGCCAAGGTATTAGAAACAGAAGTCCTTTTTCAATACTTTTTTTTTCACATATCCGTTTTTAGCATTTTCGGATCGCCAACGTCGATGATCTTTGAAAGCTTATCTAAAACACCGTTGTTTGCGGCTTGAGAAGCAACTCCGCTTCGTAAACTATGCAAAACAAATTGTTTTTTTCTAACCCTATTGCGCTAAAAGCTTCTCTGGCTCTAGTATAAGATAAAGACCTATTTGTTTTACTCAATACTAGGTATCTTTTTTGAGCTGCAAAGAATAAAAATGTACTCCGAAGAATTAATCTGAAGACTTGCTAAGTCACAATAATGTTTAAAAAAAATTAACACGATAAGTCGGTATATCCATCCTTGCTATCAAAACTATACTACCTTGTCTAATTTCAAAGTGTGTTTTATGAAAAAATGATATCACTCAATATTATAAGCGAGAGTTCTTTGTATCTAAAAAATCAAGCATAAGCCAATTATAACATACAAAGTAACCTACATTTGGACAGATTAGAAAAATCATGATACAGGTTAAATAGTTTAACAATCATATCCGCTGTGGTGCTTTCTTTTGTTTGGGTTTCGCCTATCTTTCAAGGACAGAAAAATCATAGCCAGGTCCGTGTTACAAGCGACCAGGTCCACGTATTAAACACATGTACACTGTACAATCTACAGTTACAATATAAAAAAACAAAAAAACGGCAAGGTCCGCATAAAGAACATTTTACTCGAAATTCATTCATTCATTTTAGCATCACGTTTCAACACAAGCACATTTGAAATAAACCTTTATTCGTTGAAAACCGAATTCTCTGCTGATTCCTTATTGAAAAAATTAGAAGAGGTTTTATACTCAACAAAGTCTTGCACTTAACCAACAAACTTGCCGGTGTCAACAGACTCCAGCATCGGCCAGAAAACTGCCGATTTCAAGTTAGGGATAACCAATGTACCGCTAGCTTTACATAATTGAATATATTTTACAGTGTAAGCTATTAAGGATACAGGTGACAAAAGCCAATTACGATTTCTTGACCAGTCAAACGTGAATGCATCAATTATATAAATTATACACCCTTGGTTAAAGGATCAAAAACCTTCCAATTGTTCCTTGTAAATTAAGCATTGTTACTATTAGCAAACCGATCTAAGCTAAACAAAAATCCCAATATTTTATTAAAATAATGGAAAATTCTATCCGACAACAACCAATCGTCAAAATCAAATATTTTGCTATACTGATCCACGGTAGTATTCAAAGTTCTTGGTATTAACTCAATTTTCAAACAAACTGAAATTTTCCATAGCTAAATTGGGCATATCCTGTTTTATACTGCCAACTTCAGATATTTTAACTGCGTTTTGGTAATCAGTGAGTAGTTTTACAAAATTATTTTAAAATGATCCGGATTCTGAGTCAAAATCACTGCCTTTAATTCTCGCCAATGGAACTTTTGAGCTTTTCTACGTTTGTCCACATATGATGCTCAAGTTGATCGAGAAATGCACAATGTAACCAGTGCCCGCATATGAACTTACATCAGACAGTATAAGCTAACCTCTATATTACCAAACGTAGTTGAATAATGCAATTATTTTACCAATATCCGCTGCAACTTTTCTTGCAGTCGTATAACAAAGATTTATAAGTGCTCAAGCAAAAAAAAACTCAAAATAAACAAACATTTTCTGTTCGGGTACACTTAAAATACCCCTATGTTAATACCATACAAAACCAAGCCAGTATCAACTTTTGTATGGCTTCCACACACTTTTTCCATAATTTTGCAAAAAAAAAAAAACTGCTGTCAATAAATCAGACAATACTTCTTTTGACACTTTTAAACATAATTTTTCAGTATGTTCAAATCGAAGTCCATAATCTAGATATATTATTATTTTGAATCCTTTACTTTGCCAATATTTTACTAGAGGGCGTACAATTGTAGTAAAAATGTAACAAGCTGAGCTCAGCACAAAAGATAAAGCTGAAGTGTTATATTTAACTTTAGTGTCACTTTTCCAATAAAACCCAAGAAACTTTTGTGATTCAACATGCATATCTATATGGAGGTACGCCGATGATGCTTTAAATCAAACTTAACTGCAAAAGGTTTATTGCTGCGTACATTTTGACCTTTTTTACACCCTCGTATTTAAATTTAAATAACATTTCGTAGTGATGAACGTGTCTGAGGTCAGGAATCAGCCATTCCTTGACAGTCGAGTTGACCGACACCAATAAAGGATTAACAAAAAAGGGGGAGTGCTAACTTCTTTAGCGACTCCTTTACATACCAAATCTGCAAATGCATGTTTAACAAAATCTTTTAATCTTTTAAACTAAACCAATAAAAGTTTTTCTTTCCAAAATTGTAAGCTATTACATAATCGACATTTTACATTATAAACTCATATGTGTCTGAACATAAATTAGAGTCAATGAAAGATAATACCTCATTTAGAATTGCTGGTGTTTTTTAGACTTGTTGGCTTGTTCCGAACAGTCAGACTACCAATGTCCTGTGGAAATCAACGAAAAAGCATCAGCTGTAGGGTTGCTTGTAGGATGTCAACTTCACTCTTATGATGACTTCTTGCAGATGTACGTTCAGGAGAACTTTGGATTTCCTCACCAGGCATAAAGGAGAAAAAATTCAAACAGACCTTAACAGCAATTGAATTAAACGTGTAGACTGATTGAATGCAAACCGAATGATTTAATTTCCGCTAAGGTATGCACGGGTGAATCCACCCATGCAAATTACTACGCATAACGGTATTCGTTAAGCCTTATAACGAACGGAAATTGATATAATGTGCTGAGGTTAAGTAGGAACTAGATATATTTACAAATAAGAAGTTAGAATGTAAGTGGTCTCAAATTTAACTTTCTTATGATTATGTAAATACTCTGAAACTAATTATCCCAAAGGGTGGCTGAAATTCATTCAGCAGTTTCGAAAGAGAAGATTTATTAAAGTCAGTAAACTAGATGAACCAGTTGTGATAAATTGTCTTTAAATGAAAATGCCTCCTTTAAGATACAATTGACAATTTTGGTCATAAAACAAATATTTGAAGATCTTATTTTTATTTTTGTTAAAAGCAAATTCTGCTTAAAATTTATCTTTATCATTATTAATATTCATGATATTAACCAAAAACTGCAAAATTTCCTAAAGATTACCATTTTTTTGCCAGCAAACCAAAAATGGGTTAATTGATTCATCTAAAAATTCCAGGGCTTCACCTAATGAACACTCAAACCCCCATGTAAAATTTGCCTTTAATGCTTCGGTTTTTTTTAGGTATAAAATAAAAACTATATTCTACCCCATGTTGTCTTTATAGCCTTGGTGGCCATGTTTCTTTACAAAACAGAAAAAAAACTTTATTCTACATACCTTAGTGATCATTCAAATATTATTGGAATGGGTTCAGTAGTTTCAGAGGAAAATATGTTTGAAATAGTTTACACCGGTCGAACAAAAACGCAGGCAATTGATGGCAAAACCAAAATTAAATATTTCAGAAGGCTAAAGAAAGAAAGAAAATGATATTATATTAACCGACACATTGCATTAAGAAAACTTATTAATACAATTTATATAAAATGACATGATCGATTTTTTGAGAACATGTTAATAAATTGAATTATGATTATTTATAAGTAAAATAACAAAAATACTGAATTTAGAAGATACTCAATTCGGAAAGTCCATAATCACATGGCAAAATCAAATAACAAAACGCATCAAAAACGAATGGACAAGAGCTGTCATATTCCTGACTTGGTACAGGCATGTTAATCTACGAAAAATCTATCACTGTTTGAATATCAAAATTATGATAAGAATCATATTAAAATGACAAAATATTATCTTTTATTTCGTACATGTATGTGAATGTTCTGAAACTAAGCAACGTCCTATACATGCTCATGTATACGTGTACTCGCATGTGGTTTATTACTGTCTGTAATATGGCTCATAACTGTAGCTTATTAGTAAACAATCATATCAATTGATGCGAAGAATTGCATGGAGGAACAGTGGTACTTAACGTTATCAACACCATATAATATAAAACAATAACAGTTGCAACTATAACCTCATCAATAGCTATTCTGGTATAATTCACAACAAATAAAGTCAGATTAGTTATCAAACTTTTGATATGCCGATGTTACCCGTAGAACAGCATCATAAAATAATCAATCTCCATGGTCAATGCAACTTTATAAATCATGATTTCAACTCTTTCCATTTAAAGTCATTATTCGCAAAAAAATGTTTTTTCTGCTTAAAAACTTGTTGCCATGCTGCATGATTTCACAATTATTAAAAACAAATTCCCAAATTTATAACATCTAAAGTACTTCCCTTTTATAGAAAAACACAACAATTTGGCGTATTCACCATCACACCAAATCACTACATGCAGACAAAAAAACACAAACAGCAGAGGAACAGTGCCTGTATTTTGGTATGGGCTTTGCTCATTGTTAAAGGCCGTACGGTGACCTATAGTTGTTAATTTCTGTGTCATTTGGTCTGTTGTGAAGAGTTGTTTCATAGGCAATCATACCACATCTTCTTTTTTTTATATTGTATTGCTTTTTTTAAATCTAAAATTCACAACAATGATTGAACACGGAACCAACAAATGTTTGATATTTATTTAAATGAAATTCAAAACAGAAATTTTATTTTTTGTGAGTTGTTGACGCATTGTTACATGGATGGTGTAAACTTCCGAAAAACGTGTAGGGTATATGGTGCTATGGTGTATGAGGAATGGTTTCATTGTGTATCGAGCGATCGGTAATTGTGTGAATGAATGGTTTACTACATTTCATTGGTGCAGACCGAAATTCATTTTATTTCAATTTTTCGAATTGCAAACATAAACAATAACTATAAACTTATTGTTCTTTTTTTCCTAGCAAAATATTTTTCATTTTTTCTTATTTATATTAAACAATGCATATAAAATTGCACATTTATGTGATCACATGCAGCTATCATAAAAAAAAAAAGGAATGTTTCTATTAACTAGAAAGCAGATAGAAAGGTTATCCACGTATCGGAAACAATATTTTTATAACCTCTTTTATTACCGTGTATCGTGCGTTCATCAATCATCTTACATCGTTTCCAACTTTAACAGTCTGTCCATAAATATTTCAGCGTAATTCACCTTTATATGCCTTGGATTTACGATTTCAAGGTGTTCAGAAATTATGAACAATCTCGTCAATTTCGTAAGATTTGTCTTAACGGATTATAATCATATATTGAACGTCGGTAAACATATAATTATGTGAACAAGAATGAAATATTTGAAATCAAGAAATTCAACCAACCGACAAAATTTACTAACAGATATCAGGGACTATAGAAAGTCCCTGCAGATATACACTTTTCCTGAAAGAGAAGTTCACATACTTTTCATTTGTATGTACACATGCAATCTGCCATGTCAGTCACAGTGTTGGATGGTGTAGTGGAATAGATCTATTATACAAACCATCATGAACTACTGAGTTTGGTTCAGCACACCAAAGTTAGGACAACTTATTTATGCGCAAACCAACCCCATCACACAATAGCCAAACGTAATATGTGACGTACCCATCCATATCCAGAAGTGGTAAATACATATACCGATACGGACTTTAGTGCAAGTTATATATTACGTATACAGAGATGAAATGCTGGCACTCTAAATTGTAACGGACAAGATTTTATAGTCATTGTTTCGCAATATTTCTGTCATATGTATTATACAAGCCATCCTATATTGTGTCCTAACATCAAAATACTACTGCATTATACAGTTATAATGCGGCTATATATACATTTTATACTGCAACTATGGTCAGTTTTGTTTGGTGCTGTCGAATAATTTTGTTAAAATAGGTATTAAAATTACTGAAATGTTGATGCAAGACACCATTTTGATTAAAAAGAGGACAACCTGGCTTTCTAGATTGATTGGGAAAAACATCTTTGTCATTGTTTTGCAATGTTGCTGTCAATTGTTTTAAACTATGCATCCTGACATCAAAATATTGCTGATTTACAATGTGGCTATAGAGATTTACATATCATAAAGCGCAAATGTAATCATTTTTTTTTCATGCTTCAAATTAATTTTGTTATACAATGTACAAGTCAGCCCGAGGTATCAAAAATACTGAAATTTTGTTGCGATCAATATTTTGAATAAAAAGAGGACATGCTGGCAATCTAGATTGATGGCTGGGACAATTTTTGGTTGCCATTGTGTTTTAATGTTGCTGTCATTTGTATTTTACAATCAAATCTGACATTAAATATGGCTGATTTACTATGCGGCTATATAAATATACATAATGAAGTACAATTATAGTCAGTTTTGGTAAATGCGTTAAACTAATTATGTTATACGAGTCAGCCTGGACCCAGTTGTTCATCTCTCGCTTAAATTTTAACCAAGGGTTAAATTTCATAACCCTTGGTTAAATTTTAACCCTTGGTTATTTTCTGTTTTTCATCCTGTGGTTAAATTTAACCCTCTGTTAAAGCATTAGTTAAAGCACATATATTTAACCCACCTTTAGGGGCTGGGTTAAATATTTAACCTAGGGTTAAAAGTTTCAAAATGGCAGCACCTGTTTTTTAATATTCCAAATGTAAAAGTAAAAAAACCGCGAGTATTTCGGGGAGGAAATAATCTCACAAACTTAATAGAAAGGGAAACGAGAGAGAGATACAGATTTGGAAGGGAGACCTTTGATTTTTTAGTGGATCTACTTGGAAAAGACCGTCAACGAGGAACCACGAAAAAGACCGCACTGGCAGTAGAGGAACAGTTATCTATTGAGATTTTATGCAAGCGGGGCATTTCTTCAAGTGATTGGTGATACCTTGGGTATGACAAGTCGACAGTAAGCAGAGCCGTGGATGATGTTACCAATGCCATACTAGCCAGAAAAAAGGATTTTATATCTTTTCCAACCAGTAAAGCTGACATTGATGAGGTCAAGTTAGGTTTCCATAAACAAGCTAATTTCCCACATGTCGTAGGATGCATTGACTGTACCCATGTACGAATTCAGAGGCCAACCGAGGATGAACCAGCTTTCGTCAACAGGGAAAACTTTTCCAGTATCAATGTTCAAGCCGTATGTAATCATGAAGGTAAGCCTGTCAAAATAATTTAATTTGTTTAAGATTTATTTAAATTTCGGACCTCGGGATGTCATGTTTTTAAGCCCCGGGGTTTAGGGATTAGGACCCCTCCCCTATACATATGATAGTGTTTTAATTGTTTTACTGTCCGGCTTGGCTAGGCATTAGAATTTTTTTTTAAAGTAGCTGCGAAAACTTAGCTCTTTAGGTCCTTTTGATGATTTTTGATATTTGCGGACCATAGATAGCCTATGGCAAAAAAAAAAAAAAAGAAATCAATGGACAATAGAGCTACGTTTTCGCAGCTAGATTTAAAGGAATGTAAAGCTTCTTTCAGATTTTAACACAAAGACACAAAAGCACTTAAAAAATTTCCAATTTTTTCTACTAAACATATTAAAAGTATGGAATTGTCAAAAACAAGAAAAATGTAGTGCGCATGATGTAATATATAATACCAAAGAAAATATCATCTTGTAGATCTACCTTTGATCGTAACCTGTAACTTAAACTTACAAAGAAGAAAAAGGGTGCTCTCTAACACGACCGCGTTCATGTCTAAAAATAAAAACTCTAAACCCGGAAGAAAATTATCATCACAGATTAAGTTCAGCTCAGCATTAAATCGTATGTTGATCATCAGTCACTTTTTGGTATAATGGTGAATAGACGTACTATGGTGAAAAGATGTTCATTTTTTTAATTTGTTATTCGCTCCTTTTCAGGGGAGGGATTATTTTTATATTTATTTAGGGGGAATGGAGGGGGGGGGGTCATTAGGAAAACACTTGGTCTGTTTTGAATATTGTTTAAGAATAGCGAAATAATTTAAAAAAAAAAGAACCCACATGCATATGAGACCAAATGAAGTTTAATTTGGGAAAACTACGAAAAACGAGGCCAAAAACCAAAATTTTAATACACAGTTTAGCATATAAGAAAAAGAATTCAAGACTGTTGAAAGTATTGGTAACTATTGTCCTGTATTGGTCTATTACGTTTATAAAGCAACTCATTTTTTTTTTATTAGGTCAATGGTATTAGGGAGATAATTCCAATTGACGTAATAAATAAGGGAGATAATTCCAATTGACGTGATAATTTTTTTTATCATATACTTAGACTAAATAACATATAAATTTTACCGTATGATAATAGCATTAAATTGACGTAAATTCCATATTTTTCGAATTGGTGCTTAGCGGGCTGATATGAAAAGTAGTGTACAAAACAATTACTTGAATACTGAAAGGTATATTGTTTAAAATAATAATAAAAAAAAAAACCAAATAAATTATTTAATAAATGCATTTTTAAGTTTTTCTGAGACATAATTTAGAAAGTTTCTTTAAAAAGTTGACTTTTCCAAACAATGATCATTATGTATATTGTTATTATGTATATGTTGAATTATTTGTTTGTCGATTCGTCCATATTAAAATGCTTTTTTCTCTCTCTGTTTAGGCATATGATAGAACAATTTCATATTGAATGTACCAAATTTTGGGTCCGACGGCCGCGCACTTTTTTACTCTTTAAACTTCGGGAACCACGTAAAAGGATCAATATATGAATCTGTTATTTTTCTCTACTGTTGAAGCATATGATAAAAAGATCATAACATGTCATTTTTCATATCGCATGCATTATCAGCCATGCGGCTCTCGGGCTGATATTCATCCTAGGGCTGATAATACATGCGATATGGAAAATATCATGTAATAAACTGAAAGTACTGAAATTTATGAGAACAATATCAGCCAATCAAATTGCGAGAAATTACTCTAAATCAGGATAATAATAATGATAATTATTTCCATTTTGTAGGAAAGTTTACTCAGATCACTGCAGATTGGCCTGGATCAGTTCACGATTCTCATATTTTTAAGACTTCATCAATCTGCAAACACCTTGAGGAGAACCACAAAGGCCTTGTAGATGGTGTTCTGCTTGGTGACAGCGGTTACATGTGTCGTCCATTCTTATTGACCCCTTACAATAACCAACAGGGACCACACCAAGAAAGATTTAATGGTAGTCATGTCTCAACAAGATCTCTTATCGAGAGAACATTTGGAGTCTGGAAAAGGAGATTTCATGTTCTTCACTCAGAGGTATTGTATTCTGTCTTCTAGTATTTCATTTTAAAATGCAATGTGCAACACATGTCCTTTGGTGTCAGTGTATTGGTATTGAATGAATGTTATTATGAATGATGTTTCTTGTTCTGTATATAAACTAACAGCCACAGGTTAACATACTGCCTTCAACAATGAATAAAGCCAACATTCCATACTCAGCTATAAAAAGCCCCGAAATTGGTCTTTGGGGGGAGGGGACTTTTGTTGCTTGATACTTCGGTGTGAATCAAGACTCAATGTTGAAGGCCGTATGCTTAACCTAGAATTGCTTACTTTAACTATACATTGTATCTTGGGTTTAGCGTTCACACTCTTATGTCATCTACTTATTCATATTAGTAAAAAGAAATTACATGGCCTACCTATTGTAGGAATTGTAAACTTATTTTCGTTCTGAACATACATGAAATATTCGCCATTGAACTTAAAGCGAACAACAAACATACAAACATTTTTTATAAATCTGTACTCACATTGTCTTTATACACAAGGCGCAATGCATAGCATATATCCGTATTTTCTAACTAATTCTATTCGTTCTGGGATAGTCACATGTTAAACTATACTATACATAAAAAGCCTTTTTTTGAACTACAATGTATGTCAGATAATGGAGAGGTCGAAACTTACTCAAATTTAAAAATCATGTAACACTAAACACTATTTTCTTCTATTATTTTGTAGATCAGAATGAAGCCAGATAAGGTGTGTCGCGTAATAGGTGCATGTGCTGTACTGCACAATATAGCTGTTTTGAGGAAAGAGCCACTTGATGAGACACCATGCAACAATCACCACCTGTTCCAGTGAATGCATACAATGGACCACAAGATGGAAAAAGTGTCAGGGACTACATCGCAAGATCATTCTTTTGACCCATATATTTGACAACTTTATTTCATTCTAAATGAATTCAAAAAGAAATTATAAAACTTAATAACCATATTTAATATACATTTAACATCCAACAGACTTTTTCTGGTCAATGAAACAGTCATTTAGTGTACTTGAAAATAAAATATAATCTCTTATTGAAATATTCATGAATGTGTTCTACTGCTGGACATTTCCGCGATCAACAACCACAAATGTTGTAAAAATTTTAAGACTGCATTTTTTTTATCATTTTTGACAAATTGATAGAAAAATGTATATTCGCTTCATTTGCTGTAACCAAATCTTTTTCCTTGATATTTATCATTGTGATGAATTGATAATATACAGTATAATTTTAAAAGTTTTGATTGTAAATCAGTAAAAATTTACTTTAACTGTTGGTGATGCATTGCAGAAAATGTTTCTTCTTAAATGTAGACATTTCTCACAAAATTTAAATGTGAATATATTAAAATAGTATAACAATTTAGAACACTCAAATCACATAGATATAGGAAGATGTGGTGTGAGTGCCAATGAGACAACTCTCCATACAAATAACAATTTAAAAAGTAAACCATTATAGGTTAAAGTACGGCCTTCAACACGGAGCCTTGGCTCACACCGAACAACAAGCTATAAAGGGCCCCAAAATTACTAGTGTAAAACCATTCAAACGGGAAAACCAACGGTCTAATCTATATAAAAACGAGAAACGAGAAACACGTATATATTACATAAACAAACGACAACTACTGTACATCAGATTCCTGACTTAGGACAGGTGCAAACATTTGCAGCGGGATTAAACGTTTTAATGGATCCAAACCTTCTCCCTTTTTCTGAAACAATAGCATAACATCACAACAAAGAAAAAAAAACAGTCTTTTTTTAACAGCAGCTTATATATTCAGTAAGCTTCCTAGAAGCAACTGATTAACAGATGGTGAAACCGGAATAGATGGATTCCGTTTCATAGATGTCAATAAATCAATTTGCAAGTCTAATCTTTCAATTTCTTTGTCTTGCTTTACCAATTCCTTCTCATACATTTTACACTGCATAAAAAAACATCTTCCTGTGTTTTCCGTCTTTTCGTCGGTTGTTTGCTACCTCCTTTCCTGTTACAAAATAGTCAGAAATAAATTTTACCTCACTTTCCTATGAATCTTTATTGGTAATTGTGGTGTTTGATAACTTTTTTTATATGTATGCATTTTCACATGTTTACTGTTTTACTCAATGTATGTTTAATACTTCAGTTTTATGTCATTTAGGCTTTTCAATTCAATTTTGAGAATAATATTTTGTTATCATTCAAGATAATGCCTTTGACACAATCAGTTGTCGATGTTTCTGTAAATATGCTAGTAAGGAAAATATACTTGATTGAATTTTTACATAATTTTGTCTGTTTTTATTTGATATCAGTCTTTTTTGTATTTTCCAGTGGTGTCTTGTTGTTTTTTTCAATAACCAAAGTTAAAATATAGACAAAATATCTCATGAAATATAAAAGCACGTTTACTTTGTTCAATATTGAATGATTGTAAGTATTCATACATTTGAAGCTACCATAAACGGATAGACAGGACACTCTAAAGGGGTACTTGCATTGGACGATTAAGGGTAGTGGCTATGATTCTCATTATTTGACTTATAAATAATTTACAATCATTTACCTTGCAATGCTAATACCGGATGGACCTGGTGTCTGGAATAATGCAGATGTCTTGGATACAGCAGAATGAGGACATGATGAACGGGAAACAGATATCTGGGATGCAGATGTATTAGATAGTGACTCTAAAAATGTCGTATTTAAACTCTGTGTTCCCTGATCTTGTGGTGATTGTGGAAATGACAAGTCCAAGGCGGGTTCATACTCGTCTGAATCTGAATCATAGTCTGTTATTTTTTCAACTGGATCTTCATCTATAAAAAAGTCATTGAATGTAACCTAAATTGTCAATCCTTGTTTTAAGTGATAATTAACTAGATATACTAATATGATATCAATAGCATACTGCATACGGTGCCAAACAATTGTCTCTTATTGCTTTTGTTTTTTGTTTGGTGTCTGTCTTGGTTTTTTTTTTATATATATATGTTCCAGACCATACGAGTATTTGGACCGTACGCGTACGGTCCGGACCGTATACGTATACTCGTACGGTCCGACCATACGCGTACGGTCGGACCGTATGAGTATACGCGTACGGTCCAGTACGAGCTGACCATACATGTTGTTGGATCATATGGGTTATATTTAAACAAACCTTTATCACATGTAATCTTTATTTTTAGTTTTTACAAATTGTTATCATTACAATTAGATGGATAAAATAAACAAACGAACAATGAAAATTAAACATTTGTTTTATTGTATATCCGAATCCTATTTTGGTACTCTCGCCCAAAGTGACACTTGCCACCACAAGTAACGTAATATTTTTTTAACATTTACATGTTTGCAGATCATGCATGTTCCTTTGCATTTGCATTTTTTTTTTTGTAAAGTTGCTAAATATTCTAAAACAATTGTCCTCCCACATTATGTTTACTTCCGATATCTGCAAGTTCAGTGATCATAATTCAATTAATGTATTACTGATCGACATGCTAAATACAAGAGATTAACATATTTAATTAGCGTGACTTTTTTGAATAGCTAAAATGTAAAGTTTTTGTTTCAATTACAATTGAACTTTTTTATATTAATTTGAGAAATACGTTATGTTGATCTGTTGTACGCATTTTATTTGTATCTAATAAACTTGACCAACTTCTTAATTTTAGTCAGACCGTACGCGTACGGTCCCGACCGTATGAGTATTTTGAAAAAGTACGCATACGGTCCAGACCGTACGCGTACGGTCCAAATACTCATACGGTCTGGAACATATACTTTTCGCATAATGTCAAAAATATATAAAAAAACAAGGGTTATGATTGCCAATGAAATCTAAACCCAACCAGAGCATACAGCGACGAATGACATCCACTCCATAATTTCAACTGGCGAACCTTATTTCCATGGTTCGCTGGAAAATGTTATTATTTTGTTGGACATCTACAGTTATATTTTAAGTACACGTATTAAACAAGGACGTTTCATCTGTGGAATTCGCCGGCATAATAGAGTGTCTTAGGTTGAGTTCGAATGAAGTTTGTGACATGTATATCATACTTTAAAAAAAAAAAAATACCAAAACATTTAAAATTAACACGCTAAAATAAAGTACTTCCTTATTTGACAATGAAGCGGAATGTCATTCAGGTGGAAGAAATGATGAACGATTGCTATCAGGTATATTGGTTAATTTCGTGGACTTTAACTAGTCTACAATTCTAGTGTTGTACCTTTTTTGTCTGAGTGATGCACAATAAATGAAATTGTATCATGCACCATTGTTGGGACATCTATTACTGAAAAATTTATTTCCTGGAATGTAGACAAAAAAGAAGTCAATGCATCTCTTTCCTCTTCTGTGATGCCCTTTGTGGTGTCTACATAATTGTTTAAGATGCTGTCTCCTACTTTTGGCAGTGCTATATTTGGACTGTAATTCTGTAGAAATTGGTGAATTTCTACACTCATGTCTTTTGCTTTTTCAAGGAGTGATTTAATTTCTTTACCTGAAGCAAATATTTTTGTAAATTAGCCGGCATATGCCTGGGAAACCTAAGCCTTACAGTTGAAACGATTTTATAATAAATAGAAATGTAATTAAGCACCCACAAGATCGTATCATTAAGGGGAGCTCCCAAAGAAATCAAATTGATGTCCCCGCACGAAAATCGTTTCTAATAATAGTCCTAGACAGGTCCTCTTTATTAGATTGCAATTGTTTTAAAAATCACAGACATCCCTCCCTCACATACACACACACAGAGCCAACATTGAAGCTGTCCCCTTTTTTTGACAATCAATGCATTTTAAATGGGACATGTAGTTGGAACCCCCATTTTTTGGACGAGTTCTGCCCTTGAATTGGGACATATATTTGGAACCTCTCCTATTTGGACGATCTATGCACTTGAATGAGGACATATAGTTGGAACGCCACTCCTTAACCCTTATCCTGGGTTGGGACCCTCCTTTTTTGGACAATCAATGCACTTGAATGAGACCATATAATTGGAACCTCCTTTTTTGGACAATCTATGCACTAGGATGGGAACATGATAAACTCCCCTACTTATCCCGGGTAAGGTTCCCCTTTTTTGACGATCAATGCACTTTTTAAGAATTCCATATTTTAATAAAACCGATTTTCATATTAATGTATTGAAAACTGTCATTGATTTTTATAAGGACTGAATAAGTCATTAGGGCATTCAATGATTGTCAGGACTTGATATTTTATCTTAAAAGAATATGACTCCTTCAGGTTTCAGTCACAAAATTGAGTAAGGTGTTCTGTAAAGGATCACACAAAGTTTTTGATTAAACCATTCAAAAATGTAATTCAAGATGAATGATTTTAATTTATACAAATTAAATGATTACATAATTATGAAAAATATTGTGATTTTAAGTCTACTGTACTCAACAAATTAAAACAAAACAAATATTAAACAAATTTGAATAAGATCTGAGAAGAAGATATATTTAGTCAGATTTAGTGAATTTAAAAGTGGTTGATGTGAATGCTTATGCAAAGGGCATTCATGAATAACAGAATAATAAATTGTTTAAAATTTAGCTTATACTCAATTTTAATTGACAAATATTATTTCAATTAAAACATAAGAAGTTTAATGCAATGCAAATATTTAACCTATTTTGAAATTGGTCTGTTTTTCTTTAATTCTGTAAATCCCATTGAGACCCTTAGAAAATTGTATAGTGACACTGGTTGCCAGACATGGGGTACTGTATATAAACTTTGTTAAATCAAAGATTGTAAATCAGTACCAAAATATTATAAACAAATAAAGAAAAAAGGAATGCTTTACGGTGCAACAATCAGGACAATTGTTTTAATTCAAATTTAAAACGGAATTAATATTATAGTAGTAAATTAGTAATTTGTAGAAAACTCCTTAATGAACCACACCATAAATCTCTAAATGAATTTAATTAAAAATAAGGAGTTTATGTTATGATATAAATCCACATTGTTGAAATCATATCATTCATATTCGTAAGACAGATGTTCAACCAGAGAGTTTTTGTTATTTTTTATTAAACATTCAAGAAAATCAGAGATTATATGAAAACGAAACAAGCACCTGTACACGATGGCGGTGTGTAAATATCGCATGCTCAAAGCAAGTGCCTTTTTCACGATGACAGCCCGGACATAATTTGTCAAAATGTAAGTCGTGGTTAGTAGTGATAGAGAAACAACATGAAAAACGATTGATGTTGACTTAAATTGATTACACAATGAATGAAGCGATTTACCCAAATCTGCAAATGAATATAATAACGCTCTCATATTTGAGAGGTGAAGGTCGTTTAGCGTTAAAAATGTAAACAAAGAGACGACGAGCGTTTTGTCGGGATTTTGCTTTATTTGTTTGATAAAATAGAAATATTTAATCAGAATAAAAAACTGTGCATATTTTGTAGTCAAACATACTCGGTATATCTGTCTCTACACCACTTCCAATGCCTTTGAAAGAGGCGCTATCTTTGCAGAGGTCAATGATGTTTGAAATTGCAGTGCTCACTTCCTTTGGTTTTGGGCCTCCCCCAGTCTTAACAGACTCTCTTCTATTGTCTGTAAATACTCTCTTTGCCACCTTTTTACAGTTAGTCCATTTGTCCTTTACCTCTTTCGCAGTTCTGATTGCAACTCCCAAGGCACTTGTCTGCTGAGCAATGATTTGCCAAATTTGTGCTTTTTGTTTGTTTGTTATGGTGTTTGTTTGTTTCGAATTTATTATATCATAGTGTATTTCAACCAAATTTTGAACTTTCAATTCTTCATCCTTCCTGAAGTTAGGTTTTTTTTGTCTTTTTTTTGTCTGGTGTGACTGATTCAGCCATATTGATTTCTTGCTGCCAGGAAATAATACATAAGAATAATGCATTGTGGGAACATAAATCCTCAGTTAAATATAACCCTTGGTTATAAAAAATTTAACCGACGGTTAACCAAGGGTTAAAATCATGTTGAACAACAGAACATTTTGCTGTCAATTGTTTTTGAACAACCCATCCTCAAATTAAAATATTGCTGATTTACTATGTGGATATACAGATTTACATAATATAGTGTAGATATAGTCAGATTTGTTTGATGTGTTAGAATAATTTTGTTATTTGAGTCAGCCTGAATAATCAAGATTACTGAAATTGTGTTGCAAGACAATATTTAAAAGAAAGAGGACATGCTAGCTATCTAGATTGAAAGAGACAATTTGTTGTTGTCATTGTGTTGCATTATTGCTGCCATTTGTTTTAAACAATAAACTCATCATAGATACCAGGACTAAGTTTTGTATATACGCCAAACGCGCGTTTCGTCTACAAAAGACTCATCAGTGAAGCTCGAAAATTTTGTAAACAGGTAATTTATAAATATAACCATATCAATGATAATTCATGTTAGCACAAAAAAGTGCTGACTTCTGGGCTGGTGATACCCTCGGGGACATAAATCTCTACCAGCAGTGGCATCGACCCAGTGGTTGTAAATAAACTCATCATAGATACCAGAATCAAATTTTGTATATACGCCAGACGCGCGTTTCGTCTACAAAAGACTCATCAGTGACGCTCGAATCTAAAAAAATTAAAAAGGACAAATATAGTACGAAGTTGAAGAGCATTGCATTGAGGACCAAAATTACTAAATGTTTTGCCAAATACAGCTAAGGTAATCTATGCTTGAGGTTGAAAACCTTAGTACTTCAAAACTTTAAAATTTTGTAAACAGGTAATTTATAAATATAATCATATCAATGATTATTCATGTCAGCACAAAAACAGTGCTGACTACAATCCATCCTGACATCAAAATATTGCTGATTAACTATGCAGCTGTATAGATATCAAAATAAAGTGCAATGCTGGTCACTGTCAGTTTTGGTTAATGCATAAACAAAATATTGTTGTACCAGTCAGCCTGAAGTATCAAAACTGCAGATGATATATATTTTCCTGAAAAATTTAAATAAAATAATGTTATAACGGAGCCAGTCTGAGATGTGAAAACTATTGATTGTTGGTGATGATTTATTTATTTGAATGAAAAAGGACATGCATGCTGGCACATGCATGCTGGCACTGTTGATTAGTGCAGAAAAATAATTATTATTTACGGTACGCTAACCATAAGCATGATTAACTGTACACCAATATTGCTTTCAATTATCGTGATTATTTTATATGAGCCAAGAACTATTCTTTTGTGGCATTGTTTGTCAATTTTATGAGTAACCAAGTTGATAAGATTTACGATACCTTTTAAAACCGATCAGAACTTAATGATAACATTGTGAACAATACCATTGTTAATCTACAGAAAGACAGATCACGGATAAGTTTGCATTACAAGCAAAGTTGTATGCGAACTTTATTTAAAAATACATGTGTCTATATATATTTTATCTGTTTTGTTTACATAACCATAATCACGGATGCCTTAATTTTAAACTTTTATTTACAATATTTTATCAAATTTCGTTTTTTAAAACAAATAGACAATTTTGTAGTCGCCCGCTTTCTTTGAAATTGATGGGTAATTTCGGATCGTGTAAACAGAATGTGGGAATAGTATATGATGTAATGTGTAGGGTGTATGGTGCAAAGGTCATGAAGGTGTAACGTGTATGGTTTTAATGGCACATGGTGTATTATGTAATGGTGTAAGGTGAATGGTGTAATGGTGTATGGAGTTAGTGGGTAGTTTTCACCATCCAAGGACTGTAAAACGATCTGAAAATTTATCTCATTCGCAATTCAAGACTTCATTTTCCCTTACATATCATGCATAATTGAATTAAACGTGTATAAGCCAAAGTTTTAAAAATTATAGACATACAGCCTACAAACTAGATAAAGTAAACATAGATAAACAAATTGTATAACTCCTTAAGATTATTTGAACTCATTAATCGTATGTTTAATATATGGAAGGTTTCTCCAATAATAAGATTTTATAGAATAAGATATATGATCGTGACACCAATTGTTGTACATATTTTTTCTTTCCAAAAATTGGTGCGAGTGAGCGATTTTACTTTTATTTTCAAGGTGTATAAGCAAAAGGTTGATCACCCTAGTTTTGTTTTCAAAGAGCGTCATTACTTTCTGCAATATGTGCAAAACTTCAACGGAAAATACCAAGACCTACAAGATAAACATTAAGTGTCCATTTCACAAATACAACAAGATGTTTCCATGTTATGGAATGTTATGTGCTGAAGTTTTATTATAGTTTCACTTTATTCATGTTATTGGTGTGGTTGTATGTTCCTTTTGGTAGTGAAACCCTTAAACTGACTCGATCAATATGCATCTAGCAATCTGGTTTGTTTGGCTCTAAGCGTCCAGGTTTGTCCACCATTTGGATGAGGATTACTTCGGGCCCGAGAGCTTTTTTACGGTGATGTTTTCATTTTATTAACCTATCATTTTCTACTAAATTGAGAGAGTTTATATTTTGAACTGTTTACTCTATCAACTAAAGAAATCATTTTTTGAGATGTTTGTCAGATACTATCAGTTGCAAATAGTTTTTAACGTCCTCGTTAGAATTATTTGCATATTAGTTTTTTTGGTTTGTTTTAGTCAGTATAGTGTGTGCTATTTGCCTGCACATTTTTTACTGCTGGGTCCTAATTATTGTCATATTAACTTCCGTTCTGAACTTAATATGTCTGTTTGGGTTGCATAAATAAACTTATGATAGATACCAGGACTAATTTTGTATATACGCCAGACGCGCGTTTCGTCTACAAAAGACTTATCAGTGACGCTCGAATCCAAAAAGTTAAAAAGGCCAAATAAAGTACGAAGTTGAAGAGCATTAAGGACCAAAATTCCTAAAAGTTTTGCCAAATACAGCTGAGGTAATAAATCATTTCGTCAAAATGTAGGAACTGTTAACGATTTCGTAACAAAGGATGGTTTGGCTACATGTAGCTATAACAACGGTTTTAGCCCACCTATGTCCTTAAAAATGCTATATATTAGGTCAATAATACACTAAGTAACGAGTTTATCTTATCGACTATCTCAACATGTTTTATTTAGGCTAGAGGCATATACAATTGATCAAGTCTTCTATACCATTAGTATAAGGAACACACTTTCCTTTGTCTATACAGAAAAATGCCAACAATATCAAGTCTTTAGATTTTAATGTGTTTTACGGATTTATTTGAGTTTTTCAACATCAATATCATTGTTTGTTGAACTCTTTCAAGATATTTCCTCAACGGTCCGTGTATATCTGCGTCCATTCGTTTTTCGTTTTGAAATATCAAAAACAAAAAACAAAAAAACGAAAGTGTTTTCATTTTTCGTTTTTGATTTCATAAAAACCAAAATGAAAAACGAAAGTGTTTTCATTTTTCGTTTTTAATTTCTTAAAAACCAAAACGAAAAACGAAAGTGTTTTCATTTTTCGTTTTTGAGTTCTTAAAAATTAAAATAAAAAACAAAAGTGTTTTCGTTTTTCGTTTTTGATTTCACAAACAAAAAAACGAAAAACAAAAGTATTTTTATTTTTCAATTTTGATTTCTCAAAAACTAAAATCGAAAAATGAGTGTTTTCATTTTTCGTTTTTCATTTCACAAAAACAAAAAACGAAAAACAAAAGTGTATTTATGTTATCTTTCCAACAAAGTTTAATTGTCATTCAAAAAATGACAATGTTGTCATTTGTCATTCATTTAAAGGTCGTTAAAGTATACATGCACAGCGGTTGTCAGATCAATACTACTTTAATCGAAGATAATGTCGATGGAGGCAAAAGTCTTTAGCAATCGGAACAATATGGATGCATGAACTTTATTACTTTTAAGTTTAGAAAGGTTGATCCAAGATTATTAGAATTGATGACCAAGATCCATCTGCCAGTATTTTACGAACTATGAGGACGATAATGTATTTTGCTTGATTTAATTTTCAAAATTTTCGCAATTTCACAATTCAAACTGGGATATTAAATTGGTTTGTCATTAGGAGCCTATAAGGTATTAATTTTGCTTATTTGTGAAGACTATAAGGTGACATTAACTAGAGGTCGTTGATGGGGGATTATGGAATTGAGAATGGTGGACAAAAAATATAAATAATAGAGACAATGGACCAAGAAATAAATAAAATAGCTAGAATAATGGTGTTCAAATGTAATGATAAGAGAATAATTGTCAAAAAGTATAAAGAATAGAGAAATATGGCATAAAATATCAAAGAATACAGAAATTAAGAACCCCGAATCCAGACCAGCATACTAGTTGTCTTAATGAACGTTAGTTTGTCTCTGGGAGATTGCTATTGGTTATCATATGGTTTCTCTTTATTTCTATAATTCAGAAGCATGCTTTCATTATTTACTAACAGTTTACATATCACATTATAAAAAAAGACTATTATTTTGCAAACTACCATAGATTTCCGGTAATTGTTTTGCATAGACCACACAACATTGGAGTCCCTGTAAAAAAAATTCAAGTGGACCGCAGTTACCCACCCTACCCCATCATTACATAAAAGTTTATAAACAAATGTCTACGGAAATACTTCTGTCCGAACAATTTGTAAAGGGGAGCTTGGTAGCTGATGTCTGCTGGAGAAAAAAATCAAGGTTGCTGTTTAGCTGATTTTTTTTCAAAGATAGGTCCAAAGTTGGGGTCGAACACCGAACCCCATCCTTACCGAAAATGTAATAAAAACTGTCCTCACTAGGTGCAAAGGGAAGCTGGGTAGCTGGGGTCTACAGTTGAAAAATCCAGGGTGTTGTTCTGCTTAGTTTTTTTTCCTAAAGTAGGTCTATAGTTGAGGTCGTATACCCTACAAAAACCCTTACCAGACAGTTAATAAAAAAAATTTGCGGCAATACTTTATCTGCTCTAGGTGAGAACGTAAGCTAGAGATCTAGGGCCTACTTGATTAAAATTATAAGTTAATTTATAGCACGGATCAATCTTTTTTAAGCTAATAAATAATGTACTTGCCCACCATACTTTGAATACAAAAAATAAACCTTTTGTCCAGTCATATTTAAGCGAAATCCACTAGTTCAGAGGTAGAATGTTTTTTAAAAACAGTTTTGTGTGGCAAAAAAAAGTTAAAGCACGAGTGCAACTTTCTTTTCTTTTAATGTAGAATTATTATTACTTTTCATGAACTATTTGACAGGATGCCGATAATAAGGAAAGCTATTTCACCCAATAGTGCACTTTTGCCATCATTAAAAAAAATCATAATTATTTACGATTCTATAAACACTCCAAGTGTTGACTATTTAAAATGTAAAGCGGGCAGTACGCTGTGTAATATATCGAAAGCGATTGATTTTGGCTTTATATAACTAATAATAACATAAGATGTATGTTTCATTATAATTCGTTATTCTGATTGGCTAACTGCACATCTCATGTTACATTACACAACGAAAATCATTATTCATGATGACACGAGGTCCCACAATAAAGTGCAAAGGTGAATTTAATAAAAACTTGATAAAAATCGTGTTTTCATGATCCTAGCTAAAACATGTAATTATAAATATTGAATGCTTCTTTTTGTAACTTCATAGGGTTGTAAAAGCGTTGACCGTGCGTACATTTTCAGAATGAAGCGCTTCCGCTTTCATACAAAATGTATTTCGGTCATCGCTTTACACCTCAATGAAGTAACAAAAAAAAAGCATTCAATTCTTAAATAAACCAGAAATGAAATTTTAAAATTTATTGAAAAGTGTCTTTGACTGCTTAATTATATTTTAAAAACTGATGATATAGTGTTTATATATTAATAAAAACATTTTAAGTACGTTTGAGTCCTATGCAATATTTGTTTTTATATATTTGAAAATGATTTAAAAAAAATAATCTAAAAATTGACTGCTACCGACTGGTTGCTTGATCCTGGTCTCACAAACTCCGCATTTTCATTACAGCCGATTAAATTGAGTGTGTAGACAAAGGTAATATCTTTGGATCGCTTGTTTGTTAGCTGAACTATGAAATAACTAGGTAAGGTATACCACCCTCCTGTAGAAGGAGCCTAGTCCTACAGACAGATTGATTGGTTATTTGTCGAACTAGTCTACTCTTAAAGGAGGGTAGTTTACCTAACCTAATAATACAAGCAAGCTAACCAAGGATAGGCTACCTTTGCCTACACACTCAGTGCAATCGGCTGTAACTTTTTTACATTACAGGTTGCAACACCTTTGCCAAATCATTAGGTTCCAATAAACGTTTAGAAAATTTAGTTAATGTGCTTTCCCATAGGGTTTTATGCAGAACAATTACAACACATAATCTATTATGGAAACTTGCAAAAAAAATATCAAAATCGAAATCTTAGTGAACAATGAAGTTACTCACATTAAAAAAGGTTGAGACATTGAAGGCCAAATATTTTTTTTATTCTTGCGTGTATTATTATAATCAGACGGTAATTTTAGAGTTTACAAACAAATTTAATATTAAGACAAACATTAATGTCGAGTTTCATTGATGAAATTAACACTACAATACAAATAAAGGATTCTCAAATGATCATGACTTTTGCTTGTAGTAAAATGATTAATGAATCAATCAATCAATTGATCAATCAATAAAATTGAGAATGGAAATAAAAAATGTGTCAAAGAAACAACAGTCAGCCTAACCAAAGAGCACAGCCGAAGGCCACCAATGAGTCTTCAACACAACGAGAAAATCCGGGCTTCAGCTGGTCTCTAAATAAAAATATACACATGTACTAGTAACGTGAAAATGGACGTCACACTTAACTTGGACAAAAAAAACATAAAAAAACTAACAAAGATCAGAGTCTACTGTCTTGGGACAGGCGCAAAAATACGGCGGAGCTAAACATGCTTTGTTAGATCTCAACCCTCCCGCTATACAATTATATCTAGCTGATGTAGAATAAACAAACACACAACCATATGCACAGAGAAACTCAGTTTAAAAGAAATCCGAGTCCGATGACAAAATAGTAAACAAAAGAAACTACACAAAACGAATATGATTCATAAATTAAAAAAGAACTACTAGCAGTAACTGACATGCCAGCTCCAGACCCCAATCAAAAATAATCGAAAGAATATATAGATATAAGAAGATGTGCATGGTATGAGTGCCAATGAGACAACTCTCCATCCAAGTCACAGTGTGTAGAAGGAAACTATTATAGGTTAAAGTACCCTCTTCAACACGAATCCTTGGCTCACACCGAATAGCAAGTTATAAGGATCCTCCAAAATGACTAGTGTAAAACCATTCAAATGGGAAAACCAAAAGTTTAAACTCTATATATAACTAGAGGCTCTGAAGAGCCTGTGTCGCTCACCTTGGTCTATGTGTTTTTGGTGATGGTGATGTGTTCGTAGATCTTACTATACAAAACATTGTTGATGCTTACAATTATCTCTATCTATAATGAACTTAGCCTAGTAGTTTCAGTTGAAAAGTCATGTTGACTTATTTGTAGGTCTTACTTTGCTGTACATTATTGATGTTTACAGTTTATCTCTATCTATAATAATATTCAAGAAAATAACCAAAAGCTGCAAAATTTCTTAAAATTACCAATTCAGGGGCAGCAACATAACAACAGGTTGTCTGATTCATCTGAAAATGTCAGGGCAGATAGAAAATGACCTAATAAACAATTGTACCCATGTCAGATTTGCTCTTAATGCTTTGATTTCTGAGATATAAACCAAAATCTTCATTTTACTCCTATGTTCTATTTTTATCCATGGCCACCATCTTGGTTAGTTGGCAAGGTCACCGGACACATTTGTTATACTAGATAACCCAATGATGATGGTGGCTAAGTTTGGTTGAATTTGGCTCAGTAGTTTCAGAGGAGAAGATTTTTGTAAAAGTTACGACGACGGACGACGGACGCCAAGATATAAGAAAAGCTCACTTGACACTTCGGGACAGGTGAGCTAAAAAACGAGAAGCAAGAACGACAACTACTGTTTTTTGTGTGATTTTTTTTTACTAGACCAAATATTTCATGATTTTTTATTATCTAGGACTGTATTTTTGATTAACAATTGATAACTAAGTTTAATAAAATCATATATGTGTATAGTAAACATATTAACTTTGGCTTGAAAGACGTCTATTTAATTGTTTTCGACTTGCTCTGCTCGGTCGGAAAAATTGACAAGAATAAAATCGTTAGATTGAACGCGGTCGTTCAACAATCTTATTAAAATTAATATATATATTAATTTTCTCATACACATAAGTATTACGAAATCAGAGATATACATTTTGATTATAGATTAGTTCGTCTAATTTACAAATGTAGTGTTATCTGTAGTAAATTTACTGACTTCTTTAATAAAGGATTTAAATAAGAATGTGTCCATACCACATAAATGCCCCACTCGCACTATCATTTTCCATATCTAGTGGACCGTGGAATTGAGTGTCAGAACTCTATATTTGGCATTGAAATTAAAAAGATGAAATGATATAGAATATGTGTACTGAGTTTCAAAAAAAATATATCTGTACATTAACTTCACTTTCAAGTATAGAGATGTGATTTTTTTTTCTGAGACAAGTGCTTGTGACAATCCAAAAGAACTTGCAGTCATTCGATGTTCAGTACTTCAGTACTTTGATTGTTTGAAAACGAGGTAAAAATACCCTGCCACATTCGGTATGTGTTTTTTTTTAGACCTTTTTTTTCCCTTCTGTTTTGTATCGATCTCATACATTAAGCCCTTTTCCACTGATTTGTATAGTTTATTCTTATGCTGTGCTGTAACAAAACTGTACCGGCTGTTTACAAGCATGTTAAACGCCACAATATATTGCATGTGCCTGCTCCAACTCAGGAGCATGTAGTTCAATAGTTTTCGTTTGTTGATGTCTTTTATATGTGTTTTTCGTAATTCATGTTGTTTTAAAATAGGCTGTTATTTTTCTCAATTGAACTGTTTCATATTTTTCAATTCATGGACTATTGTAGCCGACAATACCGTATGTTTTTTCTCATTGTTGAGATTATATGGTTGCCTATTATAATATATAATTGCTTACATCCACTACATTTGAACTTTGTTGGATAGTTGACTCATTTGCATTAATACCAAATCTCCTTAGTAAAAGTTTAGGGGTGTGTGTGTTTCTTTGGAAAATTTCAATGTTTTTCTCCCAGGTCACCCAGTTTGATTGGATATTTTGACATTTTGCTGTGCTCTTGGATTTGAGTTAAGAGGCAACCAAAGCTCACGGCCTGTTGATGGGTAGTTGATGACTATATGGTAAGCTCTGGATGTCTTTTTGAGTATTGCATACGGTGATTTGGTGATGTCTTCATGCCATGCATTGTCCCATTACTTTATAAAAGAAGATGTGGTAAGATTGTCAATTAGACAACTCTCCACAAGAGACCAACATAACACAGAAATTATCAACTATAGGTCATCGTACGGCCTTCAACCATGAGCAAAGCCAATACCGCATAGTCAGATATAAAAGGCACCGAAATGACAATGTAAAACAATTCAAACAAGAAAACTAACTTATTTATGCACAAAAATTGAAAGAAAAACAAAAATGTAACACATAAACAAACGACAACCACTGAATTACAGGCTCCTGACTTGGGACAGGCACATATATTTTGAATGTGGCGGGGTTAAACATGTTAGCGGGATCCCAAATTAAAGTCAAATTGATATTTTAAAACAACATAAAAGTTAAAAAGTGTAAAAAAAAAATATTTTAATAAATGTTGAAAATATTATTGTGTTTGTGAGTGGAAAACTACTTAAAATTGTAGAAATATTCAAAAGTAGCTCTCGCGTGTTTGTTCTGCGGCTACGTTAACGGAACATCAATCAAGTAATTATCGATCTTCATGACTATGGCTTCAATATTTAATGGTATAACATATCATATTCTGCTTGTCGTAGACTCAAAAAGACTTCAAGTTGGAATAGATCTACGGAGACTAAAGAACGTTCATGTGTGGTTTAGCAATTGTACATGCCCACGAAACCGACGTCCAGATATTGTTCGGAAGATGTTTTGAGAAGTTCCGATGCGACCGGACAAGTAAAATTAAACTGTTACAGTATATTACAGAACACAAAACTTGCTATCTTTGCTGTAAATACAAGTTAAAAACCTGACATGGTTTACATTAAAGCTAAAAATCCCAATCCCAAGGCATCAAATAATTAAAAAAAAAACATATGACCTTTAACATTGGAGGTCTAAACTAGCATTGAGCCGTGTCCAGGTCCGAAATAGAAAATAAAGAGATGTGGAGTAAATGTACACGGGACAAAATCGCACACAATATATAGAAAAAATACAAATTATTAATGAACAGGGCTTTTATGCCTGTTCTTCATCTTGAAAGGAGCTGGAGGGTCTTCAACGAGGAACTAGACCATTGATCCTCATTATACAAAAGTAACATAGGTTAGTGCATTGGACTATACAAAAACATAAGTTCCTGGTTCGATCACCGTTCCGGTGAGAAAATTTCCAATCCACTATTAATAAATATGTTTAAACTAACAATAGCCACACACTTGACTTTGTGGATTACATTATTTTTTTCATCATCCTACATATGTCTTTTGATATTGTTCATACATGTAAATACTAAAAGTCTTATACTGTATCTATATATGTTGCTCCGAGACCAGAACATAATAAAATAGATAAATTAAAACTTGCGCTTTAGATTAAGAAAGGGTGTGAAAGATTTTGTATCATTTTTTCCAGTTCTTCTGGAGTCCTTGAGCCCTTCCCTCGCCAACAATATATAGTTTGCTTTATTTGTAAAAGAGGCTAGTTACGCTACAATATTATCATCTTAGATTAACCTCTCCAAACTTAAAAGTAAAGATCACGCACCCTTATTGTTTAGATTGATGAAGACTTTTGCATCCGTCGACATTATCTTCTATTAAAGTAGTATTGATCTGACAACCGCTATGCATGTATACTTTAACGACCTTTAAATGAATGACAAATGACAACATTGTCATTTTTTGAATGACAATTAAACTGTGTTGGAAAGATAACATAAATACACTTTCGTTTTTCGTTTTTTGTTTTTGTGAAATCAAAAATGAAAAATGAAAACACTTTTAGTTTTTGAGAAATCAAAATTGAAAAATGAAAATACTTTTGTTTTTCGTTTTTTGTTTGTGAAACAAAAACGAAAAACGAAAACACTTTTGTTTTTCATTTTGGTTTTTAAGAAATCCAAAACGAAAAATGAAAACACTTTCGTTTTTAGTTTTAGTTTTTAAGAAATCAAAAACGAAAAATGAAAACACTTTCGTTTTTCATTTTGGTTAAACGAAAAATAAAAACACTTTCGTTTTTTGTTTTTTGTTTTTGATATTTCAAAACGAAAAACGAATGGACGCAGATATACACGGACCCTCAATACCGTGTTGTTGTTTGTATAGAGGTAAATAACACCACCATTAACCGTGTATGGAAATTTAGCTATGCACGGCATGAAATGATGCATTTAACCAAGTCTAATTATTGCTTAAATGTTATTAAACTTACAGTGTTAAATTTAAGTTGAATTAAATTGATATTTTATGAATGATTTAATCAATTTTAAGTTTTCAGTTAAACGTTTCGTATAAGTAGATTTAGTATACGTTTAATACAAAATAAATCTAAAATTTAAGAAAGTATAATTGTTCAATTAAACTTCTTGTAGAAGTAGATTTATAATATGTTTAATAAAAAATAAATCTAAAATTTAAGGAAATATAATTGTGCAATTAAACCACCAATAAAAGTAGATTGATCATAGGTATAATACAAAATAAATACAAAATTTAAACTTATATAAATGTATAATTAAACCACTGGTAAAACTAGATTTATTACATGTTTAATAACTGAATAAATCTAAAATTTAACCAAATATATATGTTTAATTAAACCAATCTTAAAACTAAATTTATTGCCAATTTAATGCAAAAATAAATTAATAAACTTTTCAGATTAAGCCTTTATTAAATTATCCAAAACCAGTTTATTCATTGTAAACCATCAGTTCTAAAATTTTAACAATTTCATATATGTTAAAATCACTATAAAATACAGTGTTATCATATACATTACCTGTATATGATGATATTTTGTAAAAAATGAATTATGTCATTTTGGAAGACTATGAAAAGAACTAGACCAATAATTAACCCTTTTGATACACTGTTAAAAATACGTTTCCATTAATTGTAAGATCGTTCAATTTCCATATGTTAAATACTGGTTTTTGTTATGTTGCCTTAAGTTATTTTGTAATAATTTTGAAGATTTTTTTGACATCCCATATACCTTCAATTCTAACAATTTTATCATGCTGCTCAGCTGAATAATTTTTTAGTCACAATTTGATTACAAAATATATCACTTTCTGACTTTGTTTTAGATATATTATATGAAGCAAGCATATTTTCTTCAGCTGAGATTGTATTTCGATCGTATGACCGTTTACAAATAATTAATTTTGCAGTATTTAAATTGTCACATGAACGGAAAACTCGTTCTGGATTATTTGAAAAACACATCACAGGAACTGTTTGTCTTGCATTAATAAATGAAGTATCATATTCATGTGGCAAACGTAAATTGTCATTCTTCTGCGTCCGACCTTCGTCAAGAGCTGAGGTATTTTCTCCACTCCCAGTACTGTTTGATCCAATCATTACATCAATACGATCAGATGCAATTTCTATTTGTTCTATTAACCCTAGCATATCTGTTTCATCAATATTGTCGTAAAGACTCTCCTCCATTTCGATATTTTGACTGTTCTGGAGAAGTAAACGCTTTTGAGGTTTGATTTGTTTTGCTTTCCTCTTTTGGGTCACTTTGGTCTTGTACTTGTAGAACATAATGCATAAACAAATTCCGGGAACTACCACCATTAATGTTAATGTATAGTATGTTATTATTTTCCCTGACAACAAATCTGAAATTGTAATTTACTATATGTTGTCGAATCATTTCTGCATTTTTAGAAGAGATCAGTATGTATGAATACAACATAGGAAAAAAATTGTATTTTCAGGAAAAAAATCAGATGTTAATGTTAAAACAACAAGCATAAATTTCTTACAGAAGAAAAAGACGTTATTAGTGTCTAAATGTATTTGTAGCAATTTATAATACTCATTTATCAGGTACACATATTTTGATCAGGTTAAAAAAAAGCTAAGCTTGGAAATGAATTCATAAATTTTGTAGTACAAATTCGTTGCATAAAGATAGAACATGGTATTACAATGTATATGTACCTTCATTTCTACTATCCATATTTTTCCCGTTAGTTTGCGAAACTATGAACCAGGTTGTATTATCTGCACATAAAAATTGTGGTACAAAGTCCTACTTAGTGTTAACGTACTAACCACTGAGCGTAGATAGTTAACAGGCTTATACATTAATACGCTAGACGCGCGTTTCGTCTACATAACAATCATCAGTGACACTCAGATCGAATTAGTTATAAAGCCAAACAAGTACAAAGTTGGAGAGCATTTAGGACCCTAAACTAAAAACAGTTTTGCCAAAATACGGCGAAGGTACGTTTACTCTTCCTGATATAAGAAAATCCTTTGTATTTCCAAAAAAAATATATACGTTTACCACTAAGTGTAAACATAAACGATGATATAATTGTAGATATAGAAATTCATGATATTACTTAATGTGTATGATTATTGATAGTTATCCCACTCGAACTTGGTTTGTCAGTGTAAGATCACCCGATGGCCGATAGTGGGATAACTATTTTACATCCCAGCTGTTTTAGATTAGACGAAAAACCATTTACAATTCATTAATTCTCGTTTAGAACACCACACAACCATTATAATATAATTTTTACATTACTATATGATTTATACCCTTTATGACCCCCTAAAACGATGAGTAGATATCAAACAATGTTAACTCGCCCAACTGGACAATCGGTCCACACTATATCGCAACTCTATAAAAAGTAATCGCCCTACTCTTGTTTACCGACTACCCCCACTTTAAAAAGTGTAAAATCAAATTGAACAACCAGTCTGACAACTCACTTATTAACGAAAAGGGTTTAAACCCCAATGAATAAAGGTCTGCCAACTCGCCCTACTTATAAAATATCTTGCTTCCTTTAAGTATGTTAAATCACTGATAATTCGTATCCATTTGTCCTGGTTTAGTGGTATGTGTCGTGGCTTGATATGCTCAATGTCTTGAGTTCGAATCCCACCATATACACTGGATATTTTCTATGTGAATTTTGATAGTCTTTTCCGTATAATCGTATATTTAATTATAAGTTTTATAGTGGATTTGATATTCCCGCCAAAATGTTACAGAACAAAAGTAAGCATGCATAGCAAAGAAACTCAAACTGGAGTGATCTGGTAGGGGTGATCCGGTTCAGATGACCCCTGTTAGAACAAATGAGCTGGGAAGTAATAATTTAGGAATGACTGTAATATTTTTACTGTCTACGCAGAAATGACATTATCAATGTGGTGCACATTGAATAACCCGCGTAGCGGATTATTTTAAAGTGTACACCACATTTTGTTTATGTTATTTCGAATAGACAAAACATTTTTCATTGATTTCTTATAATTTAATTATAAATTCCATATTAAACCGGAGAAAACCATGAAAAAACGTTGATGAGATCACGGTCACATGAAAAAATAATGTCTTTCAACTGATAAACATAATCAGAAGAAGTGTTACATTTCGAAATTAAATTATAATGTTATGGTTTAAATCCAAGTTTTCTCTGATAAAGTTGAAGCAGCCTCTGCATTGGAACCAATTCAAGAGGATTCAATAAAACAAAATTTATCAGTCAGTTATGTATGATTGAAAAACTGTATGTGTGGAAAATAATGTACTTGCACATTTACATGTAGCATCAGAAATGCAGTTACAACAGACAAATATTCTTGTTTGTGTCAAAACCCTGTTTTTGAAAGTATCATGTATTCCAACTATGCTACGTTCTTGTAATTGGTTTATTACTCTTGAATTATTTCTGAGTGAATAGTACGATACATTGGCATCCACTCTTATACGTCTTTATGCTATTATCTCGGTTGAGATGTTCTTTGAAACTATTTTGATTCTACAATTATTTAACAGACACAGCACGTTCGATGAGTATTTTATAACAAAATAGATTCAATGCTATTGCAATGATTTTTGATCTGCTGTTCATTATCATAGTCATTTGTTCAGACTTGGTTTGAATCTGAAAAACGTAGATTGATGCCGAAGGCATTTTTCTCGAAATTATAAGAGAAGTCGAACACAACTTGGTAAGTAAAGGCGGAGGATAAGGTTGAATAATTGCTATGCGTAGGTATCAAATTTCGTGGAGCATACTAAAATACTAAAAATGACTATACCAAGTATTCATGAACGACATGACAAAAATGCAATCGATTACAAATAATTACCATTTCCAGAATGTGTTGCTGTTGTTGCCATCCATGTCATGGATCTGTCAACTACAATATTTACCACGTCATCAAAAAAACAAATTAATGCTATTGTAATTTTTTGACATATATGAGTTTTTGTGCTACAATCACCCTTACAATTAAAAAAACATGCAGTGCTTATTCGAAATATATTTTTTTTCTCTGTTTTTTGTTAAGAAAAAAAACACCCGAAAGATGGCAAGGGAATTTGAATAATCCCAAGCACGATGTTGATAACATTTACTATTTTCGGAGGTCGTTATTTTCATTAATTTTAACTATTCAATTATATTAGTTATATGTGTTGTGTGAGTGGTTTGTTATGTTACTTACCGGAGGTTACATAAGCGGAATGACCAGATGTGGATGAAGATGGAACACATCCTTTAACATGATCACACCTGAAATTTTAATTTACTTACTATAATGCAAAAATGCATTTATTTATTGTATCTCGTGCAATAGATGTTTACTTATTTCTATAGTATAAACTTGTAGAATTGAATCTCTTTAGGGTGCCAGATCTGCTCCCTAAACACCGGAGACCAATCCATGCTTTTTCTACTTAAAATTCTTAAAATTCCGTCTGTTTTTCCCATTCTAATGGGAGACCGGCAAGTATTGTTTGTGGGTCGATTAAATCTTAAAAGAAAGTTGAATAGCATATATGTTTCTATATTTACTCACACCAGGTTTATAATGTATTATAAAATGACGATTAGGAAGATATCCTCTATAGTATTCTTTAGAACCAATTTGAAAATGCATATCTGCATTTTTTGTACCGGAATGACAGTAAATTCCGTTCATTTGCTTCCATATTGCAAGTGATAAAAAATAGCCTTTCATATGTCAGTGCTTTTGGTACTGTCATAATCCAACCAACGTTTTGAAAATCGTTCATCAATATTTGATAATTTTATGAAACTCAGCTGCAGGTTATACATGTTATAATTCCCTCTTTGAAAGTTCTTTTGAGATTATTTCTTTGGGTGTCTCTACTTTTTGTTTATGTATTATAGATCTTCAATTCTTTAAATGTATTATACTACCCTAGCTTTCAAATGTTAAAGATTGAGTATTCCTGTAATTTCCTTTCATGTTTGCAGGATTTTGTTATGTATGGTAATGTCATTTTAACAATACAGCTAAGCATTTTAGAGGTCGGTATCTGATCTGCTTTTTTGTTTCGTATTTGTTTTTCTAATAATTGTACAAATTATAAGACAACACATATTGTATACATGTCAAGCGTGTAGCATACATTTCATAATCCGTACAAAAGCATTTGAATCCACACTTTTCACCATAAAAATGATCCGAACAGGGCCTACATTGTTGTCCCATATCCGATGTGAATCCTTTCAAACAAGCTGTAAACACATGTAAATTTTGATTATAGTAGTTTGTTATGCATCGTATTTACGACAATGTTTGAGTCACAAACAGTGTTATTCAAAGCAATGATATGTAAGTTTATGTTTTGCATACATTATAGGGAAAGTTATATAACATTTATTTTTTTACATTTCGCTTTCTTTCAAAGTTAAGGGCTAGTCTGTTATTATGTATTTGTTTCGCTATAAAAAAGATAAAATAGACTTCGTAAGTGTAGACGTGACAAACTTGAATGTGAAAATGTTTTTTTTTTTAAAGACGTTATGAAGTGTCTGCTTTCTCATTGTAAACGTTAGTTGTCAAATACCGCTTTGAATTGTTAATTACAATTAATTATTCATCGCATATCTCTGTTTTAACATGTAAAGGTTGCCTTTACAATAGAAGAGTAGAAACTCCATGTTTTTAATTGTACCGTCCGAAGTGACTTTCTGGATTTACATATCATCAGGAAACTATCAAAGGCGCATTTATAAAACTATAGGACGTTACAGAAGAGTTAAAGTTATTTTTTGTCACCATTTAGTTGAAACAAATATTAAATAGTTCAAAACTTACCATTGCAATCATTCCCCTTTTCCTCAAAATCTGCACAACATACTTTCAGTTTTTCACCACTTAAATACATTTAAATCTTGTTAATTGGGTCTCTAAGCCGTTCTTTACATATACTTAAAAGTTTAAGGCAAATGAAGTCCATGTCGTTGAACTAATTCATATTTTATTTTCATGGAGCCTTTTACAGCAAGGAGAGTATATACAATTGTTTTCGTACATTTTTTAATACAAGTACAATAAAGTTAATTTTTTTTGTTTTTTAGTTCAGTGTTCTCTAGCTTGTATTCATACAACATTTCCTATTTTCAATATCTTATTTGATTTTAAAATGTGTGTTAATCACAAAGTTTGGAGCTGAATTTCATAATATGGTTAGTCCTACCTTCACACAGTTGTTTTAGTTGGTTTTCAAGAAAAATAAGCATTCCCTCATGTCGTTTGTAAAACTTCAAGCGAAGCAATGCGAAACTTTTAAAATGTAATCTAGATAAAGCTTGAACTAAATGTAGCAACATAATTAGTCTATCGATATCAACATACCTTTCAGTTTTCGAATAGCAGTTTTTTTCGCTCGAACGTTTTTCACTTGCATCTTATAGATGATTCCAAATATAAAACAAACATTTTAATTAAATTACAGTTTTATCGGATATTATGTTTCTATTGTAATTTATTTGACGCATTTTGATTATAACCAATATGATTAATAGAGGCCAGTTATTGGATCTAAAGCCCTGGTCGCAACGAAACCACGACACATCTCTGCAGCACCACGACATAAAATATTTTGAAATCGCGGGTCATCTGTGATCGTCGTACGACAGTCGCATGACAGTCGCACGATATTTTTTAGCATTGTGACGCTGTCGTGTTTTATGGGACAAAAATTGGACATGTACACTTTGCTCTACGTTTTTTTTATTGTCGTGTCATTATCTTGTGGCTGTCGTAATAATGTCTTACCACAGTCGTGCAACTGCCGTGCGATAAACACATTGTCGTGGGTTCTAACATAAAATATCTTAATAAAAACAAATCGTATGACAGTCGCAAGAGTTTAATCGGACCGAACTTATAATGACACTGGAAAATATTGAAAGCAAATAGTTAATGACACACTATAAATCGGGCCTTCTTTATATACAAGTAGTTCGGAGTCAAACGTCAAACTGTTGCGTGACAGTCGTACGACATCGACACGACAGTAACACGCGCGTCCCATGACATGAAAACCTGAACATATAGTCACAAACTACTCACAATTTTCCTAGCACGACTGTCGCACTACAGACGTGTATCAAATCCACGACAGTACAATTACATTTTTTTAACTTTTTGTACGACAGTGCCAAGAAGTTTTATAGATCTTCCACGACAGAAATCGTACGATCTGTTGTGAACGGGGATTTAGGAGGAATTAAAATACATATATTTCCTAATGAAACTGTTTTTTGGTGTTCAAAATTGGTAGCTCCATCATAGATGTGCATATAGCAGGGTATAGTGTAAGAATAAAAAGATATATGGAAGTATTGTAAAGGGAGTGGACATGGTACGATAATTTTTTCAAAAAGTGCATTCATATGTTCGCAATACTTTAATATCACAATTATTAGGAGAACTATTCAACCATGAAGATAGAAATATAGGGTACAAACAAACAATATTTTTTTTTTGCAATTCTTTCTTTGAAAGCAATATGAATACTCATACATTATCCGACATTTACTTACCTGCAGTTGCATACATTGAACTACCAGTTGTTGATGACAATGGAACGCAGCCTTTAACGTTATCACAACTGCAATCAAATTTTCCAGCAACATGTAACATGAAACAATTTTAAATGTCTATTTCTCTCTCTTTCAATATGAACATATGTTGTGTGATTGTCGATGAATTAACCAGCATGATGCAGAGACCAAACTAAGTTAATATTACAGATATAAGACACACTACAACATTTATCAATGATATCATAAACATGATAAAGTAGCTAAATTCACAGTGTTTATACATCTTTACTTGTTTGCTATGCTCGTTTCTTTGATGAAGCTTTTGGAATTAAATGAGCGTTACCATGCATTACTAGACTAAATAGTAATGTTTTTTAAGTCAGTGATTTCGTTACTAAAATAAGTTAAAACCTTTACTCCATAGATACACTGATTTGGTCTGCAAGTTTACTTATTCTGTTATATCATGGGTACAATATTTCATATAATCAAATTAAAAGAAATACAAAAGGTAGGTCCTGTAATAGGATTGTCACTTAAAATTGATGACATAATGTATAGGAACAGGCCCCGGCGCCATAAAACTATTTGAGTAAAGTTTTTTACTCAGCCTGAGAATTTTCTCCATTTTTTTTATTCTCAGCAAAATACTCCGCCATAAAAAAATTCTCAGATATTTTCTTACTCAAAGTTCAGAATATTCTTAAATATTTGAGTACAGCCAAAACCATACTTAAGTCAAGACTTAAGACTTAAGTATTATATAAACAATGGCTGCTGTCCTTGTACGCCGTATGAGGCAAATTTGGACACAATATTCAAGCTTGATACGGTCTGAATTTGGATTGTGATCGAATTTTTAACCAAAAAATGTAGGTTTCTGACACAAAAAAAATGTGATCAAAGATCTTACAAATCTGTTGCACAATACTGTGCAATTGAAGGTTTCATCTTTCTTCTTTAAACTTTTCAAAAATTTGAAATTTGAAAGAAAAAAAATATAATAGATTGGAAAAAGTTGGGGGAGACCCAACGTTTTGAATCCCTACTTGGAGGAATTACCCAAAACTCAATTCCAGCCTTTGTAGTATGGAAATTTGTAGTAAAATTTCAAAGAGATCCATTCACCCAAACACAAGTCATTGTCTGGAAACTAGAAAAATGCTTGTTTTTTACCCTTTTCGGTCCCTTATTCCTGCATGTTCCCCAATCTCAATCCCAGACTTCCCTTTGTGATTTGAACCTTGTGGTACAATTTCAGAGATATCCATACATTCACACACAAGTAACTACATAAATGCCTTTCCCTTTTTTCCCTTAATTCCTAAACTGTAAACCCCCAAAATGAATTCCAAAGTTTAACCTTTGGTATTAAAAAGTGTGGTATGATTTCAGAGCAATAAAAATACTTATACACAAGTTATAATCCTGAAACTAGAAAAATGCTTGTTTTGGGCCCCTAATTCCTTACCAGTTGGGACCATCTTCCCCTAAATCAATCCTAACCTTGCTTTTTATGGTATTGAACCTTCTGAAAAAAATTTCATAGAGATCCATTTACTTAAACTAAGTAATTGTCCGGAAACATATTGTGTCTTCGGACAACGCAGACGACAACGTAGACGACATGCAGACGACGACGATGACACCATACCATTATATAAAATACGATCCCAAAATATTTTTTGCGGTCGTATAAAATATATGGTAACACGAATTAAGTCTTGAACTACATGTAGTTGTAATGGGAATTGGCCATTTGATGACAAAAGCGATGCAATTTCTATACATTCGTAAGCATCAGTTATTTGTTCAAAAATCACGATCTTGCATGAGGAGTAGAGGAAAAAAGGGGTTTGGGTGGTTACTGGGTAGTGTAGTCATACATATATCAATGATACAGACAAAAATTCTTAGTATCATGTCAAAGTCATGATAAAGCAAGAAATGTCAATATACACGATCAGTACACAATACTTTTACAGAATAAACATATCATTGTTGAAGGTTGTACGGTGATCCATATAGTTGTTAAGTTCTGTGTCATTTTGGTAACTTGTGGAGAGTTGTATCATAGGCAATCGTACTAAATCTTCTTTTATTCATATTTCTTAATGAAACGAGAAAATGGCTTATAAAATTACAGAATACGGAAAAAAAGAAACCCTTCCAAACCACTTCCCGGCCCCCTTCTCCTAATCCTGACCCTCATATATCATTGTGACGAATAGTTTTGTTTGTTATAATTAACTATTTCTATCTTCGAAAAGGATATTTGTACAAGGTGTTGTTAATAAATGTAATGGACAATATATACCATGACCTCTAACACGGTGTCCCGTACTTTCATGTTTAGTTATTTCAAAGCTTATCTTCCTCTGCAATATAGTATTAAACTCATTATGCAGGGCAATTTTTATTACTACTTGCATAATTGTAAAATCGTATTAAATTCTGTTTCAAATATATATTCATATTTAGAGTTACATATCTTGAATATTGAAAACGGATTACAATTATTTGCTTGCATGCATATTGATATAAAAATATCCGGTTCATTCAACTTCATTGTTTTGTTTCGTCTTGTTTTGTTTTGTAGCTGTTTTTTTTTTTGTAGATCTGAGAAAAAAGCGGCTGTCTTTCACTTTTATAAACAATTGACTTAATAAAATTGTCACATGGTGTATTCTTATGTCGTCCGACGTTAACTTATTGATCCGTAATAATTATTTAAAATGTTTAGTTGGCGTGCCATATTCGATAGAAGTGCGGACGTGAAAGAAAGCACTCTTCGTGTAAACATCAACAAAAAATAAATTTCAATGATTTCGCATTCATAAAAAAATATAATGCATATGTGAATCTTAAGACAGAATTAAGTAGTATGAAAATAGGCACCGATATAAATCTGTTGGATGAAGAATATTTATTTAAAAAATTCCACGCATAATACAGGCTTCACAAATCTGAGGGGTGGCTAGACCATTTTCGGGACCCGACTTTAGCAACGGGAAATCGGGATTGCCTTGTTTAAAGATCGGAAATTCGGGATAGAAAAACTTTGGGATACGGGAAAGACACGTTTTTAGCCACGGGAAATTGGGATTATTATGTTGAAATATAACTAGATTGACAAACAACTGTACCTTGGACAGATAAAAGTGCCATTTTAATTTACTTCAATCAGAATCGCATCTAGAAACAAAGTATATCCAGATCAGAGTACATGTAAACCCCAAGGGTGACTGAGGTCACTTGGTCTTCTCCCGACCGACAGTTAAACGCTTGCTGAAGTTGGGCGTGCGTTTGGCTGTGCGGGATGTATCAAGTTCGCAGTCACGTCGGTCAGAATGGGGACGTTAAATCGGATTCCTCGTGTAAAGAGAGTGCCACGCTCTTTGTACGTTAAGAACCCTTGCATCAATTCTTTGAGCCTGTTGCAAGGCAAAATTTCTGTCCCTATCCAATCTAGCCTCATTTTCCAGTGGCAGTCCAAATATCTCCGACCATCATTCCAAAGGGCCTCTATTATGACAAAAACTACATATTGTCTTTATTGTGAACATGTTCTCGTCCTGAATATGCATTTGCCACTGGACGTTAAGCAACCAACCATCAATCAAATCAATAAGAGTAAATGTATCAGTAAGTTTAGAGATAAGCTTTGAGCTCGGATCAGGTCTTCAATTATACCGTTAATTAAACGATTTTGATTTAATTATACATATATAAACTTCCTGTAGCAGACGATGCATTTTTGAAAGTCATCATGACAGAAGATTTTCAAATTATATCAATTAGAACCCTTTTGTTGTTCCTCAAAGACGAACATTCTTTGCCTTTCCTTAAGGAAAAAACAAACATTGTGCTAAAGGACAGCGAAAGCTTCAGTCACTGACTTAAACAAATTAAAGAAATATATTATCAATTATTGGGGAAGTAATGAATCGGCCTGTGAAAAAGGGATGGGGGAGAACTGTTAATACAAAGATAGGACAGCAATACAAAGATGACAAAGGAAAAGTAATAAA
This sequence comes from Mytilus edulis, assembly GCA_019925275.1. Classification (NCBI taxonomy): domain Eukaryota; kingdom Metazoa; phylum Mollusca; class Bivalvia; order Mytilida; family Mytilidae; genus Mytilus; species Mytilus edulis. Next base: position 30,238,543 of record CM034354.1, read on the forward strand.
CTTTTCCATTTATTCACAGCATCAATGGGATCACGAGAAAATATTTCTCCAAACTGAAAGATCAAATTTGATAGGTGCATGTAGAAATTATCTCTTTCTGTTATAGTACTAATAAGTATTCATTCAATCAACTTGAAAATATCGTTTAGTTTTTTACTAAAGTTGTATATATCCAAAACCTTACCCCCCCCCCCCCCCCCCCCCCCACACACCTTTTTCCCCTCAACGTGTGCATCCAGTTTCGTATCAAGCCAAATTCTTGTTTTGACTTGGACTGAAATTTTGTCAATTTTCTGACTGGCTACTAAAGATTTATGAGAACAAAAATGCTTATATGCAGCTTGACGTCACGGTAATATTGATAATACATATCAGAATTGGTTACGCTGAAAGACCTTGAACATCAATCATATCCGAGACGTTTAAATCATAAGCATTGAAACTTTTAACTTTTAAATTTTGGAACAAATTTATCGGGATCGCGATTTTTAACAAAATATGTCGGGGATTTCGGGATTTTCTGATATTAAAACCGGGAAATCGGGATGAGACCCCCTCTAGCCCCCCTCAAATCTCTGCAGTGTGCAACTTTGTTTAGTTTTCCAGACTGAAATAATTTGGAATAAATGACCTGACCATTGTTATAAACAAAACTATTTTTGGTATGTTTTCTAAACTCCATGATAAAATATAAATATAGATAATAAAGAAATATAAAAAGTAATATATAAACTGGTATAAGAAGCTACGGGTAAATATATAACTAGAATTTCTGTCCATTTACCGATGCTTACAAAATGATACTAGTCATTTTATCTATCATAGATTCTTTTTTTATGTTTTACATTATTGTAAAAGAGATAAAACCTGCGTTTTTACTAAAGTTTGGTACATTTTATTTGTTTTCAAACATCCATTTTACCGCTTACATCACTGAGAAAAAAATCTCAGCTAAGAAAAAAAAAAACTCAGCTAAGAATATTCTCAATGCTGAGAATATTTTTTTTATGGCAGAGAAAAAAGTTCTTATTCTCAGCTGAGTAATGTAATTCATTCTGAGAATATTTTTTTTTCTCAGAAAATAAAAGTTTTATGGCGCCGGAACCAGAACATAACCTTGCAACAGGCCACCTATAAAATAGCACATCTTAAATTTCACGGTAATGTTGTACACCGACACCGGAAATTTGATACGATTCGAGTAAACTTTTCAATCTTTAAATAAACTTATTCTAAAATGTAACCTATTCAACAATATTCAACACTGTAATTAAATATTTCATTATGTTCATGTCTTGGTATTTTTTAGCCGACCATACGGTTTTTGACTTTTTCTCATTGACGAATGCCGTATAGTTGCCTATACCTACTTGAATCAGTTAAATTAAATCTATTCTGGAAAGTTGTTTCATAATGGCAATCATACCACATGTCCATATTTTTATATTTGAAAGATCCCGTGTTATAACTACATTTTATTAAGACGTGTGTGTAACATGAATTTTTTCATCAACATGCAATGTTGTTATATATGTATATTGATGCTTATATTAGATAGACGATTCAACTGCAAATTTATAGGGGTCACCGTTAGATATGTTGAGATTGATTCCAAATCAGTTTGTGCATACAGTATCTTACATACACTTTAAAATCCAAACAAGAACATACATATCCACATTTTTCACCATATGTGTTTTTCGGACATGGCTTGCAGTTTTTTCCCGTGTCCGATGTGTAACCTTCTAAACAAGCTGTAAAATACATAAACTATACGTAAAGAACCAGTGTAACAATTCTTAAGGAATCTGTTGGTGAACTGTCGCAAGGTTGGTTTTTTCCCTTTAAATCATAACATGATTTTCAAGGATCTACCTTTTGTAGTTTCTTGTATCTAATTGTATGAAATATGTTTCACTCGACTTCAAGCAAATTACAACCGAGGTACCTATCTAACGAAATATATGTAAAATGAAAACAACACATTTCACATTTTGTGTATTCGTTGCGATCTTGATTTACCTTTCTTATCTCTGATGCTAATTCTGCATAACATATAACCCTAGATATGTGTTGATTGTCATTGACTTATCACAAGCTATTATTTTTGCCGCCATTCATAATGTTATAAAATAATTTTAGATAGACATATTATTGGCTTTATCGGCATTAATACAATCGACTAGCCAGAAGTCTATTGCTATCAACAATGAATAATTCAAATCCCAAAAAAGACACGACAACATTGCCAACACAAAACATGCTGGTCAGGCATTGTCTGGATTATTTACCCAATCATTATTAACTCAGTTGTCTCATGATTGGTAATCGTCTCTGAGAAAGAGCCCAAATGAGCATGGTTCGATCCAAGGCTAGTGGTCAATATGTCTAATGTAGTTGGATTAAACATGCACGTTTAGGTAAAGTAGATGGTATATTTATATTTGTTTTAAGTCGCAACTAAAACTAGAGGCTCAAAATAGCATGTGTCGCTCACCTCGGTCTATGTGCATATTAAACAAAGGACACAAATGGATTCATTACAAAATAGTTTCTTGGTAATGGTGATGTGTTTAGATCTTACTTTAATCAACATTTTTGCTGCTTACAATTATTTATATCTATAATGAACTTGGCCTAGTAGTTACAGCTATGAAAATTGATAAAAATTTACTATAAGATGCAATAACTATTTTAGAGGTCAGTTGACCATTTTGGTCATGTTGACTTATTTGTAGATCTTACTTTGTTGAACATTATTGCTGTTTACAGCTTATCTCTATATATTCAAGATAATAGTGAGAGCGCACTAAGGTCTATGTAAGATCATCGTAGCGAAAGACTGATTCTATTCGAAGAGACTGCGCTACGATCTCACAGCGACGTTATTACGACCTCACTACGACTATAACGCTCTCACCGCGACCCAACTGCGCTTCCACTATGACTATACAAAGTTTACACCATGCTGTTCTAGACCATAGTACGATTATAGGACGCCCATGCCATCTTCATCACGCTCTTCTTTCGACGTGACTACGTTCATATTACGACAATCATTCTCTTTGTTATTTTCACATAAAATATCTCCAGGTTTTGTTTTTCTGAATGTAATTAGGACCTCTTGTCCATTTCTCTAACGTCTCAACCATGGTTGACACATCTGTGTTAGTGTGATCTCTGCTCTCGTTCACTAAAATGTAGAAATTTGAGCTTGATGGACCAGCAATAGATTGTAATTTAGGTTGGATTGGTCGGTCCGACATTTCTACTGGATCAGGATTCGTTACTATCAGAGCTATATCTGTCTTTACATCTACCCCTACCGCCACACCCGCGTATTCTAGTAGATTTTGGTGGCATGACTGTTTTGTTTCCGACAAATTTGCGTATTAATCAGAAATAGAAGGAATGGAATAGTATTGATCTGGAATACAATGTTGACGTTATTGCTGAGAACGTAGTAAAATCGCGTTATGAACATAGTATAATCGTGGTAAGAACGTGCTTCAATCGCAGCAAAAGCGTGGAAAGCAACCGTGGTATAGTCGGAGTGGGAACGTGATGAGCGTAGTAAGATCAGGATACTCCTAGAAACGGCGTGGTGAAAACGTGGTATAATCGTAGCGGGATCGTTGAAGAAGCGTAATGAGGACGTAGTATCATTGTGAAAACAACGAAAATTAACATTTTCATGCCGCTTATACCTCGACCTCCCCACGATCTCGTGGTCTAGTGGGACTGGGGCTTAACAACGGGTTGTTCGATTCATCTAAAAATGTCAGGGCAAATAGATCTTAGACTGATAAACAAGTGTACCCCATGTAAGTGTGATATAAATGCTTTCGTGTCAGAGATACAAGCCAAAATCTACATTTTACCCCTATGTTATTTTTAGCCATGACGGTCATCTTTGTTGGTTGGCCGGGTCACCGGACAAGTTTTAAATTAAATACCCCAATGATGATCGTGGCCAAGTTTGGTTGCATTTAAACCAGTAATTTTAGAGTAGACGATTTTCGTAAGAGTTAACGACGACGAACGACGGCGGACGGCGGACGACGGACACCAAGTGATAGGAAAGGCTCAATTGGCCCTTCGGGCAAGTTAAGCTAAAAATACAATCACAAAACAACAATGATGTTTTCCAATATCAAAAAGAATAGTTATTTCCTCAATAAATTGAAATCAAACATTTGAATATAGCTATGTAAAATAAAATAAAATAATGTTCCGATCGTATCCAGACTATTACGGTTGCATAATCGTACAATATCCGTCTAAAAATCACTGTAATGAAACCGTCTTTAAAACACGGATTCATTAATATCAATACAAAATAGCTTTTTCAATTATATATTGTTGTTATATATTTAGAATATCTATGTAAGAATGGTTTGTATTTTATGTATTTTTCAGGATGTAGAACATGCAATAAAATGAATCAGTGACAGCTTACCGATGCAAACGTTTTCTTGTTTTTCAAAATCGGCACAACATACATCTTTTGTTTCGTTTCTGAAAGATTGTAAAACAAACATATACTCTTTTGTTTTCTTAAAGTTTATTAACACCCTAATCAGTTTGTATCTTGTAGATAAGTGGTCTAATTGACATCTAATTGTTTATATGTAGTCAAGGTTTACAGTTTATGTCAACTTTAAATGTCAGGGTCTTCTCATTAAAATATATATTGCGCTATCTGAAGTATAATCAAATTCAAAAGATGGTGCATGCGCAATATCATTCAATAATAAATATAATAAACAGTTGTGGTATTAATATATAAATAAAAAAAATATCAAATGGTGTACACTTTTAACATCTATAGATAACTGAGTGGCTTTCAACAACGAGCAAGTCCAATACCGCATGTAAGCTAGAAAAAGCTCAAGATCAATTACTTTCTGAAATTGAAGGTTTTCTACATATATATTACTTGATTGTATCAAAATAACGTGAAATTCTAAGTATTTAAATTGATAAAAAAACGAAAACTTAACTTTACAATTCACATGAAAATAACATACCACGAGTTCCAAGAGGTCGGGGGAAATCATCGCTTCGTCAAATTACAGACCAACTGACAAACAATATGTTACAATTAAAAAGCCAATATGTGGTATAAGATTTTATATTGCCAGAAGTGCATGACAGCTTTTGATCTTAATTTAAAATGACGTAATGAAGTTTGAAGTTATTTGATATTGATAATGGCGCAGGTTTTTCTTTATGAAAAAACAACCACGATTACTTTGGATCAATCAATGATTTTAAGAACACATACATGTATTAATATAGCTGAAATCAGTTATAAATTCGTATCTTTGATCATTCAAAAATTATCGAAAAAAATTTAGTAGAATTGTACCATCCTTGTATTGTTCAAGTTGACTTAATTAATATGGAAAACTAAAGAACTACAGAAAATCTGTCCTAGAACAAACGTGTCTATCAAATAAATAATCTGATTTCAGGGTTTTAAAAATTGTTTATAACGATATGTGGTAACCCACCAATACATGCAGCTTCAATTCTTTTTTTTAAATACAACATACCTTGTAGTCCTTATTTGACAGGTTTTACCTCTAGAGAATGGAACATACAGTACTAACAATACAAAACCAATACCTGTTTTCCTCATAATGATAATGATATTCTAATAAATGTGACAAATTAAGGAAATAATTGTAAATGTGAAAACCCATTTGAGCGGAAAAGATCTATGTATTGTACATGTTGTATATAATATAAAATCAGGAAATTAGTCAGAATTAGTCAGAATTGAGGTTTAGTATTAATATCAACATTATATTTCAAGTGGTGTAATATCTACAAATAAAAATTAAACAAAGACATAAGTATAACAGGTATAATGTCTATGTGTATATTTTGTAAATAAATTTCAATGTACAAAAAGCCAAAAACAATGTAATTACCAGTTATATCCGAAAAAATCACAGATTCCAATTTTACCTTGATTTTTATGTTTATATGTTTATTTTTTCTTACAGGTAAAATTTTATGCTCCTAATTTTCTAGACATTCTTTTTTTTCCGTTCCTTTTTCCAGATGATATAAATAAACATTGCATGTACTAGTTATATCATGTTTTGTAAACTACACGTGAAGTATATATATGGGGTTTGGTGTTTGATATATTGTTTTGCCTTTTTGCGATTATATGAGAGTTTTCATTCGATAGTTTATGTTCCACTTAACGTCATGTTTTTTTTTTTTTTTTTTATATTTTAGCAACATTGACCAACATGGCAGGTGAGGTTGATTTTAACAGTAGACATGTACCGTTGAATGCATGCTACGAGCGGGGATATATGACATCACAGGACCACTACTTTTTTCCAGTTTAATTATTGGTACATAAATTTATCAGAGGAATACATGTAATTTTCATTTTTTATAAGTATGGTGCATACAGGACATAAATGTAAGGTGTCTTAAAACTGATTACGGCTCATGGACAATATAAAACATAGGGAATAGAGGCATTTTTGTTTATGGTACTGACTTAATCAGTAAGACTTTAAAGCGAGCCCATTCTCCTTTTGATCAGCAACTTTTATTGGCTGTGAGTTTAAGGATCGAGAATAAGTAGTTAAAAGGAATTGTTACTAAAACTCTGTTGACTCGTAAAAAATATTGGCATAGTTATTAGGTGTTTGAATGAAGGCACGTTCATTTCATGGAAAATATGATGCAGATTAACTGGATAACGTGACGTTGTACAATAATACATGATGTCATTACCTATAACTTTTATGATCAATTCCTGTCCATTTTCTTGAAATATTAGGCAGTTAGATAAGGGGAACTATGTACAAATACCCGATAAAATCATATACGAATCATAGACTTTAAGTTGAACAAGAGCGTTGCACAGACTAATGAAATATATATATAAAACTTCTTAACATTAGTCAATTTGGTTATGATACTGATTGCCATTATTAAAACTATGATTTGGAAATCAAGAGTCATGTGTGTGTTTGTGTTGTTTTGGGGTGATAAAAAGTAAATCAGAAAAATACTGAACTCCGAGAAAAATAAAAAGCTCAAACACAGCAAACAAATGGATAACAACTGTCATATTTCTGACTTGGTACAGATATTTTTCTAATGTCGAAAATAGTTGATTAAATCTGGTTTTAAAACTAGCTTAACCTCACATATATGAAAGTCGCATGATATTCCAGTATTGACAACGATGTGTACACAAAACAAACATATATTATAGTTAAAAATGTCAAAAATAGGGATAAAACAGCAACACGAATCCCAACATAAATTGGGGGTGGTCTGAGGTGCTCGAGGCGGAGGGGAAGGGTAAGCCAAAACTGCTCCACATGTGGCACATGTCTTTTCCTACAATGTCGGTAACAAGTCTTATTATGTTGGTCACATTCTTTAAAAAGGAACGGGATTGTAGCTACGACATTATGAGTATATCCTATATTATCTGTGAAACGGATATTCAATAACGGTCCACCAACTCGTGATGGCGTCAAGTTTACCACGTGATGATTTCAACTTCATCATTTCAAACTCTAGGTTTAAAAAATGAAAAGGTACCAATCGGGAAGCAAAAAAAACATTTGTTTTTGTCGTAAAAATTTTGAATACTTCAAGTGGATGTATATTATTGATATTTATCATATATTATGTATAAGTAAAATAACAAAAACAAAACAAACTCTAAAGAAATTTTTAAACGATAAGTCACTTGTCACATGTCAACATCAAAAGCTAAAAACATCAAACGAATGGAAAACAATTGTCACATTGCTGGTTTTGTACAGGCGTTTTCTTGTGTAGAATAGGAAGAATTAACCCTAGTTTCATATATAGCCAAACCTCTCAAGTGTATGACAGTCACATATGATTCCATTAAATTGACAACAATGAGTGAACAAGACAAACATAAAATGTATCAATGTCAAAAATAGGGCAACAGTAATCAGCATTGAGTTATAATGTTACAAAACAAACAAATGAGTTAACAAACAAACACTAAATACAAAGGAAACACATGAATACAGACATGATAATTGCACATTTACACATCGGCTTGATGTTTAAATACCGATACACACCTAAAGGATGTCACATAAAATTGACTTTACCTTACAATTAAGGTTAAAATATATAAAAATGTAGCAACCTTGCTATTGTTGTTTTTTCGAATTGTTTTGTGACCTGTCCTTGTATACTAAAAAGGAATTTTATTGAATTAATGATTAACGATGGCCCTATTTCGACGTTTCCAGGGTAGCATCAGTCAAGTAGTCATCACTTTCTTGTTGACATGCATATCAATTATAATGTCATTTTTATAAATTAACTGTTTGCAAAAGAATGAACAATTCGAAATTCTAAGGAGTTTCTAATACCAAGAATAGATTACCTTTACCGTATTTTGCATTATGATTATGATCTGAGCGACACTGATTAGTCATATACAAACAAAACGTGCGTTTGAGGTATCAAATTATAAATCTTTAGACGTTTGATAAGTAATTGCATCTTCTCTTGCAATGGATAAAGATATTCTATCAAACATGCCTTTTTCAAACAAAAATAAGATTACATATCTATTTTAATGATTTAAGCATCAATGATTCATGGTTAATATCCTTAGAAACTGGGTCATTATTTCTGAAGAAGTTTCCCTCATAGAATGTCACAATCTGTTATATAGTGAGATATATAAATACAGTTTTCAAGCATGTTATCTTCATTTTATTTCAGCTTTTTTCTCCTCTTTCCCGGAATTAAACGTCATTTTGAATTGTTCAACATTTAAATTTTCGTAGGATTTAGATTCTTTCCCTCCTTTTCTATTTGAAACAGACTTGGATTCATTGCTTATAAAGCCGACTGAAGAATAGTTTCCATAGCATTTGGCTATAATGTCCTTCTCCACCTCACGAGGATGTTGCAGTTCATGTTTGTTTCTTACTATTGTAGAATCTTTATAATGACCGTCTACTCTGCTGTGTGTAGTTGCTATGGTAAGATATGCATGTTCTACCGGTGGCGAAATGTCAATCATTGGTTGATAAGGATTTAAGTAATCTTGTCTTGAATCCCACTGATATTCATCGGAAGACGAAGAACTATCACCACTCTTTAAAGAAAGGCTGTTCGAATTCAAATTGTTGTCTTGGTTTTGCGTCAGAATAATTGATAGTATTTGGCACGGATTGTCTTGGTTCACACAACGGTTGCTTTCACAACTCTCTCTAGTATTTGAATCATGTATTACATCAAGATAATTAGACGATATTTGCATTTGCTGTAGACGTCGGTTATCTAGTATATCGTCATCATTAATAATGTCATATAAACGGTCCGCCGTTTCACGAGGTTGGATTTGCTGAGGTAGCAACGAATTTTGTGTTTGACTAATAGTTACTATGAACTTTTTCGTCAATGTTCTGTACTTGAGGAAAACGAAGCATAAACATATCCCGAAACCAGACACTAAAGCTGATAATGCAGAGTAAACAATTATTTCTCTAGACAACAGTCCTGAAAATAAATTAATTAATACATTTTTTGTCTTTTTTATTCTCAGAAAAAAAAATTTAATTTATGAAGCTACATGTGTATCTGTCTTTTCACAGTTATTTGTTTTGCAATGTATTTAGACACACAATTGCAGAAAGGCAAAAGAAACTCTTTGTTTGAAAAGCATAAATTTGAAATTGATACAATGGAAAGAAAGAATAAAGACACATTTCAGCTGGCACATACACATATACATGAATCAAGCTATAAACAAAATGGAGGCAACCAATGTCTTGTAAATTTAATAAAAAAATATGCTGGCATTGTATTATAGATATAACCTATATTTAAGTGTTCATCTAATGTCTTGTCGTCGAAGGGATCAATTCGGGAAACCCTCGAAACAGATCTTATTGTTCTATTATGTATGCTCCTGAGTATGCACAATCGTCGATTAACGTGTGTGTTAATGAATACTACGTGTGTCTAAACAAGTTTACCAAACACAGAGGACCTTGTGTATGTAAAATGTAGAGTATCAAGAGGTTGAGTATGACCTGACAAAAAAAATATACCTTTAATACTACAGTCTGTGCTTTCTCCATTTGTATTTACCTCGTCTTGTGAACTAGATATATCTACAAACAACAAGTTGTATCTTAAATGGCTGTTCTACATCTTTACGAATAGTATCAGAGTAAGTAGGCAATACAGTGTGCTTGAGTGTGAAAACAAAACCCCTGAACATAGAGTAATACCAACAAAACCCAGTATGTCACAATCGTTCGGACAAAAAGAGTAGTATTTTAACAGTTGCATGAAATTGATCCGGTTCTTCATTTATTTAAGTTCCAAATTTATCAAAACCCTTTGAATGCTAATGTATTTGTTTAGTTAGGACATTGCATACCATATTGTTTTACTAAATTAATGTTTGAGACGATTCCTATGACAAATATGGTAATTAATTTTGAATCAAAACATGTGCATAATATAAGTAATGGTTATAAAAATTGTTAATAATATTAAATGCTCCTGTGACAAAATTCTGCTATTACATAGGCTTTTAAAACAAATCATATAATCACTACTCGTAAAACAGTTTTAAGAAGATTGAATAGCTGAAAGAACAAAAGTACTAGTGCATACGTATGGTACCTCGGAATTGCGGTAACTGTCCAAATAACTTTTTTTTTTTTAATCCGTTCTTGAAAGTTTCATGTATTCCACTTAAAGCGATAACAACTAATGTTTTCTTAAACGGTAAATGAGAATCTAGATCCACTATTTTTTTTCTTTGCAACTATTATATTTTCTGTAATATGAAAATGCAGGAACAATAAAATTAACGGTACCAATTTTCTTGCACCAGATGCGCATTTCGACAATACATGTCTCATCAGTGATGCTCGTGGCCAAAATATTTGAAATCCAAAGCTTATATAAAAGATGAAGAGCTATACTCCAAAAGGTCCAAAAAGTATAGCCTTCGATATAGATTTCTTAGTTATATGACCTTGCCATTCTTGTCAAAAGGATTCGACGTTATTGCAATGACCTTTCGTTTGTAGTCCATCATTTTGTAGGTCTTTTTGGTATTATGTGTAGCAATAGTTGTATCCTTTAAATCACAAGTCTCTCTCGAGACTATGGTTTCTATTGCTTAACCCATCACTTATTGTAATACCAAACTTTGAGATAATGTAGATATTTCCTGTCATTTAAACATATAATAAGAAACGTTCGATCAACGCATTGGGTTTCGCTGTATCCTTTTAAGGTAATGTCGATATCATCAATCTAAGGAGGATCTTATTTTCAATTTAACAAGAATGCACCATAAAATACTCAAAATAGCGACAACAATAAGTGGTGTGCCACTAGCCATACAATTGCAATCGATGAAAAAAACCTACCATCTTTATAATCTGTTGATGCTCTTGTAATCAATTTCAATGACATGTCATCTACAAACATGAAAAACAAAACGAGGAATCAAATGACAAACTTTAGCATTATCATTCTTTGAATTAACGTTAACGAGTTGACGTTGAAACATCAGTTACATATGAATCAACTTTTCATTATAGAAACTATTATACTGGTATGTCAAAATGGAAATATAGATTCTTTGATATCTTGTGTATGGGGATGGATAGTGATAAATCAAAAACACGATTCTGAAATCTGGATTTGTTTGTTTAATGCACAAACCAAGATAAAGTATAACATTGTAACCCAACTCATCTCTCAATACCAAAGCGTCCTTACGATATGTTGTCATCGTGTATGTAGATATGCGCATGGAAACCAAATTGATCGATTAAATTAGAAGAAAACGTGCACTTTTTCGTTGGTTAACATTGTAAAACAAAAATATGAGTTAATGAAATAAATTATTATAGTTGTGTGAGTTGTTAAACACGTTACTTACGAGATGTAGTATCAAATGAGGCAGCAGTTGTTGGTGAAGATTTAACACAACCTTTCACGTGGTCGCAGCTGTAAATATTTTTTTAACTAAATGATGCATCTTTTTTTGCCAATCATGCAAAAGGAAAAATGTTGATGATTAAAGTATCAGTTGTTTTTCGCGAATTAGATAAAAATATGGTTTGTGTCGATATCCACAAGCATAATATTTCTACAGGTTGAACTTTGTAAATAAAGCTGTTTCTCAAACCACATCATTTTTCGAAAAGATATATAATATCCATTGATATGTTAATGTGTTAACGTACTGGTTGCCAGATATGATCTCTATGTTTTATCTCATAGAGATATAACTTAGGTTGGACTGTTACCAGTATAAACACATACTTTTGCCTTGAAAAATGAACTCTGAAGTAGGCAAAATGTAAAAGAAGGTGTAGTACATACTTTTAGTATAAATTTAAACTCTAACAAGTTCGGCCCATACATTGCCATATGAATGTTGAAAATATGCCACACAGCCATATTTTCTGATCTTTGAATAAAATAATTGTGGATATCAACTTTTCATTCTAGGATATTTTTTTCACGAAACTCCATATCAAAAGTAACAGTTTAAGGCGCAAAGGGATTTCCCATTGGAAATTGCATTGTCTTAATTATATCAAATTCAGACTTGCAATTCATATATTTTTGTATTTTACGTCAACGAATTAAGTATAGAATACATAGAATGCACAATGGAAGGTTACGGTTATTCTTGATTTTAAAAGTTATTGTAAAATTGCCTGTCTGCATGGTGTATTTTCGTATGAGAGTACATTCCTTTTGTCTACGGAGCTTATAATGTAAGTGACGTATTACAATAATCAATTGCAGTCTTGAAAATGTTGTTACTAACGTCATTTTTTACAAACCTTTGTTACATTTTTAATTAATAGATTAAGAAAGCAATAAGAGACTGTCAAATAATTTAATTATGTATTAAGATCCCCGTTGCTTCATGTATTATATATCCTGGTCTTTCCAATATAAGCGGTTGTGCCTTTTTGATGAAGAAAAATCCAGAAAAAATCGCTTTAGGCGCACGACATCAATATGGTTTTTTTTGTTAACATTAGGTGTATCATAACATTTTGTTTGTGCAGGATTCGTACATTGTGTACTATCTGAATCATATGTATAGTTGTTTATTTTCTACTACATGTATCATCAATATATGTATAGATGAATTTTGAAAAAAAGGTGATGTTAGAAAAACAATCCAGAGGTCGAGATCTGGTTTGTGTTGCCAAGTTTTGGTAATATTTATCTATATTAAGACAATGAATTAAATATATATATCAAGTGTATTACGTACATTTCATAACCAGAACAATAACATGCATATCGACATCTGTCCCCATATAAATTTTGGGAACAAGGTCTACAGTGTTGTCCTTTATCCGATGTGTACCCTTCTAAACAAGCTGTAACATATATACAATTATGACATTGCTACGGAACGAAGAAAAAACAAAATCAAATTATTATGATCAAATAGTTATAAGACGATTTTACTTTATATTTTTTAAGCATTCCAATCGCAATCACATCCACAAATACATATGTTCATACTTATTTTGACGTTTAGCATTGTAGGTCTGTTTCTGTCCTTAATTATGAACCATATAATAATTATTCCTGCTTTCTTGGTATTTGTGTATGCTTCATTATTGATGCTGTCTTTTAGCAATTGCAATTGATACAGATTGTGGACGTCATCAGTTAATGAATACTATTTCGTAGCTTCAGAATTGACATTTGTGGTTGCAAATTTGTAATTTACTTGTAGCTGGTTTACCAGTCGTTTATATGCAAAGTGTCGGCAAAAGTTTCAAAACAAAATATATGACTTGCTTATTAACAAACTGTTAAGCATTATTGAGCCATTACGGCTGATGGTGACGTCCACAATACATTGACCATCATACTAACAACTTTGCAAGTGTGTAGATATACCACTTATTTGGTCACATCAAAAGCCTCTGTCAATGATATTTACATTCGCCAACACACAAATCATATCATTGTTTTAAATTATAACTTCACTACCAGCCGTCAAGGATTAAATGAATGATGAACTTGAATTTCTATGAAATATAGCAATTGGCCTACTTCGTATTGGTTACCGATTTGTTAACAGCAAATCTCGCCTTTTGCAAATATATCTTCAGGGATAAGGGACTTTCCGTTTTAAATTTTCCTCGGACTTCAGTAAGTTTATAATTTTGATTATTTTCACAATACATGTACATAAACACTCATTCTTTTGGTGACCACACTTCGAAATTAAAAAATGTTTTACAAATGTACAATTGAACAAAAATTACTAACAACTTACCAATACAACCACTGTCTTTTTCTTCGAAATCTGCACAACATACTTTCTCTATTTTGTCACTGAAATCATTTGCATATTGGTTTCGTAGCAGATATTCTGACATCGGACTCAGACTTCTCTTGAACTAAATTTTAATGTGCGTATTGCTATGGGTTTACTTTTCTGCATTGGCTAGAGGTATAGGGGAGGGTTGAGATCTCATAAACATGTTTAACCTCGCCGCAATTTTGCGCCTGTCCCAAGTCAGGAGCCTCTGGCCTTTGTTAGTCTTGTATGCTTTTTATTTTAGTTTCTTGTGTATAATTCAGAGTTTAGTATGACGTCCATTATCACTGAACTAGTATACATATTTTTAACGGGGTCAGTTGAAGTACGCCTCTAGATGCGGGAGTTTCTCGCTTCATTGAAGATATATTGGTGGCCTTCGGCTGTCGACTGCTCTATGTTCGGGTTGTTGTCGCTTTGACACATTTCCCATTTCCTTTCTCAGTTTTGTTAAACATTTTAAACATCATTCAGAACAGGCCATTCTCTTTCTCTTTCCGGTAGATTCATATTTTACAAAAATGAACACTTTGGCAGGTAGAAGTTTTGTTCATTATTAGTGACTGGACAGTCTACAACATTTTCGTCATGTTTTCGGTTTGTAGGTGTCTCCAACTTTAAATCATTTCAAATTTGTTTCAAGCTTTTGCTGAAATCTTTAGTTTTAAAGTTATAATATTTAACATAATTAGTCTTTCCTTCTCAAAATCAAACCGGTGCCATAGAAAACATTAATTATTGCGTTTCTACTGATGTAAAATTGGGAAAATGAGTTACGTTGTCAGTATAGTAAGACAATGCATGTCATTTAATGTTCGGTTTTACTTTATATTATTTTTTTATTATTCTAAATGTAAACAATATAAAGATATACTAGATGCATGGATAATGTTTTGTGTAACATGGTGTGATGATTTGTTTTAAGGATTGAAACACAAAAAAAACTTAATACGCGGGTGTGCATGAAATACTGTGATTGTGCAGTGAACTTATTACCGATTTTTTTCACGTATAAGGTCATCATGGTAATATGCTAAGTAGTGTTGTAAACCTATTGTCGATGTTGTTTTATCAAAGACGTAAACATATATAGTTCATTGTAATAACTCCTCTATTCCCATTAGACATTTGCGGAAACTGTCATACACCTACGACTAGGATTACACTCACAGGTAGCATTTAAATCATGGAGTCGTCTTACAGTGTAAACATAAAATGCCGTTCTAAAATAAGATCTAACTCGTATGGAGTTTTTCAATTGTTGTACACCGGGGTTTTACAAAATATATCTAGGAATATGTATGTACATCAATTATCCTAAATGTTGTTATCAAGGTTGGGCATAATTCAAAAGCACGGACAGAGACATTTAATACAATGTTTTATATGTCTCTGGTTATTTTTTTTTCGGGAAACGTTAAAAAAATTGTAATTGTCATTGGATAGGTTGGAACAGTTAGAAATGTATTTCAGCAAGACTTAGTGTTAGGAAAGGGCGATCAACTAAGAAGCACGATGACAATATTAAATGTTTATGCATATATTACATTTCATTTTTTTCAAGAATGATATGGTCGGTGTGTTGTAGGTGTGAAGAAGATATTAATGATTCTTCATTTTATCATTGTACATGCTGTTCGGTATATTTTTATTTTATGAATTAGGCAAACACTTTTGTCTACCGTTTCAGAACTAAAAAAATCACGAAAAAATAACATTCAGTAGCGGATCCAGGGTGAGGTGGAACCCACCCTTTTTTGGACGATTTATGCATTTAAGTGGGCGACATAAGGTTGAACCCCCCCTTTAAACTGGGTTGGGAACCCGCTTCTTGAAAATGGCTGGATCCGCCCCTGGCACCGTTATAAATGAATATCTTTTGGTAGAATATATAATTCAAAATATTCATACTCTGTTGACATGTAAAATAGATGAACTCAAATAATTGAAATTTTAATTTTCAAATTAGTCAAGGCTAATGACGGGTATGGGTCTGCGTCGCTGCATGTAATTGATTGAGATTGTACTATCTTGATTTAAAAGTAAATATATCTTTGCCTTCCATAATGCCAAGTTAATATTGACGAACATTTCCATCTAGAAAGACTCTTGAAAAATGTCAAACTATTACCAAACAACAAGTGGCTGCACGGCTAATATAGAAATCACCTTCACGCTGAGACGCTATTAATTATAAATATAAAATGATTCCACTGCATTGAAGCAAAGAAAAGTTTAAACAAAATTACCCAAGGTATTTTTGAGAGATGAATGGACAGACGGGCGAAAAGAGACGAGTGGTTACTAAATCTGCTATAGCTTTTAAACGAAGCAGGAACAAACGGTTTTGAGTTTTTTTTCGTACAATTTTATAGATATCTTGTGATCATTTTAGTATCGATGATTTTTACGGTGTAGATAATTCTTTACCATTAACATGGGTAGGTCTAGATTTTTTACACATTACAGAGTAAAGGTTGATCACGCCAATTAAAAAAAAATACACAAATTCATGGCGATGTGACATCCAATACAGCGACTTGAATCGGTTGTAACCATATGCGCTGCATTAGTATGTCGTCGTGAAAACCAATTTACAATACAAATAAAAATAGTTTTACTTTATATCTCTATTATTTTTATTTTTACTTTGACATGACCCCTTTCTTTAGTCAAATGTAATCGTAAGTCTGAAGTGTAATCCTAGGTACAGACCTAGTTTGTGTGCAAATGTCTATTAAGAAGCCGATGTTCAATGTAATAGAAACAATAAGTAATCGATATATTGAAATCTAGAAAAAATAATATTGTGTCCGAACAACACTGAAAACGCAGGTGTTTATTGATATGTTGTTATGTCAATCGCTGTACATTTGTTTTGTTTTTTTTTCGATTAGTTATTGTGCACATATATATATACATATACTCCACCGTAAAATTTCCCAATTCTCTTGATTTTTAAATACCTTGCAGTCCTCCCTTCACAACTTTTGTTGCTAATATGTTGAATAAATGTATCTAATAAAACAAAACAAATGCTGTTGTCATCTTTTATATTTTCTTAAGAAAAAAGATATAACCTTAATATGTAAATTTCATTACAGTTTTATCGACTACTATTCTGCATGATTTTTTTAAATCGAAAACTAAATTTCAAATGAATTATAACATTATTGCAAATTCATCCCAATCGTTAAATCTTTGAAATAAAATTGCTGTGAAAATTGGACAGTACAATGTAGCAAATGGGTATGCCCCTACGATAAGTCAAAAGTCAAAAAGAAAATAAATCATTACCTCTAACTTAAGATAATTGTATTGAGATCTTATTGACGAATTCTGATTAGATTCAATCGATGAAAAAAAACTTTTCTTATACTAGTGCCAAAACACTTGTTTTGTAAATGGCAATTTGAGTTAAACGTTTCAACCTTTTTTGACTTTCCAGTAACCTGCATGCGTTAATATATCAACTAAAACTGAAACGGTCGTTTGGAAATAAACATGTCTTAAATATAAAAATTAAAAATGTGGTATAATTGTTAATGATGCAACTCTTTACCAGGGACTAAATAACGTAAAGATAAGAAATATTGGTCACAACATGACCTTCAACAATAATCAAAAGCTTTACAGCATAGTAAGCTATACAAGACATCTGAATAAAAAATGTAAAATAAGTCCAAGGAGAACGCTAAAAGCCTGATTTATGAACAAAATGATAAATAAAATAATATGATATAATATAATGTATGTGGCGGGTTTAAATATGTTTACATGCATCAAACCGCCTTTACCTAGTACAGTGGTATATAAGTACACCATAATATTTCACATTTGTATAAAAAGAAAGTCTCCATTTTCATTATCTAGTGGATTTTTTTTGTAGCATTTAATAATAAGTTTTTTGTCATATACAAAATAAAAAAATGATGTATATCCTATTATGAATTAAAAACATTTTCAATCTTACTTCAATCTACGAAACAACATCCTAACGATAAACAGTGTAGTGTCGATATCAATATATTAAGTTTCCTTGGATTTCTGTCTCTAAACTTATATCAATATCAACAGTCGTCATTTCAACAATGCACTTTTTTGATGAACTAACAAAACAAATGCTTGAATAGAAAAAAGAACATTTAAAATTAGTCAACTAAATTTTAGACACAGAACAGGAAACTAACGTTAACCGAAATAACCTATGTGTACGTTTTGTATATATTACTTACCAGAAGTTGTAAAAAATGATCTTGCAGTTGTTGATGAAAATTGAACACAGCCTTTCACGTTGTCACAACTGCAATTGAATTTTGCGACATCAATTGAAACAATTTCCATCGATTTATTTCATTCAAAAATAAAAACTAAGAATATGTTGCACGATTGATAACTATCATGCATAGACCAACGGATGACATTTATACGAAAAATAAAGTACCCGTCAACAATTCATAGAACGTCTCATCCGGTTACATATATCAAAAGGGTTGCAAAAGGTATTCCCTTGTATTTGACAGTTGAAGGGAATATATCCTACATGTCTTTCAAGTAAACATAAACTAAGCTTTGCGTGTTGAAAAGCACTACTCTTTTTTTATTTGGTGTGTCTGTAGAATATTTTAGATAGGTTACATGGTTACTAAAGCATTTACATAGGGGAAAATGGTAAACATTTGATAGGTTAACTTCCTGAAATGGTTATTACCTTATATGCAATGACATGTTATATGACATTTTATCCGTAGCGGTTAACAGGATAAAACTTTGCTAATGCCAATTATTTCTTTATTTCAAACAACGATAAATTCTGCAAAAGTGTTTTGGAAAAGTAAAAATTTTACCAAAACTTTTAGGGAAAACAAATAATGGTATTGACAAAAGGTGCACCCAATTTATAATGTATTAGAATGTAACAACTGTTTTCTCGTAAGCAGGATAGTCTATTGGGTAACCTGATGCTTATATTCAACCTTCTATACATTTTAATATATATACTTGACTAGTGAAGTTTATTTAAGGTAGACATTTCAATAGAAAATTTATATGGGTCACCTTTTGATATTTGTTCTTGATTTGTAATTCCACATCAGGTTGATTAAGTTTATATTGAAAGCGACAAGAAATACAATATTTTACATACACTTCAAAATCTGAGCAAGAACATTCAGCTCGACATCTTTCACCATATGTGTTTTTCGGACATTGCTTACAGTTTTGTCCTGTATCCGATATGTAACCTTTTAAACAGGCTATAAAATATAAAACATATATATGATATACATTAAGAACCTTTGCAACAGGTATAAGAGGATTCTGTAAGTTTATGTCTTTATAAATTTAACGATAATTTTTAATCAAAAAAAAAAGATTAAGGTATCCTATTACAGGATATTATATTCCTTTTTTCAGCACATTTATTTTTGTTATAACATGAAATCTATTATGTCATTATTGCTACACAAACAAAAAGTATGTCTAACTGCTTTCTTTTAATACACAGGAAATGGTGTGCCAAAAACAGTGTTCCGATAGCATCACACATATTGGGGTTGCATAATTGTAAAATTTACCACTTAGAATCACTGGAACTATCACCAGCTTCAAAACAGTAGCTCTCCAATGACTTATTTTGAGCATATATGTACAAGAATGTTATGTATTTTACAGGATGCAGAAACTGCATTTTTCAAATTAATTAAATACAGCTCACCAATGCAATCATTTCCTCTTTTTTCGTAATCGGCACAGCATACATCTTTTGTTTCGTTTCTAAAAAATATCAAATCAAAACTCTACGTCGTTTTCATCCTATAGTCTTATTACATTCACCATAGAGAATTAGTCTTATAAACATCTAATTGTATTTATATTAAGACATGTTATAAAGTTTTAGTCAACTAAGATTATCAATGTCTTCTCAATCAAATTTTGACGATATCTGAAGTATAATCAAATTCTTACGAACTTTTTTTTTCTAACCTGTGTCGAGAGCAACGTTATACTTAAAACATTAAGATATAAGATATGATTGACAATGATACAACTATCAATCAGATACAAATATGACATAACTTTTAACAGCTATAGATCACTGTACTATCCTAATCAACAAACAAAACTTAAACCGCATTAAACTAAAAGTTGTTTTTGATCTTGATCTAAAATGACTTTAAAGTTTGACATCATTTATATTGATATTGGGTAGTTATTTATGTGAAAATAACGGTCCAATCTGAAAAGTTAGTGACATATTTATGCATGCTAAAAGTAATAATGACAATGGGGAATATGTCAACAAGAGAACAACCCGATGAAAAACAGAAATGAAGCTGAAATACCTCTATACAAAAAATATATCTTTAATCATAAAAAATATCGAAATAAATGTTAATGTCGCACGATCGTTGTATTGTCAAAATGTGACCTGCGAAATATAAATGATGCACTTTATGTTCTAGTATTCTATAGTCATAATTATCAATTAACTGTTTTCAAAACTTTTAACTTTTGAAATACTAAAGCTTTTCTACCTCAGGAATAGATAGCTGTATTTCGCAAAACTTTGAGGAATGTTAAGACCTCAATGCTCTTGAACTCCGTAGTTCATTTGTCTTCTTTATCTTTTTGGATTCGAGTGTCACTGGTGAGTCTTTTGTAGACGGAACCCGCTGATGGCGCATATACAAAATTTAAATACTGGTACCAATGATGAGTTTAATTCCAGAACTTTGGTGTCAATTTGATTTACTCATTTAATCGACATAATGTATGAATACATATTTAATTATATATAACGACTTTTTGTAACATAAAATAAATCAATACATGTAGTTTTTTAATATAACATACCTTTGATTCCTGATTTGGCAATGTTTACTTCTAGAGATTGGAACATACATTACCAATAATACAAAACAAATGCCTTTTATCGCCATTATGAGAATATTATACTTAAATATGACAAATCAAGGAAATAATTGTAGATTTGCAAACCATTTTCACCGGAAAATAATTATGGATTGGTATAATAAAAAATCAGGAAATTAGTCAGATGAGAAGTTTAGAAAAACTATCGACGCTATATGTTTAGTGGTACAATGTCTGCAAAATCAAAAATAGACACATATAAAAATATATATTCATGTGTTAATAAATTCATATTAGACAAACGGTCAATAATGAATAACAATTAACCGTACAGCCTTAAAAGGAAGACGACGATTTAAGTACATCCAGACTCATAAGTTGTAAATTAACTGACAACGGAATGGCTTAAACTGCGCCTGACTAATTCATAAAAGTAATTAAAAAATGCATGAGTCCACAAAAGACAGATGGAAGTTAAGAAAAGGCACATTTATGAGTCTATTGACATTTGGAAAGAAGAGCAATCCCGTCAGTGAGTATCATTTTTTCGCCTTTAACGGAACATTAAAGTAATGTTTATTTCTGATGTTCTGATCTTATAAGATATATCAGAAGACTTGTCCGATAAATATGTATTGAACATTTAAATGACATTTAGTTTACAAGTGTTATCAAATCTCATGTACAAGTAATTAAACAAGGTGTATAGATGTGAACAAATTTAATGTGAAACTGGTGTACACTTCACTAAACTAATTGTAAACATGTTTACTCTACATAGCGTTTGGTGTGAACACGGCCTAATTCACTTCTACACATAAGTAATGACGTGGTTGCCATCACGATTTTCAGTTAACCATTATGAAATGCTTGTTCCACATATGTTTATAGACATGATTTCGTTAACGTACACGTCCATGTGTTTGAGAAAAGTCATTGGTCGTATATGTACAGCCTTGTTCTCCATGTCCACCAAATCTGCCATAAATTTGGAAGTAACAAAACTTTCCATATATTTGTATTAAAAATAATCTGAAAAAGATTCGGAATGGCGTGACATCACATATGCCATAGCTAAGAATAGATTTTGGAATCCACCATAGATTTGAGTGTATTGTATAAAAAAAAAAAGTAAAATCACAAAAATACTGAACTTAGAGAAAAATCTAATCGGAAAGTCATCATCGTGTAACAATTTACAAAGAAACAATTTGACAGAACACAAAAAACATCTATCGAAAACACATTCATTGATTCGCGTGTCTGACGTCAGAAAAGTTTATACGTCACATATATTTGTCGTTCAATGTATATACAAACAATTTTAAAATTTTACATAGACAATGTTAGCATACAGGGTTAAAAAAATCAAAAGTTTGTAAGAATTAATTTCAGAAATAGACTGAGATTTAAAATAGTACAAAAGTTGTATAGAATTTATAAATATCCACAAATAGTTCATTCCACTACGCGATTGAATAATTTTGGCGTTTGTGGTTCGACGTATTTTGTAATTCATAATAGAAATATATCATAATGATATAAAATAGAACAATATCATACTGACGGGATCTTTTAAAGTATAGAGTCACGTTATAAGAACCAAATAAATACAAAAAGTCGCATATACAAAACACACCAGCAAAAAATGAAAGACAATACAAACACATTGACGGGATGTTAAAGTACCGAGCCACGTCAAACGGATCTCACATAAAACCTTTCAACAATAAAAGTAATATTAATAATAGAACAAAGACAAATGAAAGAAAAAAAAAACACGTTTTTAAGATGATAAACAACATCAGTACGCAGAATCTATACATGAAGACCATTATGTATTATTTGTGAAGTTGATACGGAATATTTATCAACAAGGTCTTTGTACCTTCCGATGAACTTTTTTTTAGAAAAAGAACGAGTCATTCTTTGACATACCCCTGGTTAATCAACTTTCTACTCATATACTAATGACGTTTTACATAATCTGAGTAGGAGCTGCAAGCTCTTGCATATCGAATAAGTTGGGAAATATATATCCCATATGCAGGTGAAGTTGGTATATTATTACTAAGGTGGGGGAAGTTTATAATTTCAAAATTAAAAATATATTCATATTATATGTTAAAATATTGAACCAGTCATATAAAGTGTATAGGATTAAATCGGTCAAAGGAGGTTATAAATGATTTGCGACAATGCAAATACTAGACTTTATATGAATAAATATTTTAACCAATGAATTTAGAATACTAATATTCATTCAATTTCACAAATATGTACCGAATAAGCATCATGTAAATCATTTATTAGAGAAACATGAAAGCTATAGTTTTAAACAAGGAAATAACAATGAACATTCTGAAACTGATTATACCAGTACGGGAGACAACTACATATACACTTTCATATTCAGTCAACGTGCATCACTATGCATTATCTATAAATTATGCGGTGAAGAGGAATGATTTTGTTCAGTACAATGACTGTAACTATCATAACAAATGGATGCAAAGAACAGAATCAAACGTGGAAATATGCAAAGAGAGCCGTGGTGTGGTGGTTAGTGAATCAGACTACAAACACAAAGGTTCCTGGTTCGATACCCGTTCGGAATGAAAATTTTAGGAACTGAATTTTTCGCTCTCCTTTGACACCATATGGTCTTGAGGAAGCGATGATAGTCCATCGGAAGGGGACAATACATGACTGACCCGTGTTAAAAGAGAGCCATATCTTTTGCACGTTAAAGACACCCTTGCAGATTTTGAAAGAGAGTAGGCTAATGCCGCTACAAGGCAGCACTTGCACCCGCAAAGTGGAAAGGGATTAATATAAGTTGCAAAACTTGTTTCCCAATCCACTCTAAAAAAAATATGTTTAAACTGACTAAAGGATTAAGTTCCATTCAAGATAATTGTCTGCATTTCAACTTCCTGTACAATATAGAGTTATTGTCCTTTTAACCTAGTGGCAGGTAGAAAGGCTAGAATATTGTCATATTGTGTATTTTAGGTTGAAACATCATTTACCAATAAACAATTACAGCCTTTGCCAAATTTTCTTCATACAGACACTCGGTCGAATGTCAATGGTAAAATGACAATGTGGTATATCAGTGCCAACAAAACAACCCTCCATCCAGGTCAACATATATGTTAAAAGTAAAAAGTAAAATCACAAAATACTAAAAGTAAACTTTTAAAGATATAATTAAGGTTTTCAACGAGAAACCCCAGACCAATGTCGAGTTAATGAAATATTTTTGTTTCATACAATACTTCTGCTTGAAATTATAGCCAAAACATATCACTTAAGATAGTTTTCTGATACATAGCATGAGTCTTGTATATATGATCGTGTGTGCTTAATAACTAGAAATTATTTACTAATTATTATGCTATCAATTCTTCTACATTCTGTATATGCCTGAGCATTTTTCATTGATTGGCGCCTACCATAAATGAGTTTTTCGATGATTTCTATGAAAACATTTTTACGTTCGACAATTGCTGACATAATGAGTATAGGCGACTGTCGTATGGTTCGACGTCTAGAATGAAGCTGTAATGCGTTCGAAACGCTTGTTTCATATTCGTGATAACTGTACACGTAACACTTTGGAGCAGTTCCTTATGATATCAATGAATGTTACAGATACAACCGAATATCGGACATAAATATAAAAAGAAGAGATATGATTGCCAATGAGACAACTCTACACAAGAGACAAAATGAAAGAAAAACAGCTATACATCACAGTACGGCCTTCAACAATAAGCAAGTCCATACTGCATAGACAGCTATAAACATGATAAAGTGCCTCTATAATCACAAATGTAAAACAAATTGAAAAGAGAAAACTAACGGCCAAGTTTATGTGCAAAATATGAACGAAAAACAAATATGTAACACATCAATAAACGACAACCACTGAATTACAGGCCTCTGACTTGGGACAGACACAGACATACAAAATGTGATAGGGTTAAGCATGTTAGCGGGATCCAAAACCTCCTTACCTTGGACAGTGGTGTTACAGTACAAAGTAATAATGAACTATAAAATTCAGATGAAAAAGGCTGAACTCATCAGATGAATACACTTACAAATACTACACAGAGTGGACGTTGCCGGGTACCTGTATATCCCAACAGCAAAATGACATTTAAATATAGATATGAGAGAAATCGCATTTACTGACAGTGAGTTAAACGCCACTAACACATACTAAATTAATCGTGCATCTAAAACTTAATTTTCAAGCAATAGATATCCAACATCCAATGGATTTAATGTAAAGACATCATAAACAGTCAGAGAAAACCATGACCTTGTGCAATGCCAAAATACAGGTATCGACATATTGTAGTTTCTTTTAGAATAAGTTTATTTAAAGGATCGTTAAGTTTACCAGGATCCGTTCTTATTTTCCAGGACATTGTAAACAACATTTCCATAAAATAAATAAACATAACTAAGATAATGTGATATTAGACAAAAATGGAAATCCATAGATGAGATGATCTACTGTTAGGGTAAACTAATACAAATGTCCATAGAAATACATGCATTACTGTAACTAGATAACAGATCAAACAGAACAATATTTGTTTACTACAGTTTATGAGGATTTTGCAACTTCAACCTATCTTTTATATCTTACTATGAGTAATTAGTTTACTGAGTTTAAGCCATAGCGCTGTCAGTTTATTTTCGATTTATGAGATAGATCATTACCCATCAGGTATCTTTCGCCTCTCTATGGTCTGTCATTATTAACCTATTGCCTTCAATATATTGTTTATGTTAGACAACCATGTCATTTATGTTTATATTTGTTTTTTTTAAATTTATTTACAAACTTTACAAATATAACATTTTGATGTCTATGTATACTTTTAATTTCCAGAAATTAAACCACTTAATATTTAGCGTCGACATTAATGCTCAACTTTAATTTGACTCATTTTCTAATTTTTATTGGATATAAAATGCATAGATTTTTTCCGGTCAAATGGGATTTTAAATTCACAATTATTTCCTTATTGTGTCATCTGTAATGTAAACATTATCATGATAATGAGAGAAGTCATTTGTTTTTCTTTATTGTTTATGTTTATTTTATTTCTAGAAGTCAAATCTGTCAAGTCAGAACTTCAAGGTATGTGTTTATTTAAAAACAAAAACAAAAATACGTAGCTACAGGTGTTGTAATGTTTTATGTTACCAAATATTGCCATCAACAGTAAATTTTGAAATTAAATAACTGAATTGATTGACCCCACGTTATTAGAACAGATTTTGTGTAGTAGCATTTTCGCAGATTGGCAAAAGTCAACTTTACCAAAGGTATGTATGTCCTTGTCCCAAGTCAGGAGCCTGTATGACAGTGTTTGTCGTTTGTAGATATGTAACACATATTATTTTTCGTTAATTTTTTTTTTTTTGTTTTGTTTATAAACTAGGCAGTTAGTTTTCTAGTTTGAATTGTTTAACATTTGTTTTTTCGAAGCCTTTTATAGCTGACAATGCGGTATTGGCTCTGTGAATTGCTGAAGGCCGAACGGTGACCTATATTTGTTTTTTTTGTGTCATTCTGGTTTCTTGTGGAGAGTTGTCTCATTGACAAACCGCTCCCATCTTCTTTTTTTCTTTTTATAAAAATACCCTTATTTCAATATTTATTTCATATTTTAATTTTCATTTGTCATGTAATTTTTTAATGTGTACAAGGACAAATTGTACATATATTACATAATGATACATTATGAATTGCTATAAGATCCACGTCGGTTGCTCTACTAAAACATTAATGACGAGCATTTTAGTAGTTCTTATATTCATCTTTTTCTTTGTCGTGATTTTTGTTGATCAACATCAAGTTTTCGTTCGTGTTTAGTGCCTTTTCTAACACAAACCAGTACATTCACAACAACAAAACGTTCAAAAAGCAAAATAACAGCTCTTTTGTTTCATTCTTCAACTCACGGTCAGAACTTTACTTTAAACATTGTGAAAGAAAAATATGCCCACCTAAAAGCACAGTACGTCTTTTTTTTTTAACGAACAGTTTTTATTTCACTCTCTTAATTTGTTTTCATATAATAAGGATGGAAATTTAGTAGAAACAATGTTGATTAATTATGTATAATTATTTTTGTCAACCCATCTATAGTACATCAAACCAATAAACTTCAAATAACCAACGTCATTGGCGATACAGTATACAGTTATAAATATTTACTAATTATATGAAAAAAGTCAGAGAAACACTACTCTCACAAATGTATTATCGTCAAATTGTAAAATGCGCGGAACGTATAAAATTGATAGATAAACGTAGAGAAATATGTCATATAATAAGGGATTGAAAGTTTTGTGTTTTACAACTATAAATAAAACTATGTTTTAAGGCGGTGTCAACTCCAGGAATTTTAGTGTAATCTTCGCCAATTAAGGCGGTGTCAACTCCAGGAATTTTAGTGTAATCTTCGCCAATTATGCACTAAAACTTTGGGGATACAATTGTAAAACTACAAAAACAATTTATTAATACATATGAACTTCATTAACAATTGGGGAAACATGACGTTTATTAGAAACTGTTGAGTTCGTCATATTAACTGTTACATTGATATTGTTAAATAAACATTTGAATCAGTTAAATCACTAGAAATACAAAAATTAATGTGCACTTGATACTGAACTATTTAAAACAATCCCGCAGTACAATGAGTTTTGATGCGCACATCAACTTGCTGTCTCCAATTTTGTTCAATATTTAAAAGCTAAAAACATGTTCTCAAGAGAATGTGTACAAAGTTATAGAAAAAGATAGAGGAACCGCAAACATATCATCCACTCATAATTTACAGCATACAGGACAATCGTGTTTTTTTAAAACTCAGGATCATTATTTGATTAATTCAAACAAAAGGAAATTGAGAAAAGTAATCAACACATTGCACAAAATGGCATTTCAGAATTTATTTGTAACAAGCTAAAGATTGTAAGTTATTATAACTTTATACCGATCAACATTTATTTTGGACTAAAAGCTTTATATTGAAGCGTGTTCAAAAGGTTACACGTCATATTTGGGACAAAAATGCAAGCCCTGTTTGAAAAACACATATGGAGAAAGATGTCGATATGACTGTTCTTGCTTAGATTTTGAAGTGTAAGTATTCAATTAATCATAATTTACAAACTGTTAAAATTGGATAACACATTTCAAATAACGACACGTATAAATTCTCAGTTACATTGTCTACCTCACATACGTATACGCCATATAAACAATC
Source organism: Mytilus edulis (assembly GCA_019925275.1). Classification (NCBI taxonomy): domain Eukaryota; kingdom Metazoa; phylum Mollusca; class Bivalvia; order Mytilida; family Mytilidae; genus Mytilus; species Mytilus edulis. The sequence goes on from CM034354.1 coordinate 30,267,112, forward strand.
AAGATCTACACATGACAAAACAGTGGCAAAAACAAAAAACATATTAATACACGAAGCTCAACTAGTACAAACAAGTAATTTAAAAACGAGGTATTTTGTAGACTTATGTGCTTTGATCAGTTATGTTGAAAGCCCTACAGTGCCCTATATTTGTTTATACTCTTGTTTCATTGGCTCTTGATGAATGTTAAATCATTGGTAATCATACCAAATTTTCTTATCTTTGTCATATTGAATAAGATAAAAATAAAGACAACATTTCGTTTTATAAATTACAATTTGATTTGATTTGATTTGATTTGATTACAGATGTGACAACGTGGAAGGATGTGTAAATTATTCATCCACCACTGGTATTTCTTTGTATGCAACGTCTTGTAAGTTGTATATACACAAACTTCATCAATAAAACTGTAATACTTACATGTATTCATTGTGTAAAAATAAAAACATAATATCTTTTTGCCGTATAATCTCTCCGTGGTGGTAGTTATTACGACGCTGTAACAATTTCCACTTCAAGTCTACATATTGACTACAGTATTTGAGGTGTTCTATTATCAATCAAACTTATTGTCTTTGGTAGTACTAGTATATTTTATTTTTTTATTTTAAAATAGGGGAAATAGTTTAAATAAGCTTTCAATATGTTATTTTTTTGTGTATCAGTTTTGGAATCGGGATGTACGAGAATCTAAAACAATGATAATGAGATCGTTCCATTGATGATTAAACTCACTGATTCATGTCTAGACTAACTGCTCGATAAAAAAACCCTTAAATTACCTTTAGTTGATCACTAGCGGAAAATGTCTCATACTACAGCTTCTTATTTTATCTTTTGTCAATGCAACCATTTTATTCTAGAGAACGATAACAGTTTAGTCTTCCAAAGATTTAATTCTAAGTTGCCAACCGATTTTAAGGTGGTAAAATTAGCTTAACGGTTTAATAATGTTGTATTGTTGGGGAAATAGTAAGCTGTCCGATGATCAAAATTAATGTTGGTCAAACTACTATACATCCAAGGAAATGTTATCATGAAGTAGCTGGTTTAATTAATTTTACTTTTTACATTTTTGTCAAATGGTCAAAATAATTTATTTTTTTTAAATTATCAAAATTAACGAGCCAAATTAATTTTAATCTAGCTGTTTGGTACAACCTCAAAATAAAATATATTACAAAAATATGTATTTTGAATGCATTGAATGATATTTACAAATATCTTATATTCATCGTAATGGTTATAAAACCATAATAATGAGTAAACGTATTTATTTTGTTTTTTAAGCTACCTTCGTTCAAACCTCTGCCGGAAAAACATGTGGTGTGAAGATTGATATGTATGTAATTACAATTGTCAGGCTGTATTTATCTAGTACATTATTTTCACAATATACAATATAGCAGACATAGTTCTCTGTCGTAAGGCAGAAATTAAAATGTCAGAGCTTGCAGTCAAAAACTTTTGCTCAGTGCTATGGACACAAAAATCATGCTCGAAACATGGAATCGGACATTTTGATTGGTTGACTTTGGAGTACGAGTACATAAAAACGGACTCGAAAGTTTTATGACTTCAAGGACAGGACTAAAATATGTGTTGTTGTATTGCAATATTGAACGTTTGTGCCATAATGTTTCGTTTAGTCTACAAACAAAATGTGTTTGCTATTAATACATGTTTGGGTTTGATAATGAATACTTTTATATGGTATCAAAGGGTTACAATTATTTTCATAATGTTATTGACACCAATTGCATGATACATGTAACTAAACAATATTATTTTTTAAATTTAAAATAAAAAAAACAAATATTGTGTCGTCTGTGAAGAAATCTAGAACACAGAAACGGGCTTCCATCAGCCCCTAAGCTGTAATGTATATAGTTAAGCAAAGTGGACGCCCTACTAAGCTCCGAAACATTTAAATGAACAACAATCAAAATACCGACATGAAATAACAAACTAAATATAATTTCATTGAAACAGGCGCAATAATTCGACTTCAATAAAAATAAGGAAATATGGTATAGTTGTCAATTAAGAAATATCAGTACTGTAGCTGAAGAGTTGACACCGTCAATTTTCAATGTATAGCCTGAAATATGGCGCAAGTAAACATTATACATGTTATAATCTCAAACTACGCATTTCAACTACAGTACTGTTATTCCGATTATACTGCATTACAAAAAGAAATAATACGCCAGAGCTTGAGAAAAAATTAATAAATTTGACATACATAAAATATTCCGCGAAACTTTATGAATGCTTTTGGGTGCAAACAGTTTATGGCTAAACGTGACGTCATACAAATGCAAATTTACAAACTGAAGGTTGTTAAGTTACCTTTACGATTCAAATTCGTATAAAATCACATTAAAATAGCAAATTTGAGGTAGGTGTTGTTTTATTTTTGATACTATTGTAGTATTCGCAATTTAACTGATCCAATCAATTCTAAATGGCGGTTTCCTGCTCAGTTACGCCCGGTCAACTATGGATTTGACCGTAACTTTTAGCCAATCAAAATTGCATTAGAATTAAACATTTTTCCACCAAAGTCCAAATGGAGTTAATGGAAGAAGTTATAGGCAACCGTACGGCGTTCAAGAAATATACATATTGCGCAAGTTCAAATCATAATCTCAAACTATACATTAGAAACAGAGTGTTAAAACAGAAACATATCGCATCGATCATCCAATTTATGATGGTGGCTGTAAAACTTAAGCAACGTCATTTTTAGTTGTTTTCCTTCATAATTCCGAAATACATTTTCTGCGTCGGGATATAAAAACCCTTGCTCATAAAATCAGAACCGCATGAGCATGCATCGGTGCAACGTATATTTCAAAATATATACACGATGTGACACAAAGTAACGGTATGTTGCAGATAGGAAATGCAAAGTTGGCAATAGGGAAAACGGAATTTATCACGTTTGCCTAAGTTTCGTTTTTGAAGTCACCCATTTAAAAATCAAGACAAAGTTATCGATTGGTTATTGTGTTACAGGACTTTATCAATATGTGAAAGTGAAATTTAAGATGCTTCTTGTTTTTGTCAGTTAACATTATTTATGAACTCTTCTTTAAATAACTGTCATGACTGTCATGAATCACTTTGTGGGGTGCACAATAAGTTCCTACAAACACCAAACAATAATGAACCTTCAAATTTTATTTTTTCCCAGTCCTCTTGAGTGTTAGTAGCATATGCAATCTCTTATGAGTGAACTTATTGAAACTTCAATTTTTTGTCAATCTGTGCAAATAGATAGCTGAACGTCTGATTTGAATTGTTTGTTCACTTTAAAGAATGACTACAGATACTAAACTATTATTAAAGTTCGTTTATGATATTTTATAGGGGTACATTAAAAAAGGTATGTTGTGCAGATTTCGAAGAAAAGGGGAAGGGTTGTATTGGTAAGTAATAACATATCATGTTTGAATGGAACCATTCATGTACATGTTTGCCTTCCAACTTTGCCAAATCAAGTGATATATATTTCAAGCATACTGAATTATGCATAACACCAATACTGAATTCAATAGTTTAATGTAAGAAGAATTGTAATGCATGTTGTTTGTATTTAGAAAAAACGTAATTTGTGATTAGGATTCATTATCAGTTGTAATTATTGTAGGGATGTCTTTATAGTATAAATTGTATGCTTTGTGACGATTTACTAGAACTCGATGTTTTATTTTTCAGATTGTTCAAGGGGATACACATCAAATATAGGACAAAAGTGCAGACCCTGTCCGCATACTACGTATGGTGAAAAATGTAAATTTGATTGTTCTTGCTCACGTTTAGAAAGGTGAGTATTTGTTATAATGTAAGACTCACATTCATGGTGGTTTTCCAGATCTAAGGAAGATATCACATCATGCAATCCTAAATCAATAGCAAAATTTACAGTTTCCGAGTCTACGACAGATTTGTATCTGCAAATGGAGGATCAGTCAAGGCATATCTGACAAATGTCTTGCCTACAACAAGTGGTATTCTTTAAAAAATTGTTTTCAATAGTACAGGTGTTTGACGCACATCAAACGTATTATAAATCTGTGACTGGTTTATATATTTAAATCTCGAGAAATATTATTTAGTACACTAGTATATGATAGTCGCTGTAATAACTGACAAATGCTGTATGTTTAGGTTTTAAAAGTTTTAAAGTGTATCATAAGTAAACAAAAATAACAGATTTGCATAACAAATTATGTACATTGTATGTAAGAAAGGCTAAACGCTTAAACCATACCACAGTAAACTCGAACAATCATGGGACTACGTATGACTTAGAACACAGATGAGAACGGGAAAAAAAAGAACGGAAATAACTAATAAATTTCAACATAAAAAACTACAAAAACAATAGCATCAAAACTGACGTAATTTGACTGTAGATATGTATAACGGGATAGAGTTCACCATGTTCCCGAAAATTACACAATAATCAAAATCTGCTTTAGATTTGGAGAAAAAAAAACTGTCATAGAATATTACTTGTGTGGCGTTTGTGACGTCATATTTCCCATATATTTGGAAACTGTCATGAGTGACTTGAATCAAATAGTACACAAGATCAAATAAAGCACGAAGTTAAAGAATTGAAGAACTGAAATGCATAAGAGTTTTCCCACATAAAGCTTAAGAGATCTACTTCTGGGGTACAAAATCAGTTGTAAACCGAAAGGTTCAAAGTCTTGTAAACACGTAATTTTAATTGAGATCAGATACAGGGAATGGTTTATGTTTACATTTATCTGACCTGTATAAGACATACAATAAATTTAAGAAAATGTATAAATATCAAAACATTATATATTTAAGTAAGATATCATCAATTGCATTTAGAGCATGTGAACTTGGCTTACGACTCATATGTTGGAATGATTCTTATAGTCATACTACCTAATCATAAATTTAATAGTATCCTGTAATATTATATAAAAGATGCATTTTAGTACAATTTCATTATAGTTGTGACCACGTTAATGGTTGTGTTGAATTTTCATCGACAAGTGACACTCCAATAGTTACAAGCTCTTGTAAGTAATATAATAGGTAAATTAGAAGATAAAAAATATCTAATTTGTTCATTTAGATATTTAAACATGTGGTATGAGTGCCTATATGACAACTATCCATTCAAGTTGTAAAATAAACAGTTCTAGATCAAAGTACTGCATTCAAACCATTTAATCAGGAAAACCAACGGTATAATCTGATTTGTCCATTTTTTGTTCAGTGAGATAAATACAGGAATACAAAAAATGTACCTTTTCAGCTTTATATATTTATCGATATTGTATGACAGGTCTAGGTCACCACTTAACATTACAAAAATACCGACCGCCAAGGAAAAAGTCAAAAGAGAGAGCCCTTTATTAATAGGCAAAACCAAAAGCAGAGATATTAAATACACATATCAATAATAATCAATAATTTAAAAGTAAAATAAAAGAACACAACACAAATACCATAGCACAGTAACACAATGGTGAATGCATAAGTACCGAGCCACATAACAAGAATATTACCAAAACATTGAATAAACAGTGATGGTTAACAATCTACAAAAACAAATAAGTACTACTATAATTCGATTTAAAGGGCTTGACCGTTAAATCGCGTTATCAGAGGAAGGCAAGACTTGCGACAGTTCATGCACAGGTCAATGTAACGCGCATGTCTTAATTCGATTACACGGCATATCAATTTTAACAGCTAAAGCACTCCTTACAATATTTTGAATGCACGGTCTGCTAGGAAGTAACTGAATTTATCTAAGGTCAGATTGTTGAGTTTATTGTACGCATAATTAATGTAAATACTTATCTTATTAATTTTTTTCAATTTCAACATATTATTTGATTAATTAATTTAAAATCGGTCACATTCAACTTGATAATTTATACATTAGTGGACAATTTACTAAAGCAATGATTTATATATAGTATACAAATCTTTGACTAAAGTTATTATAATGCTAGCGAATTTATTTTAATTTATGCTGGATTGTATAATAATGTTTGATTCACATAGTTTTTAATTCCAGTTACATTAATATTTTTGTATCTTTTTATCGAGGTATTAAATTGAAAACTAGATTCCAGGTATTTCTATGCAATTTACATTTCGTAATGCAGATTAAAATGGTATTGTTCCATTATCAGGTATGTTAACTATTATTTAATAATGGGGTTGCCTTGTGAGACATTAACACCATCAAATGCAATTAATTAATTTATGGTACCATTTATTGTTCTTTAGCGTGTTTAGGACAGCAGTAAATCGTAATATATTTCAAAGTTGAGCCTCCGTTAAAAGAAATTAGTTGATAAAATTTATGATATGGCAGCTACAGTGATGTCTTTATAACCGATTATTTTTAGGTCAACCAAATTGCGTTGCATATATACAGAGTCATATAATACAATATGTCTCTGGTATATATTATAATATTTATGTTCAAATGATATTCATTCATATTTTGAAGTAATGTTTTTATAACCGATTGTTTTTTCGGTTATCCAAATTGCATTGCACACATTTTGATATTTATTTAGTGTATAAAATATATATTATTTTAATTATGTTTGTTCATAATGACATTTATTGGAAGGTTTATGATGTCTGAGTAGAAAAGGCGTTGAAAGAGGTGTTATAATTGGGGTAAAGAAAACTGCTTTAGCCACATGTGATGTCAAAATAGTTACGCATCTGAAACAGAAACTGAAAATTTGTTATGCAGGATTATTTCATTCATCAGCAGGACCATCTATATGTATGTTAGTCAGAGAAGTGGCAGTATGCCTTATCTAAATACAGTAATAAAACAGGTACATCTTTTATTTTTTTAATTTTAATGTAGCTAATTCAGTACATGACATTTTTAGCTTTAACAATGATTTCAGTAGTAGCATTTCGAGCATAATAAGGAAAATGATTTAAAATGGCGAATACTATATTGATCCGGATTGCTTTTACTATGAAAGAACATACCACGAATAAGAATAAGAATAAGATTGATTTATTTATAATTGGTTTCTTATCTATTTATCTCATCCCGATAAGAAAACATTTCAACACTGATTTATTTTATAATTACACTGCGAAGGTATAGTCCCGCAAGTAATTTTATATTCAGAGCATTTTTAGTATGTGTACATATCACGAAGGAATTTTTACAGTTATTCTAATTATATCATTCTCACCACAAGTTTACCTAAATTTTATTTATTTTCATGTGTCATCTTTATAAAAGAGAGAACCATTTCAGTAATTTCAGAAACTAGTTCTGCACTATTTGTGCGAAGAATATATACATGTATATAATATAAAAAAAAATGGTATCTCGCAGCTATATTAAAATTCATCAACGGTAAATATCGATGATATCAGTAAGTAAACTGATGCATTTTATATTAGATATTTATTTAACAACCAATTTGAAGTAGGCAAGAGAGCTCATCCAGTATATGAGCAAATAAAACTTGGAGCTAGCAGGGTTCAGGTCATAAGTTGGAAACGAGCTGTTTCGGTTAAAGAAAGCAATTTCACAGTCTTGTAATTGGGGACCAGTTGATTTAGATCTATGGCTATTATTCATGTTCCATGATCACAACAAATCATTCATACCCTGTCTGTATTATGTATAAATAATGTGATCAAACTAAGGTCTTGCACTAGGATAAATCGTCATTATTCACACAGTTTTTTTTGCGCACGTTTTAATCGTGCCCAAAAAAAAAAATGCTACATGTAATGGACAAGATAATCAAATTTTGATTTTCAAGATTGCTATAACTATCAAATATTTACATAAACTGAAAATATTATTGCCATCTGTTTGCCGTTCAAGTAACTAATCTTTATTTTTCGGGGTTTGTTTAAACTAGCTTTATTGGATTTATAAATTAGGCCGTTAGCGTTCTCAATTGAATTGTTTTATATATTTCATGTCGGGGCCTCTAATAGCAGACTATACGGTATGGGTTTTTCTCATTGTTGAAAGCCGTACGGTTGCATATATTTGCTTACATTTACTTCATTTGTACTATAGTGAATAGTTGTCTCACTGGCAATTATAATCTTTTAATTACCATTAATAACTAATAGAAAAGAAATAGTATACACCTCGGCAAGTTACGTTTACAAACTTTATTACCAGATGTGTAGATCTTTGATAAAATTATCGTCTGAAAATTGCTGATTAAATTTACATCTAAAGCGAGTTATTGTCTGGGTTAATGGTTTTCTTAAATCTCATTTATATCATTACAGAGGTCAAGAAAAGTTCAAATAAGTTAGGCGATGAATTAATGTTATTGCTTTTGTGGTTTAGATTTATTAGTAGCATAAAAAGTAAAATCACAAAAATACTGAACTTAGTGGAAGATCAATTGGGAATATATCTCAGACTATAAAACTGCTAATTAGTACGATTTTGTTATCTGAAAGAGATACAACGCAATTGGGTTAAATACTGTGAACAGTTATACATGGAATTTTATGTATATACTTATATTAGAGAATATTCGTTTTTTGAAGCAAAAACAAAATTAAACAAACACAACAAAATGTTACACGATACCAGTTTTAATGCCGTATTGACGAGCGCCCTAAAGACGGCAAATTTCAATCGGCTATTTTTAGAGTCCAATTTTGGGGGGTCTTAACTGCACCTCAGTTTAAAAAGTTTTTGTCTGGGAAACACGATTCATTTACTAGTTTCAATTGGCTTTGAACAAGCTTTCAGTAACTGCGAGTACTCTTAGGTGGGTACTTGATGTCTTTAGTCTATTCGTTAGTTGTGTCTTGTGTTTTGTGTCGATCTGATGAGTCAAACCTACCTCAACTTTGTTTTATTTTGTGTTGTTAACCACTGTCCCCGGTTACGGGAGGGCTTACTTCTCACAAACTTGTTGTTTGTCGCAGTCTTTTATACTTGTTTTACGTTTAAATTGATGTATACTTAAATATGACCTTGTTTTCTTGTTTGAAGTGTTGTTGGGCCTTTTATTGCTATTATGCTGTATGGACTATGTTCAATGCTGAAGGCTGTACGGTGGCCTATAGCTGTTTACGCCCACGCTATTAAATTTTAGGCAAATAGTTGCCTCATTGACATTCATGTCAGATCTTTTAGTTTTAATATTTTCTGATGGTAAAAATAGAATTCAGTCATTGGTAATATAAAAAGTATTAACCATATATCTGATTACAAACATAACAGTTGGCAAGTCAAATATCTCCATCTGTTATCATATCAATTTTAATTATTTTTCTATATTGTATATTACCAATCTGGAGCTGATTTTGATTGATTGTTGAGTTTATTGTACGCATAATTAATGTAAACCCACCCATCCCTCCTCTTTTATTTATATGATACTGCTGTTTGATGTCTTATTTTACAGATTTCTGCTTGTTTTTAACCTCAACATAGAACTCCTGTCACGGCTTCTGGATTTACAACTCTTCACCAGTTTATAAACACAATTAACCACAGTATGACGTCCATCTGATGAGTGATAACGGATTAACAGTCATAGTGTACCGATAATGACAGTCTTTTAGCAGAGTTCATCACTAGGTCGGACTTTATAGGCTGCACCAGTACCGACGAACTTGATTTATCACTGTATTATTATTTAATTTAGAACATTAATCCATGTAATCTTCATTTCCACCTCAAACGTAGTTTCTCATGTTGATTTTGGACATCTGTTTCCAGGTTTCAAGTCAGCACCCCATTATTTCAAAATTTTATTTCATTTTAGTTTTTATTTGAATTTTGAATTTTATTTATCTATTTTATTTGCATCTAATTTACGGTTGCCCAAAGACCCTTTGTTTGTGGGTTGGTAACCGACAGAAGCCATGATCTTACTTCGCCAATAAAATATATTTTGATTTTAATAACGTCTTCTCTCTTATAACACGTTATTTATATGTTGGGCACAATGGCCAACGTTAGAACTTTCAATCTTACAATATTTTCCCTTGTTTATGTTGCTCTTCGGTCTTCTAATGTTTTACAGTGGCAGACAATGTTATTTATGGAATCAATTTTTTAATATTGTTCTTGTTAAAATACAAATCGTTACTGTATTTTACATCTGTGTCTTTTAAGCTCAGGAAAAAAAACGGTTATCATCAACATGATCAATGTATGCACACTAACTTTTTTGATTTATAGAATTGTAAAACACTTATTTGTATTTTGATACAGCGATTATTTGAACAATTTGTAGATAACAGAACTTACATATCAACCGATAGAACATCCACATATTCTGTAAATGGTAATTATTTTATCAAGCATATTTTTTTTTTTTTGGGGTGGTTTTGTACATGTAACTCACCAACTACTTCAACTTGCGATTTATCAAAGTGTTATCAATGTTGCCATCCATATCAGTATATTATGCTACCGTGTCGTGTGTGTCGATCTAGTTAACTGATCCTCCTTCAACAAATGTAGGATATGGATAGTTTTAAACAAAAAACTGTCAAGGAATCTTCATCATTTTGTATCACATCAAAAACTAATACAAAAGAAATACATAACAGCACTTTTTGTGTTTCTTGGTTATCTAAATGGTGGTTTGTTGTTAGCGTTGTTTGCACCTTATAAATTATGTATGTGTTTTCGTTTTTTCCGCCACGTTTGAGGATATTTATCATTGAAAAACGATAAAAATGAAGAAACTTAGATCCATGAAAAATAATCTCTTTAAGATATGCATCGTATAACTTTCTCAGTTGATTACAAGTACTCTTTATCTTCTCATAATTTTTGTTCGGTGCTTCTTTTAAGCTAATAATTTGACGATAATTAGCATTTGCATCAATCTACGTTTACAGGATGTTGCAGATCCATAAACTTTTTTTTTAATATAAAAGAATGTCTGACAATGATACAACTAAAAGAACAAATTGGCATTGATCACACGCTTACAAAAAATACGAACCGAGTATACAATATAATGTAACGTATTTTCCTTTAACTTTTTAACGACTGGATAACCAATGCACATGTTGAAGAAAATTTAGACAGTTATGTGCCTTCTTGGATTTCCCACACACCGATCTAATATAATTGCTGAGAGGAAAAACTTCAGAGTAAATATCGGACAAAAGACTGAGCTGTTTAAACAAAATAATTTACTATATTCGGCTTTTGAGAGTGCCTTTTGATATTTCTTCGCAAATTATGCATTTTAAAAGATCCACATCACACAGCTATTTTGTCTAAACCTCACAGAACTACATTAATTACTATATATGCCTTTTAGAGTGGTCTATGAAATATCCAGAATGTATTGCATGTCCGTATCTAATGCATGCAGTTATTTCCAAATACAGCACTACATCATCTGCATCATGATTATCTTTGCACAAAACATAAACTTGTTACAAATAGTAAAATCCCGACTAGCAAAATTTATAACTTATATAGTCTATGACCGAGTGTGTTGGACACAGTGATGGACACTATGTTACAGAATCATTGACCGCAATTTATATTCTAGTAAACTATCCTGTACAATTTTATCTGTAGTGAACAAACTGGTAAGTGGAATGATTGACTGTATCAACCAACAGATCGATTGACAAAAAACCGGCATATTCTTTACTTGGAACAAACATTATTGCATATATCAGTCACATCTAAGCAGTGTATAGTGTATTCGATTTACTGAATACACACATACACATTATAAATGGTTACTTATTCTGATATTGTTCGTAACGATATAGAATAGACTATTTAATTAAAACTTATTTTTTTGTAGATATAACGAGATCATATCGCGAGGAAAATACAAATAAACAATGTACAGGTTGTAGTAGTCAAGGTATGTTTTATTTGTGACATCATATTTAAACTTTAGAAAAGCCATGTTTTCTTTGGATCGTATTTTTGTAAAATTCTTTAGATATAATTCTCCTGTATTTTTTTCTATATCAGTTTAAAGAATAAATAATTGTTTGAACAGACGGATTTAGTTTCATCAATTAAACCTATTTTATTAATAATTAAAACGTCTGCAAAGAAATAAACTGTATTAAATATTATATTTTAGGACTGTTGTTTAGAGAAGAACTTGTTTATTCTGCATTATCAGTGTTAGTAACTGTTTGCTGGGTCTGTTTATGCTTTGTTTTCCTCAAGTACAAAACATTGACGAAAAAATATATAGTTACTTTTAACCAAGTACGAAATTTATCAATACCTCAACAAATTCAACCTCGTGAAATAGCGGACCGTTTATATGAAATTATAAATGATGAAGATCTACTAAATGACAGATGTATACAACAAATGCAAATGTCGTCCAATTATCTTGATGTAATACATGATTCAAATACTAAAGAGAGTTGTGAAAGCAACAGTTTTCTGAACCAAGATAACCCATGCCAATTACTATCAATCAATCAAACTCAAAACCCAAAACACAATTTGAAAGTGGAAAGTTGTTCATTGAAGAGTGGTGATAGTTCTTCATCTTCCGACGGATATCACCAGGATTTAACACAAGATTACTTAAATCCTTATCAACCAATGATTAACATTTCGCCACCGACAGAAAGAAAGTATCTTACAATAGCAACTGCACACAGTAGTGTAGACGGTGATTACAAAGATTCTGCATTAGCAAGAAGTGAATATGAACTGAAGCATCCTCGTGAGCTTGAGAATACCGATATAACAAAATTTTAAGACAATTACTAAAGTTCTTCAGTCAGCTTTGACATCAATGTCTCAAAATAGAGAAGGCGAAGAATAATCATACGAATATTTAGATATTAAGGATGAAATTAAGTGAGGTTAGGTGAAAATTAATAAATCAAGAATTTAGAATGGATACTGTTAGCTGGTAGAGCATCAGTTCAGGATAAAAATAAACTAAAAATATTGATAAGTCATGGACCTTCCTTTCCAGATATTTGGGATTTAAAATATGACGGGAAAAGGCTGACTCGGAGTTTTACCTTATATTTGCATTGATATTATTTCGGTCTTAAAGCAAAAGAAAGAAAATAAAGAATCTTCTAAAATTTTTGTAAATGACATTTCATGAGCTATTAAGTCTGATATGAAAAAAAAATGGGTGTTATGGGGCAAAATATTTTACCTTGTATTGTAAGGAAAAACACCAAGGATTTCGAACATTTGACATGAATTCCAAAACCTAACCAAAGTACATCCTTAAACGGTTCAAAATGACGTCAAATTCAAGAAAAGAGGATAAAATAGAGGGAAAAGAATGAAAATAACATGCCTGAGAAACTGTTATCTATACTATTAAATGATAAGACCTCATGTTGTGTGTCGTTTCTTTTCCTTTTAAAGAAATAAAGACGTCCGGATACCGTTTCCGTCTTCAGAACAACTTTTAAGTCATAGACAATATAAAAAAGAAAATGTGGTATGATTGCCAATGAGACAACCCTCCACAAGGGACCAACTTAACTCATCAGATGGACATAAATACAAGTGGAGACTTTCTGCTTGAACTTGCACATAATGTTCATAAGTACTCGGGGATAGGACATTTATTGTCGCGTGTATCTGCATGTATACTATGAAAATACTACTATAATATATAGAGACTCTTTATATGATGTAGTAGTGATCGCTGTGGAGTAGAACCTTGCAATTGATAGTTAATAGCAAATACATTTTATTTCTCAAAAGCAAATCAAATAATAATTTTACTGGTGTAAATTCCTATACAGGAATGATACCAGCTGACATTAGCAAAATACAAAAAACTATACAAAAACAAATAGTTTTTGTGTATAGAGACATACGTTCTCAATGAAAAGAGACACATATTTACTATCTACATTGCGTGGAGGTGTTATAGTCCAGTCAAACTAAGATTTAACCTCAAACTAATTGCAACAGAAAATGTTTTAGATTTGATCTATAGCATTATGCCCTTTATATACACAGAAAAAAGTCCCATAAAATCTAACTTGAGAAACTCAAAATCAGCATTTTTAATTTACTATGGAAATTAACATTGGAAGGGGAGATAACTCATTGCAAAAATGAGTCTTTTTGGTCAGTTTTTGGTTGTCTTTCTTGAAATTTATGTAAAGTATGATACTTTGATGGGGTTATAATAAAATTGAGAATGGAAATGGGGAATGTGTCAAAGAGAGAACAACCCGACCATAGAAAAAACAACAGCAGAAGGTCACCAACAGGTCTTCAATGTAGCGAGAAATTCCCGCACCCGGAGGCGTCCTTCAGCTGGCCCCTAAACAAATATATACTAGTTTAGTGATAATGAACGCCATTCTAATTTCAAAATTGTACACAAGAAACTAAAAAAAATACAAGACTAACAAAGACCAGAGGCTCCTGACTTGGGACAGGCGCAAAAATACGGCGGGTTAAACATGTTTGTGAGATCTCAACCCTCCCCCTATACCTCTAGCCAATGTAGAAAAGTAAACGCATAACAATACTCACATTAAAGTTCAGAATTTTGTTATTGACTAAATTATATAATATTCTGCTCATGAAATGTACAAAACCGAAAAGTTGTGGGTAGTTTTTCGTGCATTTTTCATTCAAGAAATTGCAAATTTAAAGCTTTGTAACCATTTTGAAAAAAATAATGTGAAAATTTGATATTGTATATATCTGTATATTATATTTTTTCAGCAACTTACTTATCTAAAGATACTTTAAACCATAAAAAGGAGAAATACATGCTTAATTATTTGTTTTATTAAATTCTGATATTCTTTACCTTGACATGTTGAAAAATTCAATAAATAGTCAACTTATGAATAACGAAATCTAGATTATAGCTTGATAAAATATATGAAAACAACTTTAAAGTTCTTTGTTATACTCTAAAGACCGCTAAAAAATCAAGAATCAATACATTCTGATGAATAGAAGCTGTAAAGTTAATATTTCTGCTTTTTTTGCAAGAGTTATCTCCCTTTTCAATGCAAATCTCCATAGGAATTTTAAATGGTGATTGTTTTAGTCTTCTTCAAGTTATATCAAATGGGACCTTTTTCTGTGTATATTTGGGGTATAATGCTAAAGATTAAAACTTGAAAAAAATGGAAGAAGGCTTAGAAAAAATTGCACACTGGACATACATCTGAAATTTCACTGTTTCAAACCGTGAATAAACTCATCATAGATACCAGGACTAAATTTAGTAATACGCCAGACGCGCGTTTCGTCTACAAAAGACTCATCACTGACGCTCGAATCCAAAATAGTTTAAAAGGCCAAAGAAAGTACGAAGTTGAAGAGCATTGAGGACCAAAATTCCTAAAAGTTTTGCCAAATACAGCTGAGGTAATTTATGTCTGAGGTAGAAAAGCCTTAGTATTTCAAATAATTCAAAAGTTTGTAAACAGTAAATTTATAAATAAAACCATATCAATGACAATTCATGTCAGCACAAAAAGTGCTATTGAAATTGTTGCACAGGTACAATGCATAACGATGGCACGCTATTAAACTACTTTTTTGAGACGAAAAACATAGTAAAATAGATAAGACTGTAAACACTATTTTTCTAATCTGAGCATACAAATTGAAGAGTATGCTATATATTTTACAATAAACATATACGCAGAACAAAAACATTTATTTTGAGAATCCCAGATACTATATTAGTTGATACTTTTCCCACTGATTCAAGGTGTTTACAAGTAGCAGTAAAATCGTAGTAGCCCACAATGCATTACAGTTCATTTATTCGATTGGTCAGTTTTTCAAGGCCATCATTGGCCTTAGGTTTGGAAAATTACTATGCAAATATATTTTGACACATGAAATCTAGAGTTCTAGACCTGTTTAGGTGGAACATTTACGATCACAGGAACAC
This sequence comes from Mytilus edulis, assembly GCA_019925275.1. Taxonomy (NCBI): domain Eukaryota; kingdom Metazoa; phylum Mollusca; class Bivalvia; order Mytilida; family Mytilidae; genus Mytilus; species Mytilus edulis. The sequence goes on from CM034354.1 coordinate 30,283,021, forward strand.
TCTACCAAATATCCAAAAGGCAAAACAATAAATAAAACAGCAATCCTCATATTAAGTAAAAATATAAAATCAGTCAAATGAAACTGTGTCAGTCATGTAGTTTATAAAACTTGCTATTAATATTATTTATTTTGTCAAAATATCCTGAAGTTATCTTCTTGAAGCCCGAAAAAAACTAATGTCAAGGATATTAAGGGCAAGACACTTTTGTAGAACATAAAAAAAAACTATAAAAGCCCGTATAAATTAAACTTGTGATTTGCGTATGATGTAATTGGCATCTAAACTTAACAAATATACACTATGTATTTCGCTTATTATTGACAGATATTGAATCCACATTTAGAATTAGTTTCGAAATTAAAGCTTAACCTCATTTCTGATTTATTTCCTGATTTTATAGTTTATATAATGCATTGATTATTTCCGTTAAAATGGGTTTTGACATTTAAAAGTATTTCCTTAATTAGTCATATATTAGAATAATATAATCATGATATTTAAAAAAGGCATTTGTTTTGTATCATTAGTAATGTATGTTTCATTCCCTGGAGGTAAAACCTGTCAAATCAGGACTCGAAGATATGTTGTATTTAAAGAAGCCTGACTTTTATAAAAATTGAGCTGCATGTATTGATGTGTTACTAAATCTCGTTATATGTAATTCTTAAACCCTGAAATCAGATTATTTAATTGATTTACAATACATTGTTCGTACAAATTAACTTGTTTTTCGATATTTTTTATGATAAAAAAATGCGAAAGTTTGTAAAAAGAATTATTTCAGCTACATGTATGTGGTACTAGAACTTGAATTTTTTTTTTTATTTGAGCGTCAAATATGAGTCTTTTGCAGACGAAATGGGCGTCATGGGCTACCACAAAATTTCAATCCCGGTATCTATGATAAGTTTTTTAAACCGTTGTCTCTGTGGTGGAGTTTTTGTGCCCCGAGGGTATCACAATCTTAATAGTTAGCACTGTGTTGACATGAGTTATCACTGGTATGGTCATATCTAAAAAACAAAATTGACAAAACTTTTAAGTTTTGACATAATAAAGCTTCGCTAACGCATAGATAACTGTAATTGGCAAACCGTTCAGGAATTGTTTGTCTTCAATGCTATTTTACTTCGTACTTTTTTATATGACCTTTTTAACTTTTTTATTTTATCGTTACTGATGTGTCTTTTGCAGACGAAACGCTATGATGCGTTTTGCCTTATATCATTATCAAGATCCTGACATTTTCAGTTTAAAAAAACACAAACATAAGTAGATGTACATAAAATCTTTTACTGAAAAGATAAAAACGAAATTGAAATTTAAGTTATTGACTTTCAGAAACGCAACTATAGATGTTTGATGTGCCGATTATGAAAAACGATTGCATTGCTAAGATGCCATGTATTCATTTAAGGAGACTCGCGGGTACACAAATTACAGCAAAAAAATAAACATTTGTTTTTTTCATAAGAAACTTAACTTATTACACTATTAGTTATTTCTTTATGATATGATACAAAACTTAACCTAAACAAAATGGATTCGGTTTGGCCCGAGATGACTTTTTAAATGTTTTTATTATTGAAAAAGCTCCAAATTATCTCCCTTTGGCATGTTTGGTGCAAAAATGCTATTTTTTGGCATTAAAATTGAAATATCTTTTTTTACTCATCAGTGACCTATATTTTTTATTATTGTTTTAAAATAAGCTATGCATTCAGTAAATAATTCTAAAATTTAAACAATTTCGGTAAATAAGTTCTTTTTTTATTTCGATATTATATATTTTTCTCCTATTATTTCAACAGAAAAAAAAGTACCTTTACAAAAATGTTGCTTCTTTCGAAGATTGTGAGCGTAAATGATCGGTGACCCCTATTTTATATTTCATTTTTCTATTAGGTATAAGATAAAGTTTGTTTGTGGAAAATTAGCATAATCTTATATTAAATAAAAAAAAATGAATTAGACGCGCGAGCCCCCTTAATAAGAAAGGTGCATGTTCTGCATCCTCAAAAATAATAAAATGCATATTTTCTTACACATATGTACATAAATATATGTCTCAAAAAAGGGTAATTGAAATGGCTAATGTTTTATTTTATATAGATGGAAACATGTTTTAAAGGCAGTCTTAACCATGTTTTAACAAGTGGTTTTCATTGGTACATGTATATTTATTCATTATGCAACTGCATTATTTGGGATACGATCGGAAAAACTTAATTGTCGAAATGTGAATATGGCGAATAATTTTTTGCACCTCATGTTTGTGGTATACCGTCTTCTCCGCAAATTTATTGTTTTCTATTTGGTATTAAATTTATGATACAGATCTATGTTTCATTTGATGGTCAATTTATTTGACAATGGCCAATGGGAGTCATCAGGGACATTACTTGTCGACCTGTTAGTCAGATGCTTGTTTCAAATATATATATATGGTGTTTGCGTTGTATTTAGACCCTTCTTCCTTCAACCATTCATCCTATTATATTTTGGCAACTCTTTGACCATTGGTTTAGCCTACTGGTTTTTATGCTGATAAAGCCTTTCTTAATGGCTTTATTTGGGGTTATAGCGCCAAACTTTGGGACAGGCGGCATACGTCATTGTACGAGACAACTCAATGACAGTCAATATATATCTAGGGTTATATTTTAAGAATGATAAACATAAAACATTACAAAGTAAACCAAGAAAAGCGCATCTGATGCATGAAATTTGTAATGTTTTCTTTTTTACAAAATTGGTACCTTGATTGTTATTTGCTTTACGTCCAGTGAAAAATATTCCCTGCACTCAATTCAAAAGAAATACAAACGGAAGCTCCTGTCATAAGATGACCACTTTAAAAAACAACTGGTATAGTTTATAAGGAAAGACAACTCACCTTGCGACAGTTCTCCAACCGAGTCCGCAAAGAATTGTTACGTGGGTTCTTAAAGTATGTTTTATGTATTTTTACAGCATTTTTAAAAAGTTACACATCATTAAAAATTATTATCAACAACACTGGCTTTGACGTTGATTTTTCTATTAAATTGTATTGCAAATTGAACTAGCTTCATGAATATAAAAGAGATGTTAAAGTCAATGATATACCAACCAAGCAAACAAAAAATGATAGATGTATATGTAGAGAGCAAAAAAGAAGCAAGAGGAATGAACAGGTATCTATACAATTAATAAGTCGAGCTTAAAACTGTTTTTAAGTTTGTAATATTTCAAACAATTGATGATCTGGAGCGGACACCCATTTATTTTCAAATCCAAACAAAGAAACCAACAAACAACATTAAATACGGGTTTACCATTAAAATATTAACTATGAGAAAAAAAACAACGGAAAGATCTTCATTTTCCCTATTGAGAATTTTTTATTTCGACGTAGCAACATTCCAGAAGCGCCTGGAGGGATACCATGTCCTATATTACCAAACCGGATTTCTTTGATAGAAGGTTGCTGCTCACAAGGAAACGAAAAGTTCCAAGTGAAGTTGAAATCATCCCTTTGATAATTGTACGAGCAAAATCTTTTCCTGAAATCTTAACGATGTTTAGCATGTTTAGGTTTGGGAAAATATATGCTTTTGCTTTGTCAGTTTGACAAATCATTACAAGTGTAATATTTTTAACAATAGAAAATACGAAGAATAAACATCCGGTTCCCTTGATAACGGAAAAACGTTATTGAATATTCAACAAAATCTAACCTTAGATTTCATTCTAGTGTTATAAAAATATATTTCTAACATCAAGAAGATATAATGTTGATTTTTCAATGAAACAATTATTCATTTAGTAAATCAAATTATGTGAACTTTTACATGTTTTATAGGGGTTCAAAAAAAAGGAAACTACATTCGTTATAGTAAACTTAAAGGTATAACACAAATTTCAATAAATGGCTTTTCCATTAGAACCAATTGTGCATCCCAGCAGGTCGATCTATTCTTAGTTTTTTATGAACTGGAGTTCTTTCTGTGATTTAAAAAAAAAACTCGAAGATCAAAGATGATTTTACGGCAAAACTCTAAATTGTATTTATATTTTTTCGGGGTTTTGTCTATTATTAGGTTATTCCAGGTGGCATTGCATCCTGATTTGTACAATATTTAATAGGTACACAAAGTAACCGCCATTTACAAATGAAGCTGGATCGGATTCTGCGCATTCTAGCAGCGTCATCTTGTAATCTTCAACGACATGTTTTAGAAAGAATGAAACTACTCTAAATTATTAGACCTTGGTATAGTATTGATCTTACAATGTACTACCGGGTATTATGATGGATAATAGAATAATCTAATAATAGTCACAAGTATCATCAAGTTGGATATTCATTCTTACAAAAATGTAAGCACAACTACTTCTTTTACTATGTCAATATGTCGTTGTCGTTGTATATACTTTTACTGTATCTGAATTTCATACATGTAATAATTGCAACATATGCATTCCTTCATCTAAAAAAATGTATTTACTTTCTGTTTCTGTGTTCACATTATTTGTTTAAACAAATGGAAAACCAAAATGTAAAGTGTATTAAAATACCCCTCACACACGTTGCAAAATTGATCTGAAAGAAGGGCACTTTCATTGATTTAATGTATTGATTTACATATGCAACTATATAATAACGCTACAAAATTAATTGTTTATAAACAAACTTCCATTTGAATTTGTAAAATATCTTTGCATTCTGTGTTTCAGATGACTTTTAACATGTATTTTGTCCATTGCTTTTCCATTGAGTATATATGTATATATCAATTTCACAGAGGTTTCTTACAAGCCGTTATTTAATTTTAGAAAATAATAAAATTGCTTCCGAACAATAAATTTACCAAAGTATTACATGTATCAGCATGGTATGTGATTTTATAGTTATAGATTATAAGATTGAATTTAAATGAGTTGACAATATGCATGATATGATTTGTGTAACTTGAAAGAAATACTAATGGAGAAAAAAAAACGAGTTTGTTTTAAATGTTTTAGGTACCAGTTGAGATTCAAACACCCTCCAAAAGTACATGTCATATGTCTGAACGTATGCGTCTTACTACTTAGTAAAAATGTTAATATAATTGCATTTTCCTTCTCAATATCATATTGATTTATTTTATACAGGTGAAAGACCTTTTGAATTTCTTCTGATCATTATAACTATCCTCAGAGAAGTGTATTTTTTGCGCTAATTTGTTTAACAAGATGTCACTTAAATATATAGTAAATATCTTAATCATGTAATAACAGTTTATACAATTTGAAACTGACACTTTTTATCAAATATTAATCTTAGTATTAATGATATCCTAAAATACTGTCTTTTTTCACCTTTTTAATTTTTTGCAGTCGTTAATGATGTCAACACATCTATCTTACCAAAGTTTCGATACATTCTAAGGATGTTGTCAAATATCCTACCGAATTAATCCGGGTGATTTTAGGTCTAAATATACCAAAAGGCAAATGTGTCCAAGGTAGTGGTCATATTTTTTGTTGTGGTTGGGACGTTCAAGTACCCGGCCAAGTCCTCTTGCATTGTAGTATTTGTATGTTTATCAATCTGATTAGTTCATCCTTTTCAACTGATTTTTAAAGTTCGTTCTTATGTTGTACTGTTACACCACTGTCCGGAATTAGGAGAGGGTTGGGATCCCGCTAACATGTTTAGCCCTGGCACAGTGTCTATGTAATAAAACAGAGGGAAACGCATCAAATATAAGAGGAGAACAACGACATAGCAGAAACACAACATTATAATGTAACACACACAGAAACGAATAATAACATAACAATTGCCATTTTCCTGACTTGGAACAGGACATTTTAAGAAGAAAATGGTGGGTTGAACCTGGTTTTGTGGCATACCAAACCTCTCGCTCTTATGGCAATGTGAAATATAACATTAACATGACAACATTACATGACAGGACTACAACACAAATAAATTGGAAAACAAATAGGACAGAGAAACACACGAATAATAGCTAACAAAAGATACCAGGTTTAAAATTTAATACGACAGACGTGCGTTCCGTCCACACAAGACCAACCAGTGATGCTCAAATGAAAAAAGTTCGAAAGCCAAAACAAGTACAAAGTTGAAGAGCACTGAGAACCAAACGTCCCAAAAAGTTGTGCCTAATACGGCTAGGGTTTCCTGCCTGGGATAAAAATATCCTTATTATGAAGAATAATTCATACTTTTTCAAAACGTAACTTTTATAAAATGACTATACAAAGTGTCTTGTAGAGTTTCAGAAAAATTGATTTTATCGAATTAGTTGTCATATGTTTCACAACCGACTTTTGCAAAAAATGTAATAAACAAAAGGGAGACAACACAAATTTTCCACTGTGAACGACTGTACTTTAAAAACACGTTTTCGTACAGGATAAAACTATTGGTATCCATTTTAAATGAACGGTATATAACATTCTATGAAACTGTCGAATGAAACCGCACAAATATTTTTTTTAAAAATTCAAATATTCTAACAAAAATGTTCATGTCTATTTTTCAATCCAAAAGCGTCATGTGCATTAGTCCGTCTAATAGCAACCCTATAAAGTGTACATCAGTATTCCTTTTTATAAATTTGAAAAAGTATGCACGTTTCATAATATTTTTTGTGTGCTTTCACCAGGAAAAAAAAGATATGTACGTGCTGTCGTCGATAATTTCGTGTAATTGTTCAATTAATTCAGTTAAAATGAAAACAAAAATAAATCCACGACTTTTGGCTACATTTGCGTTTTCATTGGCACGTGTCACGGAGCTCAATCATGGTCTATAACCTTTAAATTGAACGCATAATTGTAATACAAATATCCCTAAATAAATTGATTTTCATCGTGTTTGTCAGTAATTTAATAAAACTTAAATCGTTATTTTAGATAATGATGATTACGTTCCAGCTGTTGAAGATAAAATATGGTTGGGTACTCTTTGTTTTCCAAGTTAGTATGAATAATAATATTACTTATTCTAGAATGTTCTTGGTGTATACGTATATCCGTTGATAATATTTTATTTACTTTCTGATTTACAACATTATTTGTACGGTAAAAATGTTCAATTTTTATGGATTTGCAGATATCTTCTCACACACAAATAAATGAAAGGTATGATCAGGTTATCTTTTGAAAAAACGAAAAACATAGAATATTTGATAGATGAAGCTGACAAAGGTTGGTTTGGATAAAAATAATACTGATCATTATTGAAAAGAATTACAAAAAAACCCACTTATTATCAAATTCTACGAATATCAACAGGGAAACAGACAACGTCAGTAAGATATCAATGTGTAATGTATTCAGGAGAACAACAGAATTAGTGAAAACAAAGGTGTTTTATTTGAATTTAATACAAGTAGAAGCAATAATTTTGGCAATGACTAGTTCTCCTTTATTTGTTGAATCAAAATACGTTGCATTTTCTTGTTATACTGTATCAACGAAAACTTCAACGAATGTTAGATACAGTTAAAATTGTTAAGGTAGAAAAACATTACTAAATTTTAATGTTGGAATGGAAAACGAAATACGAAAACTACGTGAATATTTCATATAGATATAGTCATCTTAGCTTGTCTAATCAAAATTATAATACTTTCAGATCTCTATGCTGTCTATCAAATCATTCAAATTGAAATGCCCTTCGACCGCTAGCTGGAAACTTCGAGCACAAGTAAAGTGTAACAACATCTTGACGTACTTTTGTTTGTATAACTATGTTGAAGGATGTAATAGAGCAGACTGGGATAGAAAAGGTAATGACTCGGCAGCTTTCAACAGATAAACAAAATGAGAATTCCTAGCATTGTGCATATCTTAAGGAAACAACATGGTCATTGGTTTTGGACATGAACTACCCCTTTGACTTAATTTAGCTGAAGTCTTTAGTTGATCTTGTGGCACTTGACGCCAATACTTGGTTTTTTTTCAAGGATTATTTTTATTTAATTTCACAAATAATTAACCGATGTTTATAAACACGTACTTAAACAATAGAAAAAGGAAGGAAGGGATATTTTCGTTGAAGTTCTCAAAAATTGTGTCCCAAAAGCTTCAGTACAACTATTGACAATTTCAAGATAATGTAAAACATGTTCATTTAGATTTAATCGGGCGATTCATTACATTTACAAACCAAACTTTACGAGCATTAAACAATACCATATCTGGAACTTACCAAACACGGCGCATCTTTTGCTAGTAGTTAGTAATATTTGTTTGTTTATACATGGTTGCCATTTTGATGAAATATAGTTTATGTAATCAGTTTAGTCGTCGGGTGTAGCAGCCCTGAATACATTTATTTGAACAATATATATTCTTTAAACTTGTTTCAATTATATGTTATCCGCCAACAATCCTGCCATATTTCAGGCCCATTTGTGACCTTTTTCTGTTTTCTGCTCCTTGATCTGATTGTTGTCTCTCTAACAAATTCGCCGTTTCAATTATTTGTTTAACAAATGGTATATATATACATATTACTATAAGATAATATATATATTTTTTAAATCCACAAACTTATAATCAAATAAAAGAAATAAACATTCAAACGAACTGCTGTCGGACAAACTAATTTGCAAACTGCATAGCTGTTAGTTTCTGTGTCATTTCATCTCTTGTGGAGAGTTTTCTACACAATCATACCACATCTTCTTTTTTATGTATACAATCAATCTTCTTTTAATTATAGGTAGTAAAAGAATGTATGCTGGGGATTTTAGCAGAGGGAAATGTACAAAGAAACGTTTCCAGCCATTTACATTTTGGACCAATGGTAGCATCAATGATTGTGTCTATGTTAAATCAACATGCAGTGCAGAAGGACAAGTTGTTTACAGGAACAATTCATCAAGAGATGACAGAGCTTGCCGATGTGACTATGAAAACAATTACTCATTTATCAAAGCTCCAAGAAATTCCTGTTTCTGTATACCAACAGAAGAAGATTGTTCTTGTTACATCAAACCATGCCCAGAAAATCAAACCCTCTCATCAGGTATCTTACTTTTATTTTTTTCATTATTGATATTGCATGTACATTTCTGTAATTTTGAATATTTCTATCACACTTCCACCTACAATTTTCAAGAGTCAACTAGTGTGCTACTTTTACTTATATGATATAAACTTCGATACCGTGCCATAATCACTGAAACGTACTGCAACATGATAATGTTATTATCTTGTTTTAAATCAGATAATATATCAATTTCTCAGGATCTTGGAAAATAATTACAATTTCAGATTTTATTTTAGGTTAGAAATTTTATCTATTTCAATCATAAACATATGACAAAGTTGATAAACAATGTTGCATAAAATAACGAATTAACTATAGAAACGAAAGAACCTTTCTTGTGAAAATCCGACAGATCTGTTCAAATTAATAATAAATAATATATGTTATATATAAAACACGCCTTTTACGAATTCACTTATTTAATTCACGGAAGCGTAGCTTTAAGTGGATAACATATGTTAATGAATAAGGCGTGTCTTTATATGATTTGTTTGTCCGAAAAAAAATGAAAGGTACGTCTACATTTAAAATTCAAAGAATTGTTTCCGTGGGATTCATACTCGATAGGTCATTTTTTTTTCTTCCAAAAAGTTCTTGAAAAGAAATTGGGAGAGAAAAATTGAGTGGCGGGATAATAGATTTTATTCAATGTTTATATGCCCTCAAAATCGAAAAAAGACGTGTAGATTCAAAGGACGCTGTGATAAAAAGGGAACATGACCCTACTACTAATTATAAAGGTAAATCAGAATCTTCTTTCATTCCCTAAAAATGGGAAAGATCGGACAATTGATTTCAAAAGTTGCGTGTTGAATGCGTGCAAGGTCCAGGGACAAATATTTGACGCTTGTCCAATACACGGATATAGACATTTATGAAATAAAGAAAATTACTAAACATCGATTAAATATTATTAATTATGACATGATAAAACACGTATCCAAATAAAACAACTGTAGGGATATCAATAGTCATTTCTGTTTCATTTTGTTTTAATCTTTCATTGAGGGAATGCCAATCTAACTTTCAGAAGGAAGGGGGATGTATGCTTTTTTTTCTTCTAAACATTGATCGCCAATTTGATTAGAAAAAATAAATATTCAGGTAAGGAGATGACAAACAAAATTTTCTGAAACCAGATTTTCCTCATTCCTTATTGTGTTTAATATTGAAAAAAAATAATTTGATTGATAGCATTGAAAATCTAAATTGTTACTCAGACACAATAAAACATAACCCCCTTGAAGTTAAATGATTGCTCCATAATTATTACCCCAACGCGGCGGAGCTAGATTGTGCATTAACAACTTTTGAGATGGAAGTCAATGCACTGGTGTAAGCTCCTCCCGTTCTTTACTATCCAAACGAATAAAAAGTCCTCAACGGCGGGATTTGAGAATGAAATAACTTTAAAAATCATTCAGTTAACGCGCCTCTAAAAATAACCGAATTAACTCACTAGAAGATCAAAGGAAAATTTACCATTCACAAGGATTATGTACGTATATTTCACTGCTTTTCTATTATTTCAGAATATAAATGCACCACATCTGATTTAAACAAAGTAAAACAATGTAAAGATATAACCAGGTAAGACTTTAAACTATTTCATTTGAAAATAATCGTTAAACGCTGTGTTATACATGCTGCTCATGTGTCATTCTCAATTGACAATTTTATCTCAACCTATTTTCAATTAATCTATAGTAAACCTATTGTGTGTAGTTTTAAGGTCAAAGTATAATAATGGCATCATTAGTTAACCCGGATTGTTTTGTTTACTTTTATTCATGTTATTTCCTGCTATGCATTAAAATATCAGAAGATGTGATATGATTGCCAATACAATAAAAGTACTCATTAAAAGGCAATCGTACGGCTTCCAACAATAAAATGTAAAATCATTAAAATTTAAAAAGGAAAGTCCGTATTCGGTATACAACTTTAAAGTCATAATAAACGAGTGACCAGTGAAAAATAATGTTAGTTCAATTCTTGAATCTATGCATACAAACATCATAAACTTAGTCTTCTGTGCACGATTTTATAATTTTTTTCGCATTAATTACGTATAATCGTCATTCTTTTCAATCGGTCAGTGTTGTTGTGAAAATATGGCAGGTAATTAAAGTTTGTGTTTTAAAGCCGAAGTTTAACGATTGTCACCAGTTTTTCAACAATCCACAAAAAGCATGGATGTTGAGCACGTGTGTAACACGTACTATTAGATAATAGCTTATTATAAGGACATACATGCGTATTGCGATCACCGGATTTTTACGAGATGGGTCACGTTGAGGTCACTTTGCAAACGGATAATATGTCGGGGAATTGCTCCCTCGAAGGAAGCAATCAAAATAAAGTAAACTTCTTCGAAATATGAACAAACTAAAGAATGTCCTTCAGAAAAAAGTATATGTACATCAGTTTTATGATGAAAACTATCCATTGAGTTATAAAAAGCATATGCATTATTTTTTTTAATTTGAGGTTTCTTATGACTTTAACTGTTGATTCAATAGATATTTAAAACAATATTATGTTTAAAATATTATTAGACAAAATCAACAATAGAAATCACAAGGGATCACTGTCAATTGAAAAAAAACCCAAAGACCAGCAGATTAAAATTAAAATAAACTGTGTAGATAGACTGATATTGCTTAATTTCATGTATCACATGTTTAACATATAAGATGACACACTTTTAAATGATAAACAAGTTGTACAAAAAGACAAAAAAAAAATATATTTACTGTCACGTTCAATTGAATGTTTAAACAACTCTTTTTATACGTTAAACCTTTAAGGTATCAATTATCAACATGTTCCCTACTATGTCATGAAAAAAGGATTTAATCGTAGCTCATCAAGCTATCAAGTAAGCCACTGAATTAGATTTTATTTAAGTTAAGAAACAATTTTTACATGCAAAAAAAAAGCATTTGAAAAGAACAAATAAGATTTAGAACCATAGTAAACCTTTATGGTAGAGCAGCTAATTCATTTTTGATAATTTAATTTACATAGCAAATAAATTTGATACAGCATTTTACTTTCAGCGCTGCTCTTCAACTTCGTATTTTTTTTGGGGGTCTTTTTAAACTTCATGGATTCGAGCGTCATTAACGAGTCTTTTGTAGACGGAACGTGCGTATGGCTTCAATACAAAATGTAATCCTGGTATCTATGATGAGTTTAGTCAATAATGACTTGTTTGATGAATTTGACATAACATTAACGTTTTTACAGTCAGCTTAAATTGCACACTTGATAAAGTATAGATGCTTATACGTAGTCTTGTTAGTTGCAACATGGTTACTTATATTCATTCGAAAGTTTAAGAAATCTCTTCATGCTTTTATAGGTCGATAACTCACCAAGGCATTAGTATACGAGTATCTTACTTTTGTAATTATATTGAACATCAACAGTTTACCATTACCCAGCACCAGAGTTCACCCCAAGTTTTCAGCTTGATTTATATTGCTTAATGTTTTAAGTGTGTGCAAATATAGTTTTTAACTCACTTTGATTTCTGCATAATAATTCTGTTGTTTTGCTTTATTTGATTTACAGAAGTTTTATTTCATTTTTCCCTACGACTAGTGTATCATGGCTCGTATTTTAGACCCATTCAAGACAAACAAGCGGTCATTGACACTTATTTCTGTTCTTTTACAATGTATGGAATGCGTTTGTTACAGACGGCCATATTTATTTAGCAGCAATACGGTCCTAGTTTAATAAAGAAATCAGCAAGTGCGACTCATCACTGACTAAAGTCGTAGTATAAGATGTTCTGCATGATTTCCAAAACTCTTGAGTTCAACTTCGTCTGTAAAATTTATATTCCTTAATTTCTATTTGTATGCCTTTAAGAACTGTTTTTGTCCTTTAATCATTTTTTGTTTGGCCATTTCGTGTATTTGTCAAAAGGTTTTTATTGCTCCTTCGCTGATATGTATTTTCTTTATTTTTCCAACAAATTAGTCTACATAATGTTGTATGTTGATGAATCACTTTAGATATATACCATTTATAGATATAACACATTACAAATTATACAATACATTTCACCTGAGGAGAGGGATATCTCCCATCTTATAGGGCTGTAACTTGTTTATTGTGCTGAACACATCTTGACATAACATCTATCCTGTGTAAAGAGTATTCTGTATTTAGCGGCGGTAGGGTTATCAACTGGTGGCTATTAATAGGGTTATTCACCAGTCTTTTCGATTTGGATCAACATATCCTAATAAATAAATAATCCAGATCTTTGATTGTTCAATGCATTCAATCATTTGTCATTTAAAGTTTAATAAGCACATTGAGTTTATGACAATGAAATTAGGAATAGACGTAATGCTATTATTCATAATTGATTTGTAAGATTTTTGGGAAGAAATCCGATCTCACTGTCTTGAAAAATAAGTAATATGGATTGATATTGTATAATATTACACACGTGAAATATAATACCATCTAATATGTCGAACATAAAAATTATAACACATAATATAAAGAATTATCCGATGTGCTTTACTACAAAATTAAGATATAATTATAATTGAATAAATAGTTAAATGCGTAAGAAAGTAAATAACACAAATCAGAAAATAATGAAGCTACATACAATTTGCACCAATACTGAATACAATCAAGTGTGTTCATTGTTAAACAAATAAAGTTTAAGCAAAAACATACGTATACATTGTATGTGAATTCAAACATTTTATAGATATAACATAACATTGGATGAAAAAACAGGAGACATCAACAGAAATATCAACCTGAGTTACAGTCAATCAAGTATGTTGTTTTTTGTAATATATGTTACTCGTGGTGCAATCTAATAACTATTATAATATTAATCATGTTTGGATAGACCGATGAACAATGGTTTGACAAGTACACGTTTTTCGTCAATTATCTGGAAAAGTTACGATAGGTAAAAAAGTATCAGCTGTACAACTTCTTTCCAGTATGACCAAATAATTTCAATACCCATTAATACAGTCCTTAAATTACGATTTCTTTCTCTGAATTTTTTTTTGAAATAACGATAGACTTTAACAAGTCGATGACGATGAAATCTTAGAATTATCCTAAAAACAATCCTGTCGTGATGCCTCAATCGAACATCACCGAATACGACTTGCTACCTAAATTGTGTTTAAGAGATTCATATATGAATCAGGATCTGCTCAAATTTTTTTAAAGCGTCTTGGTACTAGTGCTGTTATGTCTTCCGTTTTATCTGTTGTGTTTTGTGTTTTTTACTTGTTTGTGTTTTATTTTTGTTTTCATTTTTTTGCAATGTCGAGATAATTTGGCTTCTGTCTGACTCTTGTGAAGTTAATGTCTTTTAATGACGATGATATCGGGGTAATTACAAGATTTTACAAGGTTTGGTTTTGAGATTCAAGTAATTTAAAAGCAGACGTTTTAATTTAGCCTTTTTTACGTGTAAATGGAAAGATGTATTTTTCTTTGATATATTGGTCTGTGGTTATTACTATCGTTTCACAATTTTACAGCATCCCTTGATAACTGGAGTGACAGAGCCGCTGCTACTCTATTTTGTCTGATCAACATGTGTATAGTAGGTAAGACACTTGTAGCTTAATATTTTGTGCACAAAATAATGTACAACATTATTTAAAAACAAACCAATATGTAAGACAGCAACAAAATAGCAACATATACGTTACAAGTTTCTACCTTGAAACAGGCACATACAGAATGTATGTAAGCCTAGATTTCTAGAAGAACTGCAGAGAAATCAACTTCACAGCTTTCTTTACTTTCGTGTTTAGTTTTAAAATTGATGCCGAACAACCGATTTTTAGGGAATAACATGTAATTCCCTTTGAAATTTGTTTGATATTATATGCATTGACCAATGTAAGCTCTCTAACACCTACATTTCTCTTCATATTTTGTAAAAAAAAAAATAGATCTTAGAAGAGTTCAAAATTCAAAACCGATCACATATTTGGCAAGCGTAATGCAGCTTGGCATCACAAATTATATTTGAAATGTAAATGTTAGTAATCTTATTACAAGAATTCTTGAAAAACGCTTAATAAAGCAAGAAACTAATTTTAAAGCTTTTTTCTTCAGATTCTTTATACCTCTGACATTTAAAGATTGAAATGAGCATGAGTTATTATTTTATCTTTCTGTTTCAGGACTTGTAGATTTCTTTTTTGATTTACTTCACAAATGGACAATACAACAAATGCAACAATTCAAAAGATCATGTGAGAGGAACAATACAAAAAAATGAAATGAACAGAAGTTATTGATTTTTGATATTTGCAGACAATAAAACAGAATTTGACTGACAACATATATTTGTAATATCTTTTAGGTATCTTACATCTCTCTTTTCAATGAATGTTTTATATATTTTTTAATATGTCCGGACATGCATTCATGGATGACTCTCTATCTTAAACGTTGTGAATGATGTTATTGTATTTGAATTCGTGGTGTTATAGTTTCTGTTTTAGTGCTTTGTTTACACTATCCCCATTTCATTCTTTCAGTAATTTAATACAAGAAAAGCAATAAGTTTTAAATGAGTTAATTGTATACACTTAGCGAAAGAGATAAAACCAGACATAATATGTTCATATATAGCGTAGTTTCTAATATATTAGAAATGTATGAAAACTATACTGAATACTGTATCAAATATTGCATGTAAAAATTTGATTAGAAGTATGCTAAGACGCACACGTATAGCATTCAGATACAGAGAGAACCACGATCCCAGGAAACAGAATATCTTACACGAATCCATTTGAAATTAAAATCCATGAATCTTATGAAAGAATGCCATTTGAGAGGAAAAAAGGTATGTATGAGTACACATGACCCGTATTTACCAAACGTTTTTAAAACAATTAAACCAAACCTTCCAATTTTACATGAAAGCGAAACTATGAAAAAATTGATACCGGAAGAAAACTTAATCTACAGCCGAAGCCAACCTAAAAACTTAAAGAAACACTTAACCAGAGCTCGGTTCGAACCGGAGGTTAGTGACTTTGAAATAAAGTCTTGCGGAGATTCAAGATGCGGTGTTTGCGGTCAAGACATAAAATATTTAGTAACGGGTAAAATGAAATCATTTGTGATTACATGTGAACGCCAATATGACTTGTAAGACAACACATCTTATTTACTGCGTCACATGCCCTGGTTGTCACGAAAATTATATTGGACAGACCGGGAATAGCCTCTGTGAACTGGTCCGAGTTCACAAAGAACAAATAAAACACCCACAATACAGAAATTCGCCAATAAGTGCCCATCTTGACACTTGTGGTAAAAAGCATTTTCAAATAATGCCTATTTTTAAATGTAGACGGGATGAAACATATAGAAAAGAGATGAAACGTTATTTCATAACAACGTTCCGATCAAAATTAAATCCAGAGAACTTTTAATAACGAACAATGCCAGAACGTCAAAAACCTCCTTAACGACGTCGCCTATAGCGACACTACATCAGTTATCCTTAAGAGTCCCAATGGAAGGATGAAATCGATAGAATGGAACTGTTAACTTAGTTATTTTACTATTTCATTGAATGAATATATATATATATATATATATATATATATGTATATATATATATACAACTCGTCTAGACATCAACCCAACAATGTTATATATACAACTCGTCTAAACATTAACCCAACAATGTAAGATCTGTAAAATTTGCTTTCGCAAATTTTATGTACACAGCCTTGTATCACCATCACTGCTGGTAATCCGATGGATAAATCTGTTGTAGAGTTGTCACTGACTCAAACGTATATATATATATATACAACTCGTCTAAACATTAACCCAACAATGTTAGATCTGTAAATTTGCTTTCGCAAAATTTTTTGTTTTTTCCTCGCCGGGATTCGAACCCATGCCACTGAGAAATCGTGACACCAAATCGCCTACACTGTAGCCGTCCCGCTAGACCACACGACCACCTGGGCTTCACAATAATAAAGCTTTCGGTGGCCTTGTGTTACCTCTCCTCGTTAGTTTTAATCTAGCGTCGTACTACAGTACATGACATATAAAGCATGAAGATGTTATTGTTACAGATCAGCTCAATTATCTATAGTAAAGAATCCTACAAATTAATGCAAGATACAATCACAGAAAATAATAATATTTATAAGTACGTCTGAGTCAGTCACAACTCTACAACAGATTTATTAATTTGTACTGAATCGAGAAAGTGTATATTACTAGTATATAATGTATCTACTATGAACTACACAAACTGCGTTGTTAGAGGAGTCTAAGGAACATACAGTTAATCTTTTTGTTGCCGTTTCTTTTAGATTTACTTGTATTGTTTAAATTGGTAAGTCAGATGTGTTATACATGTATTTCTTAAATGTATGTTTCCAATGTTTGGTGACTGTCACCAATTACGTCAGTGGGAGTTGTTCATCAAATTTGTAGATTTTTAGAAATTTTAACAACAAAACGAGGTTTCACCTATCATTTACTTTTAAAACAGCTTGTCCAAAATCATGATTATTACAGTTGTATTATATTCTTAAGGGTGGTTGATAAAGTAAAACGTTTGATTTTGTCTGTTTTTATGGAGTTCAACTTTTCAAATTTCCTTTCTTATTTTGTTTGAATTTTTGGTACATTTAAAATGATTTAGCATGTTTAAACCATTTTACATTTGTCAATTTTTATTTTTTTATAGCATACCATGCGGTATGAGTTTTGTTCATTGATGAAGGCCATACAGTTACCAATACGTGCTATTTTTTTACATCTTTGTTTTATCTCTGTTCGAAAGTTTCATAATTTATATTCCAATTTGTCTGGTTGGCAATCTTATCAATATCTAAATGTTTTCTAAGGAAGTATAGCTATCCCTGTGAGTATAATAAATCATAACGAAGGTTAGCTGTTGTACAATTGTACAAATTTATAACCCTTCAACATTATAAAAGAGCCAAAACATCTACAGGTAAGCTTGATTAAACTATTAAAATGCACACAATGTTTATTTATTCATGACAATTAAAATCACAAATTTAACAATGAAAACATGAATACACAATTATTGCAATACATACATAATGATTTATATCAAACTAGCTATTTTGTCCTTTTTTTCTTGCTGTCAATTAACTTGATTGAGGTTTTATTTTATTTTGGCTTTATTGTACAAATGTAACCGTTATCAGTATTCTAAATTTGATCACTGATTAGTCATTTTAAATCAATAATCATAGATCTGACATATACACCGTTAGAATTCAATTCTATTTATTTTCATAAAAAAAATCCTTGCAGTGTTGAAAACTCTGTGGTTTAGGATTAATCTATTGTTTTAAATATGCTTTTAAATGGAGCAAAATTAGAAGTAAACTTTTTCCCAAATTTATGCATAAAATGGACGTTTTTTACATTCAAAACACATATCCGTAGTATAACATTGTTTATCATCAACTTTGTAGCTCATTATTCTCCGATGTAAAAAATATCTGCAACAATATGTATACCAAACAATTAACCATTCAGTTATTAAAAAGGATCAAGGATCTATTGAATGTTAACAACGAATATCCAGTATGATGTATTTTTTGTTTTACAAAGTCATCCTATTACAGTTTTTTTTTCTCATTTTTTTCCTTTTTTTATGTAATTAGTACATGTATTAATATGATACTGAATGAAATATAGTTATTACACACGCTGTATGATAACATTAACTTACAATTGTTTATTCCAATGTTATATATTTCTTTACTCTTGTTACCATGGTTACAAATACTTTATGAAAGACGGGAGCCAGCTGAAGTTCACCTCCTGTAGCTGGATTTTATAGCTAAGATGGTGACCCATTTGAGGCCTTCGGCTATATTTTTTATTATTTTGTTTCAAAGAAGCTCTACTTAAACCAAACAATTGTAAACAAGGCGATTTTTGAAATTTAGTTCTTTTTTTGTTTCGATATTACCTCTATTTCTATTATAAGTATATGTGTCTGTTATCTGTTTTGAAAATGCTCTTGTCGCATGATGTTCTTTGGAATTTAATGGAGTGGCTCCTTATTGTTATTGTCTTGATTTTGACATAGGTACCACTTTTATCTTTTGACGCTCCACCAATCTGTGACTTACTACTACTTCTACTACTACTACTACTACTACTACTACTACTACTACTACTACTACTACTACTACTAATAATAATAATAATAATAATAATAATACTAATACTAATACTACTACTACTACCATTGACTACTACTATTACTAATATTACCAGTAATATGATGAGATAATTAAGTTAACAAAGCATTGCAAAAACAGTTATGATAACGATAAACAATTAATAAATAACAATTGACACATAACAAATACAGCCTGCTGACAAAACTCATAGCTTCAGTTACTTTACATTGTGATTCTTTAGCAGTTTTTATGCACAATCAACATTTCATATCTTTTCTTCAAATCACGACAAATGGTCATTGATATTTCTTTAAATACGTCAGTACTAGCATGTCTTCATCTTCTAATTGTAGATATATCTTATTTTTCTGATCATCTGAGCAAACAAAATTTTTACAACGTCCTTTGCTGACAGGTGTTGTATTACAATCTCTCGAATTTCTGGTAGTTGTTTAAAAAAAAATGATCAACAAAAACAGCGATGCCATGCAATAGTTGATATCAATGTCAATGATCTAGAATATTTTTGATATTCTGAAGGCGTAAAAATTTGTCCTCATAAAATTTTCCACCCAAATACAATACCGCCTGAAATAAAAATGACAATTGTTAATGTCACATAAATATCAAACTAATGAAAGTTTGAGAAATATTATAATTGTAAAATAGAGCAAATACTATGAAAACGATTAAAGTATTTGTTCTGTGTTTATTTTCTTTGTACAGATCATAATTGAAACTAAATTAGACTTGAATCACTATATTGTAAAATATTGTCAATTATATTTTGTTAAAGACGAAATAAGTTTCTATGTAGTTGGTTTTTTTTAAATTAAAACATATGGTGATAGTAACGAAACATAATAGAATTATTTCATCAGTGCATATGCTGATCAAATGGACCGAATGTTTAGCTAGGATATAATCACATGGACCTCTCCTATCCCCTGATGTCAAATCAGGAAAGTCCCAACAAACTAGGAATGACATATTCGATTGCGATCCGCAACTAGTTAATCTCTGTATGTTCCTTTTCGTGGGTTCTTCTGCAAATGAAATAAGCAAGACGCAATGTCAAAACCCAAAGATATATCATGGTGTGTAGTTCAGCAACATTCCACCATTTGATGAAGCAATCCAAACAGGATAACAACAAGTGAACAAACACTTAAAGTAACAGGTTTTATGCAAAAACATTCCTCATCACATTACCTTCATTAGAGTTATATGCAACAGCCTGTACATTATATAATTAATACAATATAGGGATCTATGCACAACTATCTAAATTATGAAAATGAATAAATAATGTAAATTAGGCAGTTTACACGTTCATCTCTTGAGTTGTACAATACTATAGAATTACTCTATACGTGTGAAATACGTTTACCGGAAAATTCAAAAATGATAACAAAATTGTTAAATTTAGTATTATATACAACCACGATGATAACGGAAAGGACATTAGTGAAGATGACTTTGGAAATTAGGCCAGGTAGATTAATATAGATGAATGTATATTGCTAATTACACAATGCAGTTAAATAAATCACCTGGTTTAGATGACAGGTGGATAAGACGCCATTAGAATTATAAAACAACAGTATCTCAGAAAACTGATTCATAAATCTAAATGGATTATTTTAATAGAAAACAAATATTTATGTTCATGTGATATTTATTATATTCTGAGTGTTCTCCTGGATACAAAGAACGTATTTCACATGAATACTTTATTGGATTCTACGGAATTAATACTATTGCTGTTAAAGAAATATTTTCTTATTTCTGATTTGAAGAATCTGATTTACTCTTTCAATACATGTCCATTACTGCAAAAGCGGGAATATGTAAACTAGATTTGCTGGAGTATTTTAAGACATCTGTCCATTCCTTATTTAAGGCGAACTACAAACAAAAGAAAACAAAATTATACAGCTAAGTTCAAGGACAATCAATATCCGTGACACACGCGGCCTATACAGCTCGTATGCATGTTACACACTTCAGTATCAATATCAAAAAACAGTATGGCAACGTTCGTATTATTTCACTACATTCAAATTAGAAATAAATCTGTTTTCATTGAACCGATTTTTCAGTAGAAACCCTGTTGAGATAATTAGAAACTGTTCATACGTAACAAAATATTTTACTTTACTGAGTATCAACAAAACTTACAATTTTTTTCCATTTTGGTATAATCGATTTACCTATGTCTTCAGATAATTAAAGAATGTATATACAGACCAATAATTTTCTCTTGGTCAATCATACTTGAAAGCAGTCATACCTTTGCTTAAATGACCAAATATATTTAAATAATATCTGTGAAGTATAGAATTATTATTGTTAGCCAATAAGATTATGCTCAAACGGTCCGTATATGTTTATGATAGTTATGCAACACTCTGCCCGATATCGACCAAATGTCAAAATCAAAAACTGTATTATTCTGAAACGCCGTAGTAATCAGAGTTATTGGTTTCAATTCAATTTTAAAGCTACCCAGAGTTTTCCTTTCAAAAATAAAAATGTCTTTACATATATTGCAAATCAGATTACATGATGCCTTCTTAATATATGTGAGCTACGTTTTTTTTTAATAATAAATAATTACATTAGATGTATGTTTCATTATAATACGTTATTCTGATTGGCTAACTACACATCACGTGCTATTCCTGAAACAATTGTATTAGACAATAACATTTATCATTCATGATGACACGAGGTCCAACAATAAAGTGCACGGGTAAATTAGATGAAAACTTGATAAAAATCGTGTTTTCATGATTCTAGCTAAAAAAATGTAATTATAAGTATTGAATGCTTCTTTTTGTAACTTTATAGGGTTGTAAAAGCGTTGACCGTGCGCACATTTTTAGTATGAAGCGCTTCCGCGCTTCATATAAAATGTACTTCGGTCAACGCTTTTACACGCCAATAAATTTACAAAAGCAGCATTCAATTCTTAAATAAACACGTCAATAGTTTGATTAATCATTGCCTTAAGCTCTCTCCACATGGAGCTTTTACGCTTTTCCTCAAGTCTAAATATATCTAATGCGCATAGAATAACGTCTCAGGAAGTTTCTGAATTGATTACCTAACAAATAATCAGTAAATATTTTATGGGAAAAAACACTTACTAACTCAATAATAGATCTAACTTTAGATTAGAATATCAAAAGTTTGGATCGTTGACTCAGTGATGTTAACATGATAAATATCAAAACATATATTAACTAGTGTGGGTGATAATGTAAAATATTACTAATTACCGCTGCAATTTTCGTACATTTGAAAATTATTACGTTTATCCCATAAAGAACAAAGTCAATTATATCTTTGTTGGCATCTTCCACACACTTTTCCTATACTTTTCAAAGATTAACTTCAAATCGGAATACACCATTTAGATATACTAGTTTTAAAATATTGACCTAGCCAAAGTTTTAACATAGTCCGGGTCAAGCCTTGCTGACCCTAAAAAAATATCTTATTTATGGCAACATTTGTTTAAAACAGCGATATTCTTAAAAGAAATATATATTTCAATACGATTCAAGTACATCATGTCATCCTGAAACTTCTAAATGCATGTACGTAGCATTTTTATTTTCTCTATGGGAATTTAATATTGCAATGGTCGCCTATGATTTTTGTACATAAACAAGTTTAGATTAGGCAAATGTGTCAAGTATTCATTGTCAACTATTTTAATATATGAACTTTTATTACTTGAAACTGTGGTTACGGGTTAAAATTCACTTATTTTTTTAGAATAAATAAATTACGGGGGGAAGGGGGGTGCACTTTAATGCTTAATTGCTGGGGGCTGTTACTAAACCCTTTTTTTTTTATCATTGGTGGTATTAGAGCATTCGAAGTTATCAATTAAATCATTGAAAAATATAATTATAACAATAAGATCTTATATTACGGAAGGTATAGCGATGATGCGTTTATAATAGCTCATTCATCACGAGAAAAAGTTGGGGAGTTTTTTAAAATAGCAAATGATCATCACCCTTTATTAAAGTTTACTTTCTGTTGAACTAATAGGAGAAATAGCGGTAATATCGAAATAAAAAAGAACTAAATTACAGAAGTCGCTTAAATTTTACAATTATTTAGTTTATGTACAGCTTATTCGAAAAAGACAATCAAAAATATAGGTCACCGAAGAGTTAAAAAAGATATTACAATTTTTATGCGAAAAAATGGCATTTTTTTAACCAAAGGGAGATAATTTGGAGCGTTTTCAATGATATCTACATTTTAAAAGTCACCTGGGGCCAACACGAATTGATTTTTTGGAATAATTTTTGTACCATATGATAAAGTAACAACTAGTTAAGGTAATAAATAAAATTTGCAATGACAAATTAATGTTTAACTTTTTTCTGAAAATCTTACACCCGCGAGCCTCCAAAAAAATTCTTTCAGATTTTGATTTATTATAATAAGGATTTTTCTACCTTTCAATTTCGTTTAAGACAAAAGTTGTTGTCTGCATGTCCGATTTGACAAGAAGCATCTAAGAGAGACCACTCCACTTTGATCCTATATTTTAGTTAAATTATGAAATTTTATAATATTATGGTATTTCCTATTTGCCTCGACTGTTCTTAAAACTGGACTTTAAAAACATATATCGTTTCATAAATTCCGTAGGTGAAAATGTTACCTTTCCCCCATTTTGCTAGGATTTCATGTGGTGTGTAACGGTCTGTAATGCCAAAAGAGAAAATATGATTTGAAAAACCATGACCAGAAACACTGATAGTCTTTTAGACCAATTCACATATTTCCAGCTTACCTATTCCAGCGGCACGTTCTATCACCCTGTATAAAGGAAGTAACCCCTTCCCCCCGGGAGATTATCATAACAGATCTTCATTTTATTTATTCGAAAAAAAAAACATGTACCCCTTTACGGATTACTTTTTATCACGTTCATGATTGCAAATCCGACACACCGTTTTTATTGTATGTCTGAAAAATAATTCCGATAAATTCATTTACATTAATTTAGAACTTTGTTTTCCCGATAGGAATATTAAAAATATGACGGTCTTTGTTTTACCAAAGGGTATGTTTTTCCGTTACTGAGGATATTTTTGTCTTTTACTAACAGAAGTGTGACTCCAATTGGATATATTTTGTCTCATAAGATAAAACTGTCAGTGTGAATCGCAAAACATACTATCTCCATGAAAATACAAATCACGTTATGAATAAGGTTAAATATGGTTTGCTTTCAGCAAAGTGCTGTTTTTTTTTTTTTGCAAAAGCCAAGCTATATGTTATGCAATCTTATAAGCAATTAATAAGATCGGCTACATTTTTGCCTGTTTATGTACATTTATAATTCTGGTTTTTACACCATTCCAACTTCTTTTCGTCCGAGCTTTATTGTTGCGGAATAATACAGAAGACATGATACATCCATAAAATATACATGTAGTACGTAACGTTTGACTCATAAATTGGTTCAACAAATTATAGGTGAATTGTTAGGTGTGTATTCTTATCTGAGGAACGCTTTGGTTTTATAGCTCAAAAAAACATTATTGTATTTCCATAAGCATTAGATGATTCTTTCTTGAAAAAATACAGATAGATACAGAAATGTGGAAAGAATTCGGAAAATTTACATTGAATTGGTTAAAAGATGACAAAAGTAAAATCACAAAAGTACTGAGCTCCGAGGAAAATTCAAAATAAAAGGTTTCTAATCAAATGGCAAAATCAAAAGCTCAAACACATCAAATGAATGGATAGCAACTGTCAAACGGCAACGACTCGGAAACGAAAACTGACAACGACCCAGGCGGTGCATATAACTTTTACAGAAGAGAAAGCAGAAGCTAAATGGCCTTCATTTGTTTACATAAATACAATGAAATAAGGCCGTTAGTTTTCTCGTTTGAATTGTTTTACATTGTCTTATCGGGGCATATTATAGCTGACTATGCGGTATGGGCTTTGTTCATTGTTGAAGGCCGTACGGTGACATATAGTTGTTAAAGTCTGTGTCATTTTGGTCTTTTGTGGATAGTTGTCTCATTGGCAATCAAACCACATCTTCTTTTTTATATTGTAAAAAGATCTGCAAGAGCCAAAGACGCTTTACCGCGGTTGATAATGTTTTCTCGGGATAACAATCTGCTCTATAACCCTTTCAGCTGTGTGTTATTTATGTAATAACCTCTTTGATCAACTTCATGAACAAATTGCTATCGTTTCTTCTGGATTTACTATCACCTGAAACTCTCAAAGCTAAATATTTGAAAGTCTAAAGGATTGGAGTGAAGAGCTGTATGACCAGTTGAAGACCTACACACTCGCCACATTCTTTTGATGCCTGTATAAAGTCATGTCATGTGGTGCAGTAGTTATCGTTACTGGAAATCTGTTATGTTTGTTTCTGTTATTGTTGCACCATTTTCTCATTTCTTGATCGGTGTGAGAAAAATATTTCTTTTCACGATTGAAAGATCTGTTCAAGGCAAATGATTGGTTGAAATTTCACTTTGACGTTAATTTTTTTGGTCTTCTTCTAAACTTTCATACTGTGACGTCATGAAAAAGGCGACCATGTCTAATGACGTCACATGCAAAGTACACAACATTCTTCAAATCTTTTTAAAATAAGAAAAAAATCATTAGAGAAACAGATTCCACTACTATAACTCGTGTATTACGATATTTCTCCACTGTCAATAGTTAAATGCCTTAAATATTAAATTTAAGTGTCGAGTATAAAATATCGTAACGCACTTGTTGCAGTTGTGGAATCTATATTTTCTTTTGAAAATTGTTTTGTTACTAACGATGCCTTTAGTTTTCTCATTTAAATTGTTCTATATTTTTCTTGTCGGGGCAAGGCCTTTTATAACCGACTTTACGCTTTCCATATTTTTCACTATTGAAGGTCGCACGATTGCCTATAGCTATATTTTTTACTTTTTTGAACAGTTGTCTTATTGGCAACTATATCACATCTTCTTATTTTTGTTCCGATTGCTCGATCCTTAAACATGACCAAATATAACTAAATTAACTAAAATAAGATAAAAAAAATATTCATGTTGTAAGCATTGCAGTCATTGATACAGATTATTTTCTTCTGAATTTACTATATCGATAATTGTACATTCGTTATTATAACGTAAAATCTATAAGTATAGGTCCTGTGTCTAGTTGATATGTAACAACAGGTGGTATGTATAGTAGCATGGATGGGGGTTTACAGAATAGAGAATTATTGACATAAATATTAAGATTATACAGAAATGATCAAACAAATTAAGAATACAGAATGATGATGTACTTAAATATAAGGAATAAATAATAATGGGCTAAAAACATACAGAATAAGGCAAAATGTACTAAATATATAACTGCAGAAATAAAAGATCCCCCATCCCGATCCTTATACATCGGACATTTAGAGCAATTACGGGTATAGGATACAGTTTTAATCCAACAGTGTTTTTTTTACGAAAGTTTGCATACAAGTTATTCTTTACCGAACCAATTTGAATATGTTATACAAAAATGTATCATCGTGTCCTTAATTTTAAAGATAAATGGGATTAACATTTTCAACATTTACTAATCTTTTTCGATTTCTTGGACATTTCTGTCTTTTGGACAGACATTTTTACCTTTTTTGTTTCAAAAGATAAACATATGCGGATTTCGGTTAAGAGATTTGAAATATCTTCGTTACAAAATTAGAATCTACATAAATTTTGTAAACCAATTCTTCGTTAAAAATTTTGTTTTAAAGGAAATTGGTTTAAGAAAAAAAACCGGCATCTTTAAAAATAAAAAGAGAAAAGTTAACAGTTAAGCTAATTGGTTGACGGAATATCACGTAAATAGTAGAAATTGCCGAAGTGAAAACAATAACGACTCCCTGTTGTTACCAGGAGACGGAAAATGGCCGGCATAACAATGTAAACCTCCGTATAGATTGGAAAGTGGGCGAAACATGATGATAAATTGAACGGTAAGTAAATATCTAAAATTTAATTGAATGGAGGGACATCTATCGATTGTTGTTTCTAGGTAAAATTACTTAAACCATGTAGGTAATACAGTTGCATTGTTTTTAGACGGACAGGGCGTCATGAGCCATTATAGTGAAAATGTAACAAGCTGATTTCAGCCAAGAAAATAAAGCTGTAGAAGTCAAATATTTAATCTTACTGTCACTTTTCGATGCAAATGTTGTGATTCAACATGCATATCAATATGATAGCTCCACCGCCTAAATCCAACTTAAACGTTATTTGAATTGCTGCATTCGTTAAAGCCTCTTTTACATGCTCATATTGAAATGTCTATCACACGTCGTATTGATTTACGTATCTTATGCACATATTTAGTATTTCTGTACAAGAAAAGTTTACCGACACCGATATTGGATGACCATCAAAATGAATATCAGTGAACAGTGCTAACTTCTCCGTGACGCGAGAAGAAGGTTTGTTGGTAAATTTGAAATGTTATCCCAGTAATGGAAAAAATACCTGTTTGAACTATCAGCCTTAAAGAATATTATACTATTATATTATCGACGTTTTACACTTCAATTTTGTATTGATTCTTTTTCATACTAAAAGATGTGTAAGCATACCTTAAGTTCAATCAAAGATTCTACATCACTGGCACTGCTGGTGTTCTAATATTTTGTTTACATTTAGGGACAGTTATACGACCAATATCCTGTGGCGCCACATTAGCAACAGCTATCTTGCTGAGATTTTCCTTTCATACCTCTGAAGCCTAATGGTCTAGATCTTTGGTCCTTACTATATCTTGGTGTTGGTCCATGATTGATTCAGGAGCGTCGAAAAAAGCCATGAAAACTTGTTCGACGATTTTTTAGATGCGACTGTCATTTCACTTTTGATTAAATCTGAGCTCACTATCCAAATTACCACCATGAAGTCTATCTTCATATTCGCTGGCTGTGTCATCAGTCTTGACAATTTGTTTTAACTTTTTGAACAGTTTTTAGAAATAAGTCATGATTATCTGACAAAATGGCGGTGTACATATAGCAATGTCTTTACAGACTTGATTTTGTTGCAAAAACATTTTCAGTGTTTTCTTGTTTTTTTTAAATGCGTTGTCTAAATGCAAAAAACGGCGAGAAAGATGTAAGCTGTAGGACTGTTTGTGTGGTTTTCAAATAAACTCAGATGATGACTTCTTACAGATGCACAGTCAGGCGAACATAGCTTTCACGTGCCAGTCTGACCTAATTTTGTGGTATATCGTTAGCACATTTGAATACAATTTCGATAGAATATCTATGTTTCTAATTAATAAACGACCCTATATAAGCAGATATGTCACTTTGAATTTTCTAACTAAATAATCATACTTAAGGTACCTGTATAAACCATCTAATGGAATAAAATATAAACCTGAATCTAAGAAAAAAAGTACAAACAAAATGTATATACTTATATTTAAAAAAAAATGAATACCAAAAATACATGTAGTTATTGTACATATTAACAGTAGGGCAAGAAACATACCTTTGTCATGCATTTGAAGATATCTTCAAATCTGGTCTTTTCTAAAACTCCGTTACTGCTTTGGACAATTTCTCTTTGGATATCCTTGATGACGCCCACTTGATCACTATAATCTGTTTTCCCTTCCTCTTTAGATATCCATTTCAAAATTGTTAACATCAATTTTAACTCTAAGTTCTTCGATTTTACCTCTAAAGACATAATTATGTTTAAAGTTTTCATCTACAGTATCGTATGTCTTTTATAAATTCATTTGAAATAAAGTCATCCAGCACGTTTCTTTTTTCTTTTTGTATATATAAGTTTGATAAGATTGTAGGTCGATAAAATGATTGTCCCGTTTTACTAAAAGAAGGCAATTCAACTCATTTACAATTACTTTCAAAATGATAAAAACGTATTTTTCTAAGCACTTTTCATTTCATGTATCACTGTAGAAAATGAATAACTGCATGAAGGTGAAAGAAACCTTTACCATCATAGATTACAATTCAGACCTTTATCACTCCTAACGAATATAGAGTACCCTAATCAATTATCTGGGCGGAGACATTCAGTTAACTGATTGACGAGGTTGAAAACAAGGCCAGAAAAAAAGGGTAAAGTGCAAATCAGATGCAACAAAACCAGACTCTATGTCTGAATTGGCTATGATGTTGTCGTGCATTTATAATTAGATTCGCATCCACAAAATATAATGTTTTTGACTATTTTCCAAAGCATTACGCTAAAAATCATTATCAATTCTTCGCGACAAAGATGTTGTTGCTGCAGCAGATAAAGCTTCAAATGCTATTGTTTTTATTCCAAACCATCAAATACTATGGATGCAAAACTAGAAATTCAACAGATACCCCGACTCCATTCACAGCAGCAGATAGGATTTTAGAAAATCACAAATCCGTCAATCTCTAAATTGCTTCTAACAAACCAACAAAATCAGAGACGATGACAATTATTTATCCTTAAACCTACACTCAACAAAGAAACTAGGTTGTATTTCTATTGAGAAAGTTATCAAGGTGTTTGTTTGGGTGTTCGAAAATATATTTTACTTAAAATAAAACCACTTTTTTTTTTTCTACAGTTGAAAAAAGCATGTAGTAATACTGTGAGTAGTGTACCCATCGTCCCATAACTTTTAGTTGTTATTGTTATTGTTTTCACGACTGGTTTCCAGTCTTTTATCTGTTTTACTTATTTTGCTCAACTTTTACTAATATTCATTATGCCAACGGAAAGTGTACGAGAGCTCAACAAAGTCTGAAATATAACAGTTGTTTTGTATTTCTTATCTTGCTTGATATAGTTGAGCGTTAGCTTTTGTCAGTTAAATTATATAGTTTTTACGCATGTTTACCTTTTTCTAATTTACCCTTAAGTTCGGCATTTTTGTTCTTATTTTTTTAATACTGATTGAATGTAACTTTAAAACTTCACTATCATATTTGAAAATGCTATTTCTTTCTAAGTATGACACTAAAGGTGGATCGGGACTATTCGACTGCGCATACTTTCACGCATGAATTACAATGCACACGAAAAGTATGTGTCGTAAATTATATTATATATAAAAAGTATTTTTTTTAAATATTTTGATTGATTAGAAATGTTTAATCATTGTAGTTATGTCACTAAAAGAATATTACCGTTATTATGTGTATCTGTGAAAGGCTCAAAATGACATTTCACCCATTTTCACCATTTTCCCGCCAAAATTTTGGTTTTTAGGCAAAATAATTTTTTTTTCGTATCGGTGACCTATGTTTTTTATTTGCTAATTCTTTCAAGCTATATTTCAGCTCTTTATATTACAGTTTTGGACCAAGTGTCATAGAAAGTTTTTTTGATGTTCCAATAAAAATATGTCAACACCTCTATTTTCCCTATCATTTCATTGAAACATGGTCCCTTTTACATACCTGTTTAAAAGTAAAATGTTGAGCTTAAATGGTCCGTGAGCCCTATTTTTTTCGACCAATTTGATTCACTTTCTGTCAAGAATAAAATAACAAAAAATACGGCACTTCTGATAGAAACTTCGAATAGGCCCGAGCAACCTTAATGACACTCTGAACGAGGAATTACCTTAATTGTGTGTAAGTGCTATTATACTCACTTGTTGCTCCAAAAAGTTGATCTTGTTGTTTCTTTGTAATAAAAATACTAGTCCTCTTGGTTTTTTGTTTAGTTTTCCTATCTTGTGTTTTCTTTTGCTCGTAAATATACATACGGAGTTCCTCTAACACCTCATCGTTACATTTTGAATTATATTCACTTTGTATTATTGGGTATACAATTTTTGTAAGACCATGCACCATCACCAAGAAATTATTTTCTCCGGAAGAGATTGCGTTGAGTTTTCTACTGCAAAATATTGAAAAAATAACAACATCGTTATCTTCATGTAAATTAGATAAATGAAATAAATAATTACAAATTCAAATTCAAATTATATATTTGTTAAACGGTTTAGTAAAAAGTATATACCCTACCAAATGAAAAATATACGAAACAATATCAGGCAAAGACATTCCAATCCATTTCTTTCGTGTAAAGTAAAACAGTGATGAATTGGTTACATTTACCATTGTGTTTACGAATTAGTTTATTTAAAGGATCATTAAATTTACATTGATCGCTTCTAAATTTCCGGGCACTGTAAACAACATCTCCATTAAAATAGGAATGTGCTATATACTGTTTGAAATACGTGTCCCAGGGGTACAACAAAATATTTATATCTTTGAAAGAATAAGTTTTAACTAATGTGTGGTAAAGAAATATATGACGTTATAAGATACCAGAAAAAAATAGACTACGTTCGTTAAAATCTAATACGTCACAAAAGACACGGGTATATCACAAGAGTTGTCAATTATAAACACCTCGTGATAGTACCAAAAACACACCACCATCCAAAAAGAAAAATTAACAATAAAGAATGAAAAATCGTCCTTTTTGTCGTACATTTAAGAGTGTAGTATTTTGTGTGAAACTGCAATTTATATATATATAAAAGTAAAGACCTGTTATTGGCGTTTACATTTGATTTATTTAAAGTAAGGTCCGTGTTGTAAATTTCGGCAGTATATTTAAAAAATTTTTGATTGATGCACACAAACTATCATCAAAATAACAGTTAGTATTGTTGAATTAATCAATATAATGCAATTTCAACACGTCTTCACTGAGTTTGGTCATAAACTGTGATTCATAACAAAACAAAATTATGTATGGAAGATTACGTTTGTTAAGTTTTGATTTTGATATTGCCATTAATCATGATATATTTAATGTCTGTACTTACGTTCTTTGAAGTAAAGGACAGTCTTTAGGAATATGCACAGTTTTGATGTTCAAACCATCTAGCAATATAAGATATCATAATTTTTGAAAATGCTCTTTTCCAGGAAAGGACTAACTTACAAAGAATATTATTGTTTAAAATTGAAAATAAATACGTTGCTCTCTTTTAAAACAGTATTCTGGTAACAATTTAAAACAATATGCCGGTGAATTACACATATTTAATTCTGCAGTAAGAATACACTGTTTCAAGTTGTGGTATGCATCATATAACCTCCAACAGCATTCATCCTGCTTCTTGTAAAGTCATTTGTGTGCTTAAATATGGTGTATATAATTATGTCAGAACATTCAAATGAAGCAGACACGCTGTTTCAATTTAGCTGCATTACACAGACAAATTTCATTCATAGCAATTTCACATTAATTTAAATTCATGTGAATCTCACGTGGAATTCACGTGAATTTCACCTCAAGCAAGCTTCTACGTGAAACTCACATGAAACCAGTTTATGTGAGTTTCACATGAATCTCACATGAATTTCACATGAAAATCACACGAACTTTGCTCACGTGAAATTCACATGATTTTTTTTAAATTAAGTAATTCAAACAACATCTAAATGTTCAAATTAAAGAAAATCAGGAAAAATATCAATTTCTTTTTAGAAAAGTTCACGTGAAATTCATGTGATATTTTTCACGTGAGATTCATGTGAATCTCAATTCACGTCAAATTCACAAGAAATATTACACGTGAGTTCTATGTATAAGCTCGTTTGATGTGAATCTCACATGAAATTATAATTTGAACATACAAAAAAAAAATTAAACTTTCTAAACAAATACTTTAAATGAAAACAGAACTATAGTATCTCCCCATAAGGATAGACTGTTTGTTAAAATTTACAAGATTTATCTTACATTAATCCCTGGTTTAATAATTTACCGGTAATACATAGGTTTCGTTCGTTAAAATCAAAAACGTCACAATAGACACGGGCATAGCGAACAAGGTGTGAAATATAAACACCGTAAGATGGTGCCAAAGGAACATCACCATCTAAAAATGGAAAATTAACAATAGGGAACGAAAAATCGTCTCTTTTGTCGTAAATTGTAGTGTGGAGTTTCCCGTTTAAAAACCGAAATATCTTAATCCAGAAAAAGAAAGTTATTACCGAATAAATTTGATTTATTTAAAGTAAGTTCCTTGGGGTAAATTTCAGCAGTATATTGAGAAAATTCTTGATTATTTAACGAAACAATATCATCAAGATAACGGTAAGTGTTGTTGAATTTATCAATTAAATGCAATTTCGACGGGTCTTTACTGAGTTTAGTCATAAACTGTGATTCGTAACAGTACAAAAACAAGTCTGCTATTAAAGGGGCACAAGTAGTTCCCATGTCGATAAACGTTGTTGCCGAAATGTACATAAATATTATCAAGGAGAAAATTAACAGCTTCAATCATCTCATCACACCTCCAGTAAGTATATCTATCATATTTACCTTTCTCATTTGAAAAGAAGGCTTTAAATGAGTTGCAGCAAATAAATCTACAATCAGCTTTACCAAACGACCATTTAATTAAATAGGAAAACGTGTATTTAATAAGATAGTGTGGAAGTGTAGTGTAAAGAGTAGAAAAATCAAAACTATTAACAGAATCAAAAGGACCATCAAAAGCACGTTATTTATCTAATACATCCAAAGAATCTTTTACACTCCAAAAATGGTTTATACCACTATGTTCATATATTTTATTACAATAGTTTATGATAAGCTCTTTAATAGTAGTTAATGAACTAGTTAAGAGCACTGAAAGATTAGTTGTAGAACACTTACTAGAGGCCGAGATGAAACGATATTTAAATGGTTTTTTGTGTAGTTTAGGTAGCCAATACATAATAGGGACCTTCAAATGTTCAGAAGAAGCCTTAAGCTTTGATGTGGTTGTGATATGCTTGTTTACTATATGACTCTCTGTGGAGCGGATGGACTTGAATGTAGATGAATTTAAAATTTCATTCTTAAGAACGTCCATGTAGTATTTACCGCATACCACCACCACATTGTTGGCTGCTTTGTCGGCCGGTACAAACACGAACCGCTTTGAAAGTATTTGAAGTTTATTTCTTATTCTGGAAATAGGTGTATTATGTACTCTATTATTAACTTCTAAATTATTTTCAAAATGTGATATTCTCTTATCTACCACATTCATACATTTATTTAAATAAGAATCAAGAGATTTTTTATCAGATTTATCCCGTTTACACCATTTTTTACAAAATGAGGAAAGAGCATCTTTGGTGACTTGACGACACTCTTTCCAATCTATTTTAGATGGAGGACGATATTTTGGTCCTTTTTCAAAAAGTTTTTAACCTCTCTGTCCTGTACGATATTGAGGTCCCCTGTAATAACATGGCCATAGGGAACATATCTAAACTTTGAAGATTCACAGTTTCAAGTTAAGGGAGTATTAATTCAGTTTCAAGTTAAGGGAGTATAAATGCATACTAATTTGAGAAAATTCATTTTTCTGCAGTAGTCAATATACACATGTGCAAACTAATTTTATTGGATTTAGAGCATGGGTTTGTTTACAAAGCTAAAGAAGCACGTCCTATTAGAATTTTGGTTTGAATGTTACACGACTATGCATTATTAAGAATAAAATTAGCATAGAAGAGGGGCAAAAGATTCCACAGGAAGACAAACTCATAAATCAAAGATAAACTGACAACGTCATAGCTAAAAAAAAACAAAAAAAAAACAGACAAATAAAAGTACAAAAATACAACACTAAAGACATGATCAAAACGAACCCTACCAAAAAACTGGGGGTGATCTCATATGCTCTCAAAGGGTAAGCAGATCCTGCTCAGATTTGGCACTCGTCGTGTTGCTAGTGTTATAACAAATATTAACAAATATGTTGTCAATCAAGAAATCAAGCATCTTGATAGTGTCAGTTTCAGAGAATTTCTTTTGAATGAATACATTTTTTATGAAACAAAGCAATACCATCTCCTTCAATTTGTCTTTTAGTATGGAATGGGAAATACTTGTGTAAAATTTCTAAAAGTCAGATTTTTAATACTATTACAAGATGAGAAAGTCTTAGATTCTACATTCAAGATCTTTGATTTTTTTAAGTATCCACATCTGATCACGCCACCTCTAGAATAGGCATTTTCACAATAACTATGAAGACCGGCTTTGATTGATAATAAAATAGATGTTTAGAAAGATATTTTGTGGAGAACTTGGAAAACCCAGCAATATACCTTTGTTAGTAAGGACACTCATGTATTTTAGGTATCCAATACAGTGATGGAAGTTCTATTTCTTTTTTTTAACAACAAATAGATATTCTTTATTCTTCAAATTGCTTGTTACAACTTTACTTCATTGTCCAAGCTTCAATAAAGTATCCCTGTGAAATACTTTCTGTGTATACTGGATACTGTTTTGTTCTCATTCATAAACCTTCGTAACTCCTTTATAAACATAGCAAAGACATCTAAACATTTTATTTTTTCCTCAGATACATAGTACGTACTTGTAAATACAAAAACCTATAATTGTCAAGAAAAAATTAAAACCGTTGTATCCAAATACTATATGTTTTGCTAATACTTTGTTTTGAAAATTCATTTTTGCTAGAAGATAATGTACTTTCTCCCAAAATCTTTAAAAAATGAACATGTAATAAAGAAATTCAAATAATCTGCTTCTTTTGTTTTAAAAAAAATTTGCATTTATAGTTCTAATATATTTTCCACTTTAATAGCAGCTGCTTTGTAGGAATAATATACTGAAGCAGTTTCCATCTGAACATTTTCAATTAATTTTCAATTACAATTTAAAATATAAAATCGTATACAAATGACATATGTGGTACGTATTCTTATTTTAAATTTCTTGTCCAAATGTTGATACCGATTGGCTTTGCATATTTTTTTATCTACTAAAGTTTTATAGATGATTTTATTGTTGATATCTTTTGTTTCAATTTGTTTATTTTGCCATCTTAATTTAACCTAACATTTATTGATTATACTCTTAACGAAGTTTTCTTAATTTACAACTTGAATCCATTCTTTTGGGATGCAGGATTTTAACATCTTAAACTCTGCAATCAAGTTTGTTTTATTAATTAACTTTTTTTTTTAATTTAAACTTTTGGATAAGTTTCCTTCATGATCCAATATGTCGTTAATTTACACCAATCCACTTTTAACCCTGTTCGGGAAAAATAAGCATTTGTTGCGATATTTAATATATGTATTTCCCCAAATAATCTGTTTTCTAATATTCGAAAAGTGATTAGAAAATATTGCTAATCCTCCTGTTTTAACCCAACTTGAAATTACTTTTAAATAAAATTCGGGTATTTTTCCAACTTCATTATTGATTTAATATTATCTAAATTCATGTTAAAGACAAGAAAGTTTTTACCAAGATTGTTAAAATATGTGGTAGGAATAATCTTCCAATTCGGCAGATTGGTTGTTTTTAATTTGGAGACCCATGAGGCTTTCAGTGCTGTAAAATAACTGTCAATATCAATCATTCTTAACCCCCATTTTCGGTATTCGCGAATCAGTTTTTGTTTTTTTCTTTTTTTTCTACTTTGTCATTTTTTCCATCCCAAGTATAATTGAAGCAGCAGCTTCCAATTTCTTTTATGTAAATATCTAGAACTTTGCACAAAGTAGCCAAAAATGTAAATGTTGGTTATATTAAAGATTTTATAATCAATATTTTCCCAACCATTGTTAATTTTATTTTTCCCATGTTTTAATTAATGATTTCATGTTATCTATTTTAGGTTCCCAATTTAACTTTTTACATTGAAGTCTATCGTGACCAAAATAAATGCCTAAAGCTTTGACGGATTTGTCTGTCCAGCGTATACTCAAACTTATCTACGCTGTTTGTAAGCGCCCTATTCCAAATTCATTCTGGTTTATTACAGTTTAACTTTAACCCTGAGAAAGAACCAAACGTTTCAATTATATTCATAGCTTTAGATATATCTGATTTTGAACTACAAAACAATGTGTATCATCAGCTAATTGTGATATTTTGATGCTATGTGTTTTTTTTTATCTATATTAATCCGAAAACCTTTAATATCTGAGGTTTGCTTCAATCGCTCACCCATAATTTCGACCGATAAAACAAAAAGTAAAGCCAATCAAAGTCACCCCTGACGGATTCTTTTAGAGTTTTCAAAAATTTCGGATACCAATCCATTATTTATAACACACGTCTGTATTTCCTTATATTATGAATCATTAAAACCAAATTTTTTTAGAACGCTTAACATGAATTCAAATTTCAAAGAATCAAAAGCTTTTGTAAAATCAACAAATATAATAGCCCCATCTATTCCGTTTGATTCTGTATATCCATTATATCTTTGATTTGCCGTCAATTAAATCCATTAAAACGATTGTTTACATATCCGGTTTAATCTTCATTCATCAATTTAGGAAGAAGATTTTTTTTTGTCTGTATGCTAAAACAGGAGATAGTATTCGATTTTCTACATTAAATAATGATATTGGACGATAATTGTCTAAAGATTATGAATCATTTTTTTTTAAATAATAAAGGTAGAACACCTGTTCGTTGTGTATGAAAGAAGTTTTTCCTCATGTCCCTTAGTTAGAACTTTTACTACCATAATGATTGTAATTAATTTTTCACAGAACGTCTTGATGAGGAAAGCATGAAACTTAGCACAGTAGTTCTTGATTGTATATCCTTTCATTTCAGCTATGAACCCACTCAGAAATATTCAATATGGCTGCCATTTTTAAGATGGCGGAAAAAACGTTATAAATATCAAGAATGTCCGCAAGGTATTCTCTATAATTTCAGAAATAAAAGTAATGATTCTTCAAAAATGGTTTTCATGTTCTTGATTTGTTATCAATTAATTTTGAAATCGAAATAAAATAGTATGGTTATTTCTAGAACGCATAAATTTGAAAATATGGCTGCATATACAAAAACAAATTCTGATAATCAAAATGTTAATCAATATGTAACATATTATTGTAATTGTTCTTTTATCGCTTTCAGTTTTAATCGCTGGAATGAAATAGGTGGAAGTTTGTCGATTCAACGTTGATATAGATCGGCTTAATGTGGTGGCATATTAGGTAATTTATCTGAACTTTGAGGCATAGCCGATGGTACCTTGTCTCGTGTCTCTTTAATGCCACGTCTTCCGTCACTTATCGGGTTTTTCTGCCGTACCCTCTTTATCGTCAAATTATTCTATGTAACCAATAAGTGTACCATTCTTCAGACGGATGTGCCGATTGCCATCATTTAAAATGATTAAGGAACACTATTTCATTTTCCCACCACGTGCGAAACAAATAAGCAACTAGTCAGCGGGTATGGTTCTTAAATGAATGCCTGGTCAGCATTTTTATCAGTTTTAGTTGTAACAGGCATTTCAGAGTTTGGCGGAACTGTGATGGTTCGTTTTATGCAAACTTGCTGAGCTGAAATCTCACGTCCAGTGTTACCAATGCCGCATTTATCACTGATGGTAAGTGTGGGAGTACTCAGATTTATCACTGCGCCCAGTGTGTCCAACATAACTAGCCTAAGTATAACATCGTCTGTTAGTTTAAACATATTTATTTATAGTGGATTGGGAAACAAGTTTTGCAACTTATATTAATCCCTATCCACTTTGTGGGTGCGAGTGCTGCCTTGTAGCGGCATTAGCCTACTCTTTTTTCAAAATCTACAAGGGTGTCTTTAACGTGCAAGAGATATGGCTCTCTCGTAACACGGGTAAGCCATGTATCGTCCCCTTCCGAAGGACTATTATCGTTTCCTTAAGACCATACTCGCAAATGGTGTCAAGGGAAAGCCGAAAATTGAGTTCCTGGAATCGTCTCATCGTCTGTTAACAACGCTTTGCAAACATCCCATTGTATGTTTACTCTGTCAATGTCGAGAGAGCCTTTTCTTTATAATCTTCCCAGTAACAAGCTGTTCATCCAAACCACGTAGCGTTACGGTCTTCGAATATTCATTATCTGCTGAAAATAATTTCTCATTTATTCATGTTATCATTGCAGCAGTGGCCACACTCATGCTCATATTCCCGTCATATATAGTACCTCGTACTGATTTTTTTCCAATGGTTCGCCTGATGACAGTATCGGACGAGTCTGTGGGCCTCTGTTCGGTTTTGTCATGATGTGATGTTTCATTGTCTTACTCGTTGCTGTTTAAAGACTCCGTTGTTGGGGTTGCGCTTTGATTTGCTCTGTATCCTTGTGAAGGTGACAGTTGCCTGAAATAACCGGGATTTTGGGAGTTTTTCATTGGAGATGCTGACCGTTGTCTTTAGGGACTATATGATCTCTTTCTTGGTGGGGGTGTTGCTGGTCGATAGGCCTTAAACTTGGATAAATTTCTATCTGGCGATCTACCGCAATTATATTGCTCAGGGGATCTTCCACGTATATATTGATTAGATGATCTTCCATTGATTTGTTGATCTTCCATTGATCTAGTGATCTTCCACGAGTACAGTGATCAGAAGGCCCAATGTTATATTGATCGGTCAATCCACGGTTACGCTGATTAGTTAAAAGCATAACATTAGCTAGTTTTGTGACAATTTGAGTGAGGTTACGCACCTCATTTTCCACAGGACTTCTCATATTCCCTCTATCGGTCGGTGAAACTGCGCCATCAGCAAATACGACTTGCCGATGAGCATAATTGATCCATACATCGCCGTCTGGTTGGCTATTGAGGGTTTTAATTGTTTACACGCCTTGTTGATCGTATCTGGGTTTGTCTCTATTACTTGCCTTAAAGAATCTCTGTCTTTACATTCTCGGAGGAATGCTTCGGTTCCAATCTGGTCTGGTCGTCTTTCTTGCTGAAGCGCTGCTTCAATGCTTTTCTTAAGGCGTTGGAATCATCATATGTGTTTACCTTGCGAGCGTACTCCAAGGCAACATCGGCCAGGCAATCTAGGAGTCTCCACACCTTTTTCCTGTTTTCCCATTGTCGTCTACCGGCAGTCCGTTAAAATTGATAAATGCACACCTCCCATGTCATGGATCCTTTTCTATTGAATATATACATTTTTGGGAGCTGTGGGCTCCGGTTCCTGGCACCAGAATTTTCTTGCAATCGGGTATATTCTCTCTCCATAGAGGAGTCTGAAGAAGAGCTGTTTTCACACTCTTTTGGTTTTTTCTGCCTTCCCTGAACCGGTCAGTGGAGTAAGCTTGCTGTTGTGACAAGCCTGGTAGCGCTGACAAGGTTGTCATAATTGGAGTCATAAATGTTGGAGGAGGATTTGCCGTTGACTCGACAGGAATGGTACTGTTATTAGGCACTGCAATCAGCATTGAAGAAAATTAATAGCATCCACTTGCAGCCAATTGTTTCTGTAATGGTATGCTGCTCTGAACCAAATATGATTGACTCATAGCAGATGGTAAGTGTGAGTAAGAAGGCACATAAGTAATTTGCTGGTATCCTTCATCAGTACTAGAGGTTTCTAGTATATTCTGTAATTGAGGTTGTCGTTGAATAATTTGAACTTTCTCATGCAGGGCCAAAGGCCCTGACATAGGAATTCCGACTTCAGGTGAAGACAAAAAAAGTTGTCTTCAACAGAGTTGGTGAGCTTGATGGTTCATGCGAACTAATTGGGGAAAGACCTAAGGCAGGGAATTTTTGTTTACTTGCGTTGTACTGGCTTAGGGCAAATTTGGGCTTAGATGCTGTGTCCATTGCAGGAATTTTAACTTCTTTATTTCGCTTGTCCATTTATTCACTTACAACAGATCTGCTGTTCAAATGTTCTTTTCAATTGAACTGTTTCTCTTTCCTCAGTTAATCCTCCTGTTTTAACCCAACTTGAAATTACTTTTAAATAAAATTCGGGTATTTTTCCAACTTCATTTATTGATTTAATATTATCTAAATTCATGTTAAAGACAAGAAAGTTTTTACCAAGATTGTTAAAATATGTGGTAGGAATAATCTTCCAATTCGGCAGATTGGTTGTTTTTAATTTGGAGACACATGAGGCTTTCAGTGCTATAAAAATAACTGTCAATATCAATCATTCTTAACCCCCATTTTTAGTATTCGCGAATCAGTTTTTTTTTTTCTACTTTGTCATTTTTTCCATCCCAAGTATAATTGAAGCAGCAGCTTCCATTTTCTTTTATGTAAATATTTAGAACTTTGCACAAAGTAGCCAAAAATGTAAATGTTGGTTATATTAAAGATTTTATAATCAATATTTTCCCAACCATTGTTAATTTTATTTTTCCCATGTTTTAATTAATGATTTCATGTTATCTATTTTAGGTTCCCAATTTAACTTTTTACATTGAAGTCTATCGTGACCAAAATAAATGCCTAAAGCTTTGACGGATTTGTCTGTCCAGCGTATACTCAAACTTATCTACGCTGTTTGTAAGCGCCCCAATCCAAATTCATTCTGGTTTATTACAGTTTAACTTTAACCCTGAGAAAGAACCAAACGTTTCAATTATATTCATAGCTTTAGATATATCTGATTTTGAACTACAAAACAATGTGTATCATCAGCTAATTGTGATATTTTGATGCTATGTGGTTTTTTTTTTGTATCTATATTAATCCGAAAACCTTTAATATCTGAGGTTTGCTTCAATCGCTCACCCATAATTTCGACCGATAAAACAAAAAGTAAAGCCAATCAAAGTCACCCCTGACGGATTCTTTTAGAGTTTTCAAAAATTTTGGATACCAATCCATTATTTATAACACACGTCTGTATTTTATTATATTATGAATCATTAAAACCAATTTTTTTTAGAACGCTTAACATGAATTCAAATTTCAAAGAATCAAAAGCTTTTGTAAAATCAACAAATATAATAGCCCAATCTATTCCGTTTGATTCTGTATATCCATTATATCTTTGATTTGCCGTCAATTAAATCCATTAAAACGATTATTTACATATCCGGTTTAATCTTCATTCATCAATTTAGGAAGAAGATTTTTTTTTGTCTGTATGCTAAAACAGGAGATAGTATTCGATTTTCTACATTAAATAATGATATTGAACGATAATTGTCTAAAGATAATGAATCATTTTTTTTAAATAATAAAGGTAGAACACCTGTTCGTTGTGTATGAAAGAAGTTTTTCCTCATGTCCCATAGTTAGAACTTTTACTACCATAATGATTGTAATTAATTTTTCCCAGAACGTCTTGATGAGGAAAGCATGAAACTTAGCACAGTAGTTCTTGATTGTATATCCTTTCATTTCAGCTATGAACCCACTCAGAAATATTCAATATGGCTGCCATTTTTAAGATGGCGGAAAAAACGTTATAAATATCAAGAATGTCCGCAAGGTATTCTCTATAATTTCAGAAATAAAAGTAATAATTCTTCAAAAATGGTTTTCATGTTCTTGATTTGTTATCAATTAATTTTGAAATCGAAATAAAATAGTATGGTTATTTCTAGAACGCATAAATTTGAAAATATGGCTGCATATACAAAAACAAATTCTGATAATCAAAATGTTAATCAATATGTAACATGTTATTAGGTCTTTCCACCTTTCTGTGGAAAGACCTATTGTATTTCTTCTGATTATTATTATTTTTTTTTTTTTTTTTTTCTTCCGCCTAATTTTGATATTGCGACAAATGTTTGTTTCTCAATATGTCGCTTAGATATTTTTCATATTGTATCGTACAGTTTATGCGCTTTTACATTTAACCCTGCTAAGCCGAACACTTTTCTTTGTAAGAGTTATCTCCCTATTCACTGTTTATCATCAGAGTGCATCTCCTTCGTAACAAAAAAAGATAGCGACAAAATTCTTTTTACAAATTGTTCGTTACATCCTAAGGAAAATTTGGCTTATTTGGATCGAAGCGATTCGATGAAATTTTATAGGAGTTATCTACCTTTACAAAATTATTTTCTCAATATGTGTTATTAACTAATAAACCGTCAACCGTATAACCCTGGAATGTATTTATTTGAGATCCCTAGGCCCTTTATTAGAAAATGGGGTCAATGTCAAAGGTCAAGGTCAAGTTCTAAATTCGGAATTTTCCATGTGTTTGCATTTTCTCCAACCCTTGAAAAGGTACATATTAAAGAACAAGTGCAAAATGATTGGTATATAGTTATGAAGATATGTTACATTTGGTCTGATACAATTAAATAGCATCTAATAGGAGTTAGTGCCCCTGAAATGTCTTGATATGAGGTTATTTGATTATAACTTCAACTAAGTCCATTTTAATGGCATTTGACCTTGTGCAAAAGGTTGGATGACAAATGACCTTGAAAAATGACTACCGGAAGTGACCTTGAGAAAACCGGAAGTAACCTTTTTTGCAATTTTTTTCGTATAAAAGTACTCAGAATCCATATATTTTGTCATATAGATACATAAACTTATTACTGAAGACTAAAAATGACTTCCAACAAACCGGAAGTGACCATGTATCTCCCATTCTTAATACAAAAGTATATAGAAACTATATATTTTTGGAATCAGTGTGAAAGAAGCTATCATATTAGACCGGAAGTGACATTCATTTCACCGGAAGTAGCATATTATGTCCTTTATATCACTTAAAAATATGATTAAACCATTATTTATCGTATCAGTATGAACAACTATCTTCTTATCAACATTTCTTTGATATGGAAAGACCTTCAATTGTTCTCTGAACAATTGGTTTTTAATTGTAATTGTTCTTTTATCGCTTTCAGTTTTAATCGCTGGAATGAAATAGGTGGAAGTTTGTCGATTCAACGTTGATATAGATCGGCTTAATGTGGTGGCATATTAGGTAATTTATCTGAACTTTGAGGCATAGCCGATGGTACCTTGTCTCGTGTCTCTTTAATGCCACGTCTTATGTCACTTATCGGGTTTC
Organism: Mytilus edulis; assembly: GCA_019925275.1. NCBI lineage: Eukaryota > Metazoa > Mollusca > Bivalvia > Mytilida > Mytilidae > Mytilus > Mytilus edulis. The sequence goes on from CM034354.1 coordinate 30,327,172, forward strand.
TTCTGCCGTACCCTCTTTATCGTCAAATTATTCTATGTAACCAATAAGTGTACCATTCTTCAGACGGATGTGACGATTGCCATCATTTAAAATGATTAAGGAACACTATTTCATTTTCCCACCACGTGCGAAACAAATAAGCAACTAGTCAGCGGGTATGGTTCTTAAATGAATGCCTGGTCAGCATTTTTATAAGTTTTAGTTGTAACAGGCATTTCAGAGTTTGGCGGAACTGTGATGTTTCGTTTTATGCAAACTTGCTGAGCTGAAATCTCACGTCCAGTGTTACCAATGCCGCATGTATCACTGATGGTAAGTGTGGGAGTACTCAGATTTATCACTGCGCCCAGTGTGTCCAACATAACTAGCCTAAGTATAACATCGTCTGTTAGTTTAAACATATTTATTTATAGTGGATTGGGAAACAAGTTTTGCAACTTATATTAATCCCTATCCACTTTGTGGGTGCGAGTGCTGCCTTGTAGCGGCATTAGCCTACTCTTTTTTCAAAATCTACAAGGGTGTCTTTAACGTGCAAGAGATATGGCTCTCTCTTAACACGGGTAAGCTATGTATCGTCCCCTTCCGAAGGACTATTATCGTTTCCTTAAGACCAAACTCGCAAATGGTGTCAAGGGAAAGCCGAAAATTGAGTTCCTGGAATCGTCTCATCGTCTGTTAACAACGCTTTGCAAACATCCCATTGTATGTTTACTCTGTCAATGTCGAGAGAGCCTTTTCTTTATAATCTTCCCAGTAACAAGCTGTTCATCCAAACCACGTAGCGTTACGGTCTTCGAATATTCATTATCTGCTGAAAATAATTTCTCATTTATTCATGTTATCATTGCAGCAGTGGCCACACTCATGCTCATATTCCCGTCATATATAGTACCTCGTACTGATTTTTTTCCAATGGTTCGCCTGATGACAGTATCGGACGAGTCTGTGGGCCTCTGTTCGGTTTTGTCATGAGGTGATGTTTCATTGTCTTACTCGTTGCTGTTTAAAGACTCCGTTGATGGGGTTGCGCTTTGATTTGCTCTGTATCCTTGTGAAGGTGACAGTTGCCTGAAATAACCGGGATTTTGGGAGTTTGTCCGTGGAGATGCTGACCGTTGTCCTTAGGGACTATATGATCTCTTTCTTGGTGGGGGTGTTGCTGGTCGATAGGCCTTAAACTTGGATGAATTTCTATCTGGCGATCTACCGCAATTATATTGCTCAGGAGATCTTCCACGTATATATTGATTAGATGATCTTCCATTGATTTGTTGATCTTCCATTGATTTGTTGATCTTCCATTGATCTAGTGATCTTCAACGATTATAGTGATTATATGTGTTTACCTTGCGAGCGTACTCCAAGGCAACATCGGCCAGGCAATCTAGGAGTCTCCACACCTTTTTCCTGTTTTCCCATTGTCGTCTACCGGCAGTCCGTTAAAATTGATAAATGCACACCTCCCATGTCATGGATCCTTTTCTATTGAATATATACATTTTTGGGAGCTGTGGGCTCCGGTTCCTGTCACCAGAATTTTCTTGCAATCGGGTATATTCTCTCTCCACAGAGGAGTCTGAAGCAGAGCTGTTTTCACACTCTTTTGGTTTTTTCTGCCTTTCCTGAACCGGTCAGTGGAGTAAGCTTGCTGTTGTGACAAGCCTGGTAGCGCTGACAAGGTTGTCATAATTGGAGTCATAAATGTTGGAGGAGGATTTGCCATTGACTCGACAGAGATGGTACTGTTATTAGGCACTGCAATCAGCATTGAAGAAAATTGATAGCATCCACTTGCAGCCAATTGTTTCTGTAATGGTATGCTGCTCTGAACCAAATATGATTGACTCATAGCAGATGGTAAGTGTGAGTAAGAAGGCACATATAGCAATTTGCTGGTATCCTTCATCAGTACTAGAGGTTTCTAGTATATTCTGTAATTGAGGTTGTCGTTGAATAATTTGAACTTTCTCATGCAGGGCCCAAGGCCCTGACCATGCTGACATAGGACTTCCGACTTCAGGTGAAGACAAAAAAAGTTGTCTTCAACAGAGTTGGTGAGCTTGATGGTTCATGCGAACTAATTGGGGAAAGACCTAAGGCAGGGAATTTTTGTTTACTTGCGTTGTACTGGCTTAGGGCAAATTTGGGCTTAGATGCTGTGTCCATTGCGGGAATTTTAACTTCTTTATTTCGCTTGTCCATTTATTCACTTACAACAGATCTGCTGTTCAAATGTACTTTTCAATTGAACTGTTTCTCTTTCCTCAGTTGTTGTCAGCTTGTCCATCCGTTTCACCACAATATTGAATTTCTCATTGGTCTGACCGTCAATTCCGACAAGCGCTTACCAATAGCCTTGTGGTATATCCAGTCTTCAGACTGCTTAAGTTGTTGAGATATTGCTCCCATCTGTTCATTATTAATATGCATTGCCTCTTTTTGTTCAGCTTGCATCGTTATAAAAATAACACATATTTTATTACATTTCGCTTCGCTCTGTTTTATAATGCGGTCAATCTCAGCTGTTCTTTCAGTATTATATTTTCTATCTGCTAAAAATTCTGTGTACAATTGCTGAAAGGGCATTTCTTAGTTGTCCTCTGTTAAAGTGTCTTCAGCTGTGGGTTTCTCCAGATCCCCAAGTGATTCGGTTTCTGCCATTTCAATGTTCTTGTCCTTACTGTCCACAATTCCTGTCATTTCACTGTGTTTATGCAATGATCAAATCACAGTATACTATCTCAAATTGCAAAATATTGCAACCAAAAGAAATAAAATAGGTACTGAATAATATCTGAGGGCAGATAAATCTCAAAAATTAACACAGCTTATTTGTGTGACCTAAGACAAAAAATAGTGCAGCTTTTAATGAGAGCTACTACTGCAGCTTTTATTGAAAAGTACTACTACAGCTTTTTTTGAAAGCTACTACTTTGTATATGAAATGACAAGCCAGGCAAAATCTAAAGAACAGAACTGGAACAGAGACTAAATGACACTATAATTTATTAAAATGTTTAAATTCATGTCATTTCTCATTGATGAATACTAGTATTAGCTTTTTTTTTTATAGCGGTCATTTTCAAAATAGCCGCCATTATGAATTTAAATGATTGATCAAAACAAAACCTTGCTAAATACACCAAGTCATTTAAGAATCTTGAATTTTGTGCTTCCAGCATCAAATCAACTGTGGTTTCTTCAATACTGGAAAATATTTAAAATGTATGGCGTACAGCTTGAAATAAGCCGCCATATTAAATTTTGAGTGTGGTTCCAAAGCTGATGTTGCTCAGTACACAAAAAGTTACCATGATGCACATGGTGCCTTCCTTATTATTTGAGCAATTTGTTCACCAATCAGCCGGACTATATAGACTTCTAATGTTAAACCATCTAGACCAGATGATTTATTTAGTTTCAACGTGTTTATAGCTGTAGTAAATTCATCTATTGTAACCTCCCCATCACAAATTATAAAGTCATCTACATTTATCACACTTTCCATTACAATATCGCCTACATATTTATGCGGTAGATCTTTATCTGGAGCCGTGTTTGTATATACTATTTTATAAATTTCTAAGATTTGTTCTTTGTTTGTTGTTACCTCGTTCTTTTAATTTCTAAGTTTATTAATAGATTTTTTGACTTGTCGCTGTTTTTCTAATCCAAGAAAAAGTAGAATAATACTTTCCCCTAGTTCTATCCATTTCTTCCTTGATCTAATTTGAGCCTCCTTTGCTTTATATTCATAAATTGTGTCTAATTGTAACTATAATTGTTTCATATTACTTGTTAGTGTTTCATCTTCGTTTAATTGTTTATCTTTTGTTGCCGTTAAGTGTTCTAATTCGCTTTCAAATTTTCTTGTTGTCTCCCTTGATAATATGATTTTCTTTTACAGTATAGAATAGATTCGTCTCTAGTTTCAATTTTTAGATTGTCCCATAATAGACGGATGTCTCTACTCTCACTATTGTTTTTTTTGGATCTCAATGCTCTTCAACTTCGTACTTTAATTGTTTTTTTTAAACTTTTTTCGATTCAAGCGTCTTTTGTAGACGAAACGCGCGTCTGACGTGTATATAAAATTTAGTCCTGGTATCTATGATGAGTTTATTTATACGATTTTCAAACTGATTAATTACTCTGTTGATTGTCCTTTTATATTCAATATCCTTTAAACTAGAATTATTTAATTTCCAGTATTCATTCCCTCTTTCTGAAGCCCCTGTCTTAAAGTTAAGATATCCCTTGATGGTCAGTCACTTTAATCTGTGCATGTTGAAATTTACAATATTTAACGAGAGACTGAAATTCACTTGCAATTAAAATTAAATCTATCCGACTAGCTTGTGTCTTATCCTTTGTTCTTCATGAAAACTGTTGTGTGCTTTCATTAAAAAAACGCCAAATATCTATAAAAGTATGATTTTTCATTAGAACTTTAAAGTATTAACAGGCTCAGAAAATTTCGTATTTTTATTTAAACTTTCCTATCTAAAATCTTTAACGCTTCGTTGAAATCGCCGGCAACCAGAGTAATGCCTATAGAACTTTCTTTTATAAAATTGTTTACTTTTTTCAAAGGAAGAATTTCTATCTGTTCTCTAATTTGGCGCGTAAAGACAAACTAAAGACAATATTACGTTGTCCATTTTCACATTTAATAAAATATGTATTCCGTCATTAACGCAGAATTTATTAATAACCTCGTTGTCTGCATATTTGTTGATACCTATTGCTATCAATTGAGAATATTGCAATTGAAAAAAGTTCACTTACATATGTGGTATACTATAGATGAGCATGTATTTAGAATGGATTTATATACTGTTTTAGAATTCATACGTAAATGCTTACTTGGATTACTTTTACGATTCTGAAACAGATGTTTTCTGAAGATGAAAACATTTCTAATAAGGTAAGTAATTTTGGATATATACCCAATATTGTTTTTATATGTTTGTTTATAAATTACTATGTTATCACTTGCAACAAAAGGTTTGCGTTTGTTATCAACTATAAGTAAGCCCCAAAAAATATCGCCTGTATGATGTACATGCATATTTAAATCATATTCACGCACAATAACATTATACAAATACGTTGTAAGAAATAACTGTTTCACATACATACATTTACAGATTTAAAAAATGACTATGTGGAATCTACCTTGTTCTTGTTTAAATGAAGTTTTACGATTTTTTTTTGCTATAACAGATTTCTAAAAATAGCTCTGGGAAAACCAGTATTGCAAATAAGTACAAAATTGCTAGATATATTTCATCGTTGACATTGTACATGTAATTTTCTGTATATAATATAATTCGATTAAGTCCTCATCTACTATCTTATAGTGGTTGTATAAAGTCTCAACTTCACATGTTGATCTTTGTTTTATAAACCATAAATGTTGTACATGATCGTTTTCTTTTCAAATATGAACATTTCAAATGTAATCAATATACATTTTTCGAATAACAGAATGATAGTACTACATACCCATGTCCATGATAATATTGGTGCAGTACTAACAGCTACATGTATTTGATTGAAATTTATAAAGCAACAAAAAAGAAAATAATATAAACTATTTTATTTGTAAAAAAAAAACTTATGTTACCCGATAGATTTTCACACTGATGTTTCTAAATATAGCATAGGGAAAACCCAGTTTTTTTAAAACAGCTGGTTGACTTTTTTTCTATACACTGATGATACTTTAACAAATGATTATGCACAATCTGATTGATCATGATTCTGAAAAAAATATATTACTTTTTGACCTTATAAATCGTATATTTAACACTTTAACTATGTTTCTAATATTTTTAATTGACATTTTATAACGACAAACATTTTATATAGTAATGAACATATTTATTCATATTAATAGCGTTTGCAACAACATATTATGTAATTAACTGTTTCATACCATCTCTTGTTTAATAAAATTCCATCATTTTTAAATATTACATCTTTACTTCGATTAAACTCTGTATTTGGGCTTGATTTTTTCCCCATTTATAGGTGCTTTTTGGTGTTTTATTTTTAAATAATGTAAAAACAAATGTTGAATACATTATAGAACAATTTTCATTTAAATATACATTTCAAAGGTGAATCATACAAATACAATGTTTTGAAATATGTTACACCAGTTGTTTTGACTATTAAGTGATAAAATAGCCAATGCTTTTGATTTCTTAGGTCCAATGTTTTCAGTAGATGAAGGTGGGGTATGATATCTAGCTGTGGGTCTTCTTGCATTTTTTGGAGTTCTCACAAATTTATCAATTGATTGTTGTGATTTGTCATTGCCTGAGTTACTCACATTTGGTATTTGCACGAAATGAAAAACCCTAGCAATGTATTTGCCTATCTGCAGATTTCTTGGTATGGTCATGTCTAGTACCTTGCTGATTACCACTCTGTCACCAGTTAATTGGCTATTGACTCTCAAATATTCTCGGTCTTGAATTTCACAGCCTTGTAGAGTTAGAGCTCTGTGGATTTGTCCATCGTCAGCGGACAGAGGGACTTTCTTCACCTTAATACGAATAAAATTTTCTTGAAGCCTACCAGGATTTTGCTAGTACATGGGCACCTGCCTGCCACGCAGGTTAAGCCCTGTCACTAACAAGGACAGTCTGTCCTCCTCATTGTCCATATTAAGGCGCCACATTTCTCTGATCCGTTGAATACCTGTAATACATTCTGCAGGGACTTTGGTACCTATGGCATTGTATATCTCTACATTTGAGAGCCAAAGAGTTCTTTTTTAACTGAGCCATGTTCATCTTCGTCTTTAAGAAAGATGGGTTGTACAACGTTTTCGGGATCATTACTTTGAGGTGTCTCAGCTTGATTGTTTTCAGTTTGTTTGTTTTGAGTTTTACCAGTGACTACTTCAGATATAGACACCATGTTTTCTTGGTTTGATTATGTTCATTCACTTCATCTCCGTCAGATTCACTTTCTTCGCTTTGCAGGAGGCGTTTCATACGATTACATATTGCTTCAATTTGTAGATCCGTCTTACCTCGTGAGGGTAAATGTTGAGTTTCCAATACCTAGTTCATTATTTCTAGCAGATTATGTAATGAGATTAACACAAAACAAAATGTTATTTTGGACCTTTATCTGCGGGGACAGCAGCACATTTGTCATGGAGGTTGGTCAAGTGTTTTGCAATATTTTGGTCTTTGAAGAATGACGCAGCATGTGTATTTATAGACCCATTTAGTGTCTTAATTCTGATCTGTATCAACAACCTCACAGCCATAATCGATTCGGAAAGAAAATTTACGTCTTCTTTCCCGCGTTTAGCCCTTTAGCTTAATGTTGACATTTTTTTTCCTTTTAATAGCTGAACACGCCAATTACATACGTAAGGAATTTGGAACATATAGACGGATTTATTCAATTATCGCCCTTTGCTAAGATAACTGCCGCTTGCGCGTCACGATAGCAGTCCGCCATTGCATAAGTGAAAGAAATTGTAAACAAAGTGAATCAGTGCGTACAAACCGTTGGATTATTACCTGTATTATGACTACTCAGGTGAAAAGATCAATGCCCTCATAATTAAATAATGTAACGGAGTGGATTGACGACATGAGAAAGTGGCCAAACATCATGTACGGGGACACTTTTAATTATTTGATATCGTCAAAAGCCGTGGATGGTGCAGAAATGAAAAACTTCAAAAGTCTCCAAAGCAACAACTATTTTCAGAGCGGCAATGTTGACAAAGTTTTGCATAGCATTCTCTCGGATGCCAGAATGTACTTGAAAGCAGACGTTCGAGATTTCCAGACAGTAAGAAGGGTGAACGAAGCCTATGTTATTTACTCTATGGACGGAACCGTTGACCAAGGATGGTGTACTTGTATGGCAGGGCAAGGACTATCCTGTAGTCATGTAGGTGCAGTGCTTTGAAAGGTTAAACATGCGGTCAGGAATAACATGATTAGTGCCAGCTGTACAAATTACAATGCCATGTGGAACAGAGGTACCAAGAGAAACATTGAGCCAAGGCCTTTGTCAAACATAGTGTTCAAAAAACAAAAACAGGGTGAAAATTTACTAGACTAGACTAGATTTCAATGTAAATTCTCCAGGTGTTCGTGACACACCAATGTACTATTCTTACCAAGAACTTAGAACAGCTGTAGAACAGTCTCCTCTTCTCCCCTTGTTCAAACTAAAAGGAACAACAATTAATAAAAGTTTCGTCAGCAAACCAGCCGCTTAGGAGAACATTCCTAAAGACCATGGTGAACATGATTCATTAAGTTCTTGTCAAAAGTGCTCATCCTTTTATTCTAAATATCTTGCTGTCGACTTGGCCCGTACTATAAAATTACAAACTGACATTATTAACCAGAGCAAGAGTGTTCTATGGAAAGACGCAAGCAAAATTAGAATAACTGCAACGGCGCAAGCAAATTTCCGATTAAGGAAACTACAGACTCTATTAACTTTATTCGTGAACATCTTCATCCAAAGTTTGTAGGTAATAAATTTACAAAACACGACCATGAAGGTGAAACTGGAGCTAAGGAGTATTTATTGACAAATGGATACCGTGTCGTTGGGGAAAGGGAACGCACGTATCTTCAGAAGAGAACTGTCTATCTGCAATTCCGTATGGCATTTTAAATTACGACACATTCCTGGCAATTAAAAGTCCTGTACCTTCTGCCAAGTGGACAACATTGAATTAATTATTCACAGGTCAAAAATATGATGTTCATATGAATAACAATGGTATTTTCGTTTAAAAAGTGAAAGGGAATCGAAGATTTCTTTTGCAAATTCAGTTAACTATGTTTTGCACTGGACTAAGAAAATGTAAATTTCTAATTTCGCTAAATCCTGATGAATTTCAGTTCATTGAAGTACCATATGATGAACAATATGTATGTGAGCATGTTGCTAGACTGCGAACATTTTATTTCAAGAAAACTATGAATATTATTGTTGATGAAATTGAAGATGATAGATTAGTTTTCAGCAAAGCTTTTATAAAATTTATGCGATTGTGATATCATACACATTTCATTAGGATTTTAATATTTAAAGTCATTTAGTATTTTCATTATGTTTACTAATCAAATAGAACATTAATACCAAGTTCTTTTCTTCATTTTGTTTGAATTATATAAACATGTAAATGTATAATGTAGAAACAACATTCATATTTGTATGATTGTTATTTTTTTCAATGAAAAAATCCTCAGAATTAAAAAAAAATATATGAACCCTCTCAAAGTGTTCTTGTGGCTAATATAATCAGGAAAATCATTTAATACTGTTAATTCAGAAATAAGTTAGTGCATTCATTCTTGTCATTTCAAATTTAAATATCAAATATACATGTATATGTATCTTAAAATTGCAACACTTAATTAATAATATTTTTGAAATAAATAAAAACATTAATTAATATCTGATTTTACAGTAGTCAAGTTTCTAATGTGCACTGCCCCCAGTCAACACAACTAAAGTAACGTATCAAGCTACATGTATCTTCCTGAATATTCACGAAACATTTGCCACTAGAAGTTAAGCAACCAACAATAAATTAATCAACTAAACACTAGTTTATTCATTGTATCTTGAATTCTTGAACAATGCAAAATTTGCATCTTCTAAGTAAATAGATGCCTATTCTTCCATTTGTGTTCCGAGCAAACGAAAACTGTTTTCGGAAAAGTTTTTCTATTAATTGCCTTCGTTCATTATGCTCTAATTAGACCAGCCGACGGCATTAGATGAAATTTATATAGAATTAAACATGCACAGTTTTCGTGAAATTTCACACGTTGATTCTTTCCATAAATTTAATTTTCGACGGTTATTAGAGCAACCATTGACGGCACCAAGAACTTCCACCACCTTTTTTATATTTGTTCGCACTATCCATTAATTAGTTAAAGAAAAAACGGATAAAATAAAAATGTAAACAAAAGATCGATAATGTTATTATTGATGCACGTCACAACGTGCGTGTTTTCACTACTGTTATGGCTGACGTACCACGTGACGTACTAATGGCAGCGTACTTGCTTTTGAGGTCATATCTTGATAAATGTGTCTACAGGTTGAATTGAAGACTAAGTACACACATATTCAATAACATCTCTTTCAATTTGAAAACTGAGTATCTTTACCTTTATCAACTAGCATGTTGTCCGTTTACGTAAATAAAAATTCAAACTGATGATAGATGTGTCTTCAAATAGTTTTTTATTTTAGTGCATCGTATGCCCCCACAAAAGTATGAATGCCAGTCCTTAACTTCAAAACCTCAAATAAATATTCCGCCTAGGATAGACTTGTTATTTCAGTAATATAGATACAATGGATAAGCGTAGATTTTTGAAAAGGAAACCGTGAGTCCGGAGGGCGAATTGTTTGTTTTTCATGAATCTACGCTTATCCATTGTATCTATTACTTAAACTATTGTGTTGATTTCTTTTCAAAATTAAAGCCTTTTCTGAATTAGTAGGCATTGTAAGTGAATATAAATGCCCATGTTATCATGTTCAACGATGCATTTATAAATCAAAGTTCAAAAATAATCAGTTAGAGAAAAACAACGTTGCACGTCTTTCCTTTAAATAATCGCACGTATGCTTATTACTAAATTACTGTATCAGGTATTTTTTTTAATAAGAAATGCGAAGTCGAAAAAGTGTTTACTGAATTATGTTGCTTGAATTTGAAATAGAATACCGAAATGTAAAACAGATGACATTACAATAATTTGTAAATACTAGGACATGTCTTCTCTAAAGTATAGAAATCACTTATCGTGCATGATCTTAAATTAAAAAAAACATAGAATATATACGTGTATACCAAAGAGAATAATAATTATGTGTTACTATTCGACGTAGATCATTTAAAACAAATATTGTTTTTCTAATAAAAAGGGGATGGTGTTGACAGGGTTGGGGTTGGATGGATGGGGAGGGTTACACAAAAGTTTACGTATAATTTCACAATTCGAACATAACAATCATCTTTGAGTCAGTTAAAAAAAAACTAATATCGCTCAATTGAACCTGTGCTTATGTGATTTTAAGTATTGAAAGTCTTCTTAAATGGTATATTTATTATAAGTGTCTAATAAGTATATCGGCAATTGTACCTTTAAGATTTTTTTGCTAAGCAGTTGTCGTAAAAATATTAAAAAACATAGTTGAAACAATATTTTACTTTCCAAGATTTAATGTCGATACATAAAATTAGTTTTAATTTTTTCGTTTATTCACGACTGGTTTTATATTTAAAAAAAGAAGATATAAACCTTTAAACTATAAGCTTAACATAGACAGTCATAGAGATGACAATGTCCAGTAAAGGGATTTTTTTTAAAACAAAACTCTAATATTTTTTCATTAATATTCTTACATGATTGTGATTGAATACATATACAAAGTTTGTATGACAAATAGGTTAGATTTCTTAACTTAAATTTAATGATTGTTTTTTAATTCGATAAATTCATTCATCTCTTTATACCTTATAATTCCTGCACCGAGCCTTCATTTAACAAAATGTACTGTCTCTCTGATTTTAACTCATCATGAGCTCTTTTTAGGCAAAGCATATTGAAATTAAACATACTGCACAAAATGTTTCAAGACAGAGACGACATATTCTTGACGCAGAATCATTTTTCCCAAGACCCTGATGAAATAGCTGAAGACATAAGTTCCCTTTTTGGATTACCAGTTCCAGATGAATTGGAAGATATACAAACTACAGACTTTCAATTGCTTCACCAAGATTATGTGTTTAGCCTCATTGGAAATGGTAACTCAGACCTAGCCCTAGAATCAGTTGAAATCGACGATGACCTAGCTGCATGGGCTGAACAAATCGAGACCCAACATCCATCCATCCCCATCGCTTCAACTATAACTGGTCCAGAAAACAGCAACAATAGAATAAAGAGAATCGTGTCTGACGACGAGATTAAAACAATGGCATTTAAGGTAGAGACGGACGGGTATCACATGACCTACTTAGCACGTGCATTTTGCGTAATTAAAATCGGTTCCGATTCTTTTTTTACGCAATCGGTAGACAAGGTAAACAACAAAAATGGCAGACGACTGCGACCGCCTTCGTGTTCGCGGTCGGTTTATAAAGAAAGATAGGTTCAAAAAATCCACAAGGATGGACTCTTTGAATGAGAGTGGTAAATCGATTCAATGGGGAGACCATGATTACGGTTCGAGGGGAGAATTGCCATCGGAACCGACAAAAGAAGAGACACCGATATTAGTTGAAAACATTGCCTCGAATGTTACGGTTTCAACTGATATCGGGCAGAGTGAAAACATCTCATGGAATGAAGGCAGGAGGGTTGTTGAGTTGGAAGTTCTAGCGGAACAACTCTTTTGCAACAAATGCAACACCCCACTTCATCTGAAGGATATAGTTGGTGAAATGAGGTAAACAATAATTTTCAGCACCCCTTCATCTGTTCATTTTTTACAAACTATGTAGCCTAAACCATGTGAAGTTTGTAGGAATATGATTGCAATTCACCTTCAAATATGTCCTGCTGTCAGAAATCGTTACAATTTCTCTCTCAATCTAAACCCTTGTACAAAATGTTGTAGGAAATACATAATTTATTAATTATTTGGACTAAGGCAAGCTATGAAAAATCAAGTTGGATATGAAACATTCCTCAGTTCCTGACATGTTATCAAGTTTATAGAATGGACTGTCTATGAAAAATATACATAGCTGTGATACATACATGTTTAGTTTCTCACTTTCTGACACTATATACTTGTCACTGCACTGCATCAAAATGAAACCTCTACATACATTTGTAAAAAGGGACAAGAAATAAATTTGGCATTTTCAGCACTGAGGTGTATGCACAATGGCTTAAAGGTTAACTTTAATGATAGTTTTGAGGTTAGAAAGATAGAATTTTTAAAATTCTAAAAAAAAAGAAGGTAAGAATCACCTATTTAATAGTAACACAGAGAGTGTATATATGGTTCATATTCTATAAATGTAACCTGTCCCAATAACCTCTCTTCTTTTTCTTTCAACACATCTTCGGTCTGGGATGTACATGGGTGGTGGGTTGAAGTTTTAAAAGGCATTTGCTAGGAGGGGTGCTGTCCAAATTTTCAAAAGGTTTGGACTCTGTTTTTTTCTAGATTTTTTAAATTTTAGTTTTAAGACCATCAATCTAAGTTTTTTCTTTTCTTCAAAATTCAACACTATATGTACATGTATTTATAAGGAAATTTGGATTCAAAATAAAAAGAAATCATTTTCTGGACCACAATAATTGGTTCCAACAAATTAGGGGTCAGAGTATTTATTTTATGAAAAAAACACACACATATAAGATTATATATGTATAGCCTTCTTATATTTTTGACACAAGTTGGATTAATGTTTAACCTCGCTACATTTTGTATGTGTCTGTACCAAGTCAAGAGCCTGTAATTCAGTGGATCAGTTGTTAGTTGCTATATATATTATATTTGTATTTTGTTTATTATTGTACATGTATAAATCAGGCTGTTACTTTTCTCATTTGAATTGTTTGACAACATTGTTTCTTAGCCTTTTATACATTGTAGGTAATTTTACTATGCTACAGGGTTTTACTCATATTTTGTAGGCCCTGTAGGCTGACCTAAAGTTGTTAAATTCTGTGTCGTTTGGTGTCTTGTTGAGATTTGTGTAGATGGTTGTTTTATTGGAAATCATACCACATCTTATATAAATAAAATTTTGTTTCTTTCCCCTTCCCTTATATAATGCAACCTATATATACATGTATATAGCTACCGAAGAAAATGTCCCTACAGAACCCTACTCAAAAAATGTTGTTTTGACATTTTGAATAGAAATAGTTGTTTAGACAATGATAGATAATAAAAATGTAAATTTCTTGACATTTTGGTAAATTTCCCTTCATGAATACAAAATAAGATATTTTTCCTACATAACCTTCAGGTACATTTTTGTATACATGTATGTACCTACCCAGTACATACCCAGTCCCAGTAAATATAATTTTTGTCTGAAAGGAGAAACAACATATATTTTAAGTTTGGCCTCCCGATAAAAGAAAATGATATGAGCTACCGTTCATTATAATAACTATATTAAATTTTTATCTTACAGGTACGGCTTAGGTAGTCTTTTGGAGGTGGTATGTCAGATATGTTCGGGTATGAAACTGATATCTACAGGCAAGCGGAATGAGAAAGGAGCATTTGATATTAACTCAAAAGTCGCTCTTGGTAAGTGCAAAAAGCTTTAATATTTTGTATTTCATTTATCATTCTGACATGTAAATGTTTTTAAAGTAGTTTCTTTCAAACCCATGACAAGGGTATGAGGTGTTGAAATTTGGGTACTGTGTAGTCTTATTTATTATTTAGTGTTAGGGACGACATCAAAAGTTCAATGAAGGATAAAAAACTTTAATTCACATATTTTTTTTCTCTGACAACGCCCCCCCCCCCCCCCCACCCCACCCCAACCCCTCTCCCCACCCCCTCTTAACTTAATTTGGGAAAAATTGATTGACCCATATAGATATATGTAAAAATCAATGTCGGATAACCACATCTTGCAGCAGTTCACACCCCACCCCCAAACTATTTGAATTAAGTTGTTTATCTTACATTGATCTTTTGATGTCGTCCCTTACTTACACCAAGGATTTCTTACAGTGTAGCTATTACAAATCACTGAAATCACTGCAGTGGCTGTATACATGTATATGATATATTGTTCTTGCCAAATGTTAAACTAAGAAAAATATTTCATCATTTCCAGGACAACATTTTTTATTCTATTTTTAAAACACTATTTTTAATTCAAAGGATTTTTGGCATCTTCCAGAAAAGAAAATCCTATCATCATAACCTCACTACTTAGTAAACAGCAAACCAATGTATGGGCTTAAATTGATTTTAAGTAAGGAAGTTGTATTTTCTATGTATTTCTGCTTGAACATTAAAAAGGTCAAAATGAATTATGACATTGAGTTTTATCTGCTCAATACATGTAGGTTATAGCGCTATCAATTGTCACCCGCTCTTTTATTGAATTGTAATTGATTTGATTGATAAAGATATCTATATGCAGTATGTAGATAGTAAAAATTAATAATCATAGTTAATCATAATAATTTCAGCAATGATGCACTCTGGAATGGGTCCTGATCATGTTGTGAATTTTCTCAGCACATGTAACATACCCCCACCTGATCCCAAGACACTGAAAAAAAAGGAGAAATCTATAGCATTGTCACTTATGGATGAGGCATCTGATTCCTGCAAAACTGCTAGTGCAGAAGAAAAAGCTATTTCCCCATCTGATGAATTGGAATGCAGTTTTGACGCTGGTTGGCAAACAAGAGGCTCTGGTTGGCAATATAACAGTAACACAGGTATCAAGTCAACATCAGCAATATTATACATGTAAAAATAGCAGTGGAGGAGTTTATTGATGTGTAAATGCTTCCGAGTTGCTTATAAACTGAATCAAGTCAGAAGGAAATGATGTAAAACATGTGTGTTATTTAATTCTGTCACCTTTACACATCAGTAAACTTGTCCAAAATAACTATTTAGGTTTCAACTATGAAAATAATAGGTACATATAGGTTTACCACTGTCCCTCGATGTATATATCTGTCCTTTCCTACCGATCATGGTTAAATTTTTTATGTTTAGGGCCATATTCAACCTACTTTACATGGTAGACCAATATACTTGGTCAAAAGATTTTCCCTAGGAATAACTAGTAGAACTGTACATTTGGGTTCAATAAAATATAGGCCATTCTATCCTACAGTAATGTGTTAAGTATTAAAAAGAAGATGTGGTATGATTGCAAATGAGACAACTCTCCACAAGAGACAAATCACAAAGAAATTTACAACTATAGGTCACTGTACAGCCTTCAACAATGAGCAAATCCCATACCGCATAGTCCGCTATAAAAGGCCAAGAAATGACTGTAAAACAATTCAAACCAGAAAACTAACAGCCTAATTTAAGGTCCAATTCTCAGCTACTATTTTATTTCAATGAAATTTGGTAATAAGTTAGATTTTGATATTCTAATAGATACAGATGAGATGTACCTGCTATTTTGGAATTTTTAGGTTTTTTTGCAACTTACGGCTCAACAGCAAAAAAAGCTAAGCAAAACTCATATTTACATCTGTGTCATGTATTTAAGAAATAATTCATGGGGGCTTGAATGTATCGTGATTTTACTACAGGTTGGCCCTTTATGACAAATATTTTACCCTGAGCAATAGCGAGGGGTAATATGTCAGCATAAAGGGACAACCTGTGGTAAAATCAAGATATATTCAAGCCCCATGAATTATTTCTATTCTAATAGGACAAATATGGCAATTGTTTTGGTTCGAGGTGCTCTATGTGAAGGCATTATTTGCCGTTTCCATAAATAAACACATTATTAAATTGACGTAAAAGAACAGAGCAAACTGAATAAGTGACACAGTACACTATTTTCAATAAAATATTATGATAGGTTTGAATGAATTTAAATGACAATTGTACTTATATGCCTTATACATGTTGTAAGTTCACAAAAATTGCTTATATTACACATTTTAGCATCGACTGTTTACGTTTTCTTGTTTGTGACGATTTTAGGTTTCACAAGCGTGTATTTTCCCGTAAATGCATCTATTCTAATGTCATTGTTCTATGAAGTTGATTACCTCATTCATTAAAAAGCATATGACGTGGAAGTATGATCAGAACAGCCCAATCAATATATTCATATTTTACCACGGGTGTGTACTCAAAACTTTTGAAGGACGTCATATTAGAAGTTCAAACATTATTCATGTATTTTCTATTTTGAATATAATTATTAGAAACTGTTTTCAACCTTTTCTTATGTGACTAAAATTGACATGGACTTTGTATTTTTTCAGGACATTCCAGTCTAGTTGGTGTAAAGACTGGAAAAGTTCTAGACTATGATGTAAGAAGTAAACTATGCAGTATATGCAAGCATCATTTGGGAAGAAAGGAAACAGTTCCAAATCATCCATGCAACAGTAATTGGCAAGGTACACAAACAACATTTTTTTTAAAACGTCTTTTTCAAGCAAAATCCAATAGCGATGATTTCAGGTTAATCCAGATTTCTGTGCCCTATAGTCTGTCCGCCTGTAACAAGTTGTGCCCCCTATATATCTAGAGAATCATTATGATTTCATACATTGGTTTCAGAACTATATGTTCCCATTCAAATGCATTGATCGTCAACAAAAAAAAGGTGGGGTTCCAACCCCCTGGAACCCTCCACCTGGATCCGCCACTGTCCCAATCTCAAATAACTATATGATTTTTTAAGTTACCGTACTTGTATAAAAAGGGAGATGAAATAAGTTTCAGTCATCTTAAATAGTTCTGAGACTCATGTAAGAAATTGTAGTATTTACAGTGTCCTTTTTTGTTACAGGGTCAAGTAAAGGCATGGAGCCGGACATGGCTTTATCAATGGTTACTAGGATGGACAACAGAGGGTGCACAGTTGGGATCATTCACGCAGACAATGACTCCACAACAACCTCAAGACTGAAGCAAAAGTTTGCAAACATAAAAAAAAAGAGACGACAAAAACCATGTCAAGAAAAATCTGTCGAAACAACTGTATGCAGCAGCAAATAAGTACAAAGAGCTGAAGGGGAAAGGAGTTATTGCTTACATACTTAGATGTTACATGTATGCTATAAGTTCAAAACAATCAAAGGAGGATGAACTTTGTGAAAGATTAGACAGTATAGTTCCTCACCTATTTGGAGACCATTCAGGCTGTTCTGGGGATTGGTGCACATATTCCAAGCAACCAGAAACTTACAGGTTTTAATTTTTTTAAATTTGAAGGATGTTATACATATAAAAGAAAGTGTTTTTAATGTTTTTATACGACCGCAAAAATCGAAAAAATTTTGGTCGTATATTGGTTTCACGTTGGCGTCAGCGGCGGCGGCGTCGTCTTAGTCCGAATACTTTTGGTTTTCGCACTATAACTTTAGTTTTTAAGTAAATAGAAATGTATGAAATTTAAACACAAGGTTTATGACCATAAAAGGAAGGTTGGGATTGATTTTGGAAGTTTTGGTCCCAACAGTTTAGGAATTAGGGGCTAAAAAGGGCCAAAATAAGCATTTTCTAGGTTTTCGCACTATAACTTTAGTTTTAGTAAATAGAAATCAATGATATTTTAACATAAAGTTTATGACCACTAAAGGAAGGTTGGGATTGATTTTGGATGTTTTGGTTCCAACTGTTTAGAAATTAGGGGCCAGAAAAGGGCCCAAATAAGCATTATTCTTGGTTTTTGCACAATAACTTTAGTATAAGTAAATAGAAATCATTGAAATTTAAACACAAGATTTATCAACACAAAAGGAAGGTTGGGATTGATTTTGGGAGTTGGGATCACAACTGTTTAGAAATTAGGGGCAAAAAAAGGGGCCCAAATAAGCATTTTTCTTGTTTTTCGCACCATAACTTTAGTATAAGTGAATAGAAATCTATGAAATTTAAACACAAGCTTTATGGCCATAATTGGAAGGTTGGGGTTGATTTTGGGAGTTTTGGTCCCAACAGTTTAGAAATAAGGGGCCCAAAGGGTCCAAAATTAAACTTAGTTACTTGCTAATGGACTATTCTATCCGAGATATTATAATAACAAAATGAGTTTTCGGGTAACATAAAAATGTAAGAGCAAATATTCAAATACAACACAGTTTTTGTTATGCACATTTACTATTAATTTTTAAAAAACTTCATCCGACAGGTTCTTCATTTTTACGCCCTGAAGATATGTGATGTTGTCCAATCAAAATCCTTGGTATAAAAAAATGCATTACAATACATAATGAATTACACAGAGTTCAGCAGCTTAAGGAATATTCAACTATGTAACTAAGTGGTAAATAAAATTGTACAGTTTAGATCTATTTGAAACATTGCCATAAATCAACATACATGTAAATGTATGACATTTCAACTACATGTATTTTCTTTTAATCATTTCAGATATAAACATCTCCCAAAAGGTGAACCATTGTCAAATGAAAACCTGCGTAAGCACTTAGAGACAGTGACAGAAAATTACAAGAAAAGATCAAGCCAACTTGTAGATTTAGGCTCAACACAGAGCAATGAAAATTTCAACAATATAGTGGCAAGCAAGGCTCCAAAAAATAGGTCAGTAACTAAAAACATTGATTATAACCTTTCAGTAACATCCACCCAAACAAACATAACAATAAAAAATAGAGGTCTTTCATTTTTGAAGGGAGATGATTGTTGTTTGTCCGTCAAATGAAAATTGACTATTTAAGATTTTTTTTTATCTGAAAACTGACTTAGCAGAATTCTATTTTTTAAAATATGATCATTGGCATATTTTAAAAAAAAACAATCCTTCATTTTGATATCATTGTATAAACAAAAAATAACCAACAGTGCAAACAGTTAAATAGAAACTTAAGTTTCATTTAATTAAATTAAATTGAGATATGAGGGGAGCAGGGGATGTCAGGTGGCAAACTCCAAAACCTTGAAAGATATAATTTAAAAATTTAAAAACTAATATGAGATCTTATGAAACAAAAGTATACAATTCAAAAATATTTGAAGAGTCATTCCCCTGAAACAGTTTTATAATAGTTATTATACCCTCCACCGCTTTGAAAAAAGGGGGGTATACTGTTTTACCTCTGTCTGTCCATCCGTCTGCCGTTCGTCCGTCTGTCAGACCCATGAATATTTTTCGTTACATTTTTCTTAGGAACTACAATACAAGGATTTCTGAAATTTAGTTTTAGGTTTTATATAAGTCTCCTATACTGTGTGATGCGTTTTAAGATTCATCACTTAACAACTTCCTGTTTACCAAACACTTGTATATTTTTACACTATTTAAATTATTCACTTCAGCGGGGGTATCATCAGTGAGCAGTAGTTCAGAGTTTCACTTGTTTTAGCTAGTTTAATCTTCTGACAGCTGCTTTACAATATTAACTGTAAAATGACTGAAGTTTGTGAAATTTCTTTTTGTAGATCATATGGTGGAACCAGCTCATTAAAAGCAAGAGTTTCAGCTGCAGTTCTTCAGAAGAATGAAGGTTATACCTGGGTTAACAAGGTATTGTGTTACAGCTTATACATCATAAATACTGTGTATTTCCTCTTTCATTTTACCCCATGAAACATAAACATAGTATAATGTTTGTGACCTGTCAATTTAGGTTTCTCAACAATAATTTGAAAACTGATACAGTGATTTTAGCCAAATTTGATACAAAGGTGAATGACCTTACAAAGGTGATCAAGTTCAAATTGGAATTTATTGTATTTTTTTAATCAATTTTATCTCAGCAATGCTTGTCCACACATAAATGATGTTAATATGCTTTTTAATTGTTTAAATATAAAGCAGTGTGTGGTTGACCTTCATGTGACCCGATCTAAAGGTCAAATATAGAATTTAAAGGGATGGTTATGTTTTTTGTCATCTTAAACATTTCTCACTATTTTACCTTGTTTTAGGTTAACAAGAAAGCATGGCTGTCACCAGGCACAATTTCTGTTAGAGTTGGACAGAGGATTGATAGAAAGAGACTCTGGCAAAAGAAGAATAGCTCCTCAGTTCTTTTCAAACGTGACAGATTTAAAAGAAAGGTAAAACTTCATGGCATATAATTAGTCAAATTAATGACACCAATATAAATAAAAAGTCAAATTAATGACAGCCATATAAATAAAAAACAAAGGATATGGGGTATCAAGTACATTTACAACAAAAGACCCACAAAAAGCAAAGGAACAGCTCACTGCAATTTATTGATAATTTTTAATAATACATAAATATATGATTGAATTCTAAAATTTGAGACATATTTAGCCTGTTTCTTAGATGTGAAGTGCCTTATTAGGTTATCAAAATTTTTATTTATCAGTGCAGTACCCTCTGTGTATGAATACAGGTATATTGATCTGGCTTCCACGAAATGTTTTCAAGTGATAATTTCAATGTGGATAGGAAAGAGGGCCAAAAATAGGTGGTGTGCGTCTTATTTAAAATTTAGTATATCAACTGTCATACAATTGAAAGCATGATGTGGCATATATAAGAGAAGTTATCTCAATAATAATAACACCATAACTTTAAAAATATAAGCACAGGGACATGGTGAAACTTACATGAATTTTGTTAAATTGTAAAATGGGTAAACTATAATATAAATTGCCAAAGACAATATAAATTGCAACTTGACCAAAAAATAGAAAACAAGATGATGACATTTCAAAAGAGTGATATGGTTATTAAGAGTTATATTCCATTTATTTTACAAAGTACATGTAACAATACAACCAGGTATAAACAAAAGATTTTTCTTAATATTTTCTTTTTGTCTTTTTCTAGCATAAGAAAACCTTTCAACAAGTTAAAGCAGCAGTTCTAGAAGGAGAAACATATGAACCACAAATTGAAGAAAATGTGTCGGTAAGAGACATTGAAACAATTCCAACTAAATATTCTTTGGAAGGCATAGACAATTATGTTGTGTTTGATTTAGAAACAACTGGGTTATCAAGAACCTCTGATATAACACAAATATCAGCATATGATGGGATGAACATGCTAAATCTTTATGTGTCTCCACGACAATCTATTTCATCAAAGGCCAGTGATGTTACCGGTATTACTTTCTCTTTTGAGAGAAACCAAATGTATTGCCATGGTGTTCCAGTTGAAAGTGTTTGTATAAGAACAGCCTTACTTCAACTAATTGAAATGATACAGAAAAAATCTCGTCCTGTGCTTGTTGGTCATAACATCCATTCATATGATGTCCCTGTACTAAGAAATTTGTTGCGCGAGTTTAATCTGCTGAGTTCTTTTGATAACCTAATTTATGGATGCATTGACACTTTGAAAATTGCAAAACGTGAAATACCAAAAGCTGATGTTCAAAATTATAAGCAGCAAACATTAGTTCAAAAGTTTCTGGAGATTGTTTATGATGCTCATAATTCTGAGGAAGATGTTAGAAGTTTATACAAACTGTTCCATCTGAAGCTGAAACAGACATGTTCTGGAAAGGATTTATTTCCATTTAATTATTTGTCAATTGTAGAGGGTTTTTCTGGTGTCATTGTTAAAAAGGTTATTTCTAAAGACACTGCAAGGAAACTTTCCTGCACAGGTCTCAGCCTTCATCACCTGGAACTTGCTTACAAAAGAAACAATGACGATGGCGTAAAATCCATCATGCAGGAACATGGTTTGAAAGGGAAAACAGCAAATGTGTTCAAGAAGTTTTTTTTCTGAAAAAGAGGAATAGACTGTAAATGTGGTTAAAGACTGAGAAAATTTCATATTTATATGCTATAATTCTGTAGAAAAACTGGTTATGCCTATCTAAAAATCTAATCCTTTGAAACAATCCTTGATAATAGTTGATAATGAATAAATTGAAGTTTTTACTAAATTTTGAGTAACCAAAGAGTACTTACACTTAAAATATATATAAGAATTAGGGATTTGTTATAAAATTGCAGCATCGTTTAATAATTACTCTGTCTGTAAATCAAGTTTGCCTCGACAGAGTGAAAAAAATTGATACACAACAAGTATAGTATTTTACTGAATAAATATTTTCCATTTTCGTCAATATTGGTGGATAACTTCCTGAAGCCTGAAGGATTATTTCTCATATAGATTTTTATTTTGATTGACAAATTTTTCAACAGATTATTATGAACTTTTATACAAAAGTAGGTGCTATTGTAACAATATAAGTCAACTGAATCTTAATAAAGGGGAGATAACTTTAATTTATCTACTTAAACCAACATAATAAGCATTAGGCTAGGCCATAAATCAGACATGAGGGGGACTCATAAGGTTGTATAAAAGTAACAATATTGTAATGTATCAGTTCCAATGCTTTACCATCTTGCCCCATTACCACCGCACCCTTTTTCCACATTTTTTTAAAAGATTTGTTGTAGCAATCTGATCTTAGGGCAAAACAATTGTTTTATATGAAGTTTTAATGAATATGTTTTTTAAAGATTGCAGTTTTCATGAAATTGGACAAACGTTTCAGTGAGTCCCTTGGAAACTGAATCTGCCCCATATTTATTTTTAAGACTAAACACCTTTGCAAGTTTAATCCACATTCTCATTGACATGGATATATATATGTATTGTAAATTGATATTATTATTGCCATACTTCTTATATGATTTGCATATTAGAGAATACTTTTATATAATTGGTCGAGAGGACCTCCAGTAGTTGTTCTCGATAGAGGACGTTGACCAAACTTCTTTTTGTAATCAATGAGGCGATAGTACATGTAACACAATCTGACTCAATGTTAAAACTATTTATTTGCACATGGCGTTAATCTTTAAATTGAATACAAACACAAAAAATTCCTTTGATGATCATAATAAGACTTTTAGTAACAAGGAGTACATATTTTTGTGTGAACCAACAAATAAATGCATGTGCCTGGCCAATTCAATGACACAAATATACTACATGTATTACGCTATGATGGTGATAACGAGTGTGGAAAATTATTTTTTATGGCCAAAATTAAAGAATAAGGATTAAACGCTTTTTTAGAGGAATTTATTGGTTAATAAACTGGACCAAGTCACTCACAAATATATTTTCAGAGAATGCAGTTTTCATGAAATTGGACAAACGTTCTAGTGAGTCCCTTGGAAACTGAATCTGCTCCATATTTATTTTTTGTTTTTGAGAGTATACTTTTTTACAAGTGTCATCCACATTCTCATCCTGGATATGTATTGGAAATTGATGTTATATTATCATAATATTTTGATAATTAATACAGTGGTTTGTTTTATATTATTGAAACATAGTCCATCTAGATAAAAATCAATTGGTGTCTGTAAAATGTCTGCAATTACATAAAAAATATGATGTGAAATAAAATTTATTTTGCATATATATATATAATATATATATATATATATTTTCTTTTTTTCTACATCATTAAAATCATGAACAGTGATTTATGAGTATGTTGATTTTTACACTTCCAAGACTTTCACAGCAATCATTCAGATCAAACATTACACTATTCATATAAAAAAAGAAAGATGTATGATTACCAATGAGACAACTCTCCACGAGAGACCAAAATGACACAGAAATTAACAACTATAAGTCACTGTATGGCCTTCAACAATGAGCAAAGTCCAAACAAAATAGTCTATATGTTAAGAGTATTTAAAAAATAAACATCAACAGTCAATTAAAAGATCTTAGTATTTCCAAGCAGTGACCACTCAACAAAACTACTAAACAAGAGCATGAGAACATCAAAATCATACAATTTAAACTTAAAACATCACGAAACACACAATACACTGTAATGATATATATAAATTAGTAGGACAATCCTTTTCACATGAGGAAAAAAAAAACCAAGGTATGATAAATAGTTATGAATACTTATTTAATGAAAGATTAGTTTTTTCATCAAGGATTATTAACCATGAAAATGATGATTATGCTCATAGGTCAACTGTCAACTTCCTGAATATTCAAAACTGATGCAACCTCCTCTCAGCATAAAGAAGGTTAAATGAAAGGATAAAAAAGTATTACAAAAGATATGGAAGCTGCAAAATCTATGCTCATTAAAGAGACAATCCCACCTTAAGTTAAGATATTTAAAAAAAAATAGTGAAAATTTTAACATTTTTCATGAAATCTGCATAAAAGGGTGTGTGACAGGGTGTCATTCTACCCTCGTAACTTTTTATTTTCCCTGGAAGCATATCTTTATTTTTTTATAACTTGTAGCATGGATATAAAGTATTTTATATACAAATTTAAAAAAAAGTTCATTGACCACAATTTTTTTTTTTTTACTTTTACAATATTTTTTTGGCAAAATTGTACACAAACCGGTTACAGGCATATTGCAAAAAAGGGTAGCCATTTTGAAAAAAAAAAAAAAAAAAAAAAAAAATTTATGTCTAAAATATTTTAAAATATTCATTTATCATAATGTTCTGAGAAAAAGTTAAAAAAAAATTCTATATATGCCTGTTTTGGCAGGTACCTTTATAGCTTAAACAGGCCAAAAAATGACATTTTTAGGACTGCAAAGGGAGGTAACTTTTTCAAAGAATATTTCTAAAAATAGCCTGGAAACCTATTCTCAAATTTTGATATTTTGTTAGGTACACCCCAATGAACAATATATATGGGAAATTTAAGAAAGTTCATTGGCTAGATTTTTTTGGTCTTCAGTGTCCTTCTCTACCTTAAAGGTAAAAAATAAATGTTTTCTTAAATCTATACTTGTAATATAGGTAAAACGGTGGAAAGGTGTAATACAAATATAATATGCATTTAGTTAATTAACACAAA
This sequence comes from Mytilus edulis, assembly GCA_019925275.1. Lineage (NCBI taxonomy): Eukaryota > Metazoa > Mollusca > Bivalvia > Mytilida > Mytilidae > Mytilus > Mytilus edulis. Next base: position 30,352,688 of record CM034354.1, read on the forward strand.
GCTGTGATCGATATATATTGAAAATAATTTCTATTAGTTTGGGTTAGGTTTGCTCTTGAAATTCAGTAAGGTGCGAGTTTTCACTCCATGTCGAAATCCTTTCTATTAACTTTTAGATATGACAAAAACGGCTATAAAACTGTCGTTTCTTTACCTTTTCCATGTACTTATAGTAAGTATCTGAGTATGTGTCAGTTCAATAGTGATCGATTATTTACTTTCTTTTTTTCAAATTCCATATATCATAAATGCTGATAAATGTATGGTTTTGGTAAATAAAATCATTTTAATAATATATGAAACCATCCTCAACCAACAAACTAATGACAATTATTGTTTTATCTACAAATGTATATATTAAGTAATTATAAAAACAACCTCTATGAATTATATTTGATATCTAATAATATTTATTTCTGATAACCTTTTAAATGTTAAAAGAATGATTTAGAGCTGATTTCCAAATGCATGTAGAGTAAGACTTTTGTTAGCTTGCTTGATTTGTTTGTATATTCAATTGTTATTGGGGTTAAAGTCCAATCGAATTCAGATATAATATATACCGGTTTAACTATCCCGATATATATTGTTCTCTGTACCTATGTATTTGGTGATGAGAATAACAAATATATATATATATAAGATGTCAATCGTATATATATATATATATATATATCTTGAGTAAACATTTATCAAAAAAAGCAAGCAAGCTAACCAAAGTTTTACTCAACAAGCGTAAGGAAATAAGCTCGAATGCTTATTTTTATTATTGTTAACCTTGTTTCTTCTTTAAAATATTTTAAATAGTATCATTTTGACAACCCTAGAAACCCAACAAAATATGAAGACATTTCAAAGTATCATAGAAATATTTAGAGTATACAATACTCATTTACGTTTAGTAATTATATCAAGTAGTTTATTTATAAAACATCAATTGTGTAGAAATGAGCTATAAATGAAAATAAATATAGAATTACCGAAATCTCTTATGTTGTTACAGCAATGAGAAAAGGGTACTGTATGATCGTAAGTTTAAATAAGGGATATGCACTTTATGTCCTCGCTTTTAATCTGACAAATTGTCTTCTATTTTCAGTACTGACAAAAATACAAAGAAAAAAATGAGATGGGCGATAAATGTTTGAAAGAACGGCAGTTGGACAGAAACGAATTGGCAAAACGCGACGAGAATATAAGTTGTATTGAATCTGATATTGAAGAAATGACAAAATACGAACTGTGTTATTCGTTATCTAGAGTCATATGCGAAATTATAAAAGAAAACGGTGAAGATTATCAGGGTCTAACACTATACGAGATTTTGATTAACATTCAAATGCATTTTGAACAAAAAGGGACATATTACAAGTTCCTGAACGAGGAGGCTTTTTTGAAGTGAAAAACACCTTGGATTACGCCATGAAACCGAGAGCAGCAGCAGGATTAGGCATTAACAAGAAATTAAAGCACAAACTATTCTAGTTGAGGAAGAAGAACTTTTGTGGCAGAGAGGAATTTTAGGTGACAATAATCCAGCAAGGCTAGTAGACACAATAATATATTTGATTGAGTAACACTTGGCTCTTCGGGCTGGAAAAGAGCACAGAAACTTCAGAATGAAGAATTCCCAAATTAGTTTGCTGGAAAGAAATGGAGAAACTTGCCTAAGATACTCAAAAGACATATCAAAGAGTAACCAAGGGGGATTAAAACAAGAAGATTGAAACAGAAACAAGACTACGTGTACGAAGATATAACCATCCCAGAGAGATGTATAGTTCCACTATACAAGAAATACATTGATCATTGGTAAGTATATAGATAATTTCTAATTGAGGCGCGTTTAATGATTAATGCTATGTATAAATCATGCAACAAGTTATTTTGACGTTTTGAGCAATTCACATTTATCATGTTTATCAAACTACGTCAAAATACGAATAATTCAGACCCTCCCTGTGGTTGACTTTCCCACAATATTCCATGCATGTTATATATAACTCGTCTAAACATCAACCTAACAATGTTAGATCTGTAAATTTGCTTTCGCAAATTTTTGTTCTTCCCTCGCCGGGATTCGAACCCATGCTACTGTGATATCGTGACACCAAATCGCCTGCACTGCAGCCGTCCCGCTAGACCACACGACCACCTGGGCTCTTTAAAAAGAGCTTTCGGTGGGCATGTGTTACCTTTCCACGTCAGTTTTAATCTAGCGGCGTACTACAGTACATGATAGATAAGGCATGAAGATGTTATTGTTACAGATCAGCTAAATTATCTATAGTAAAGGATCCTACAAATTAATGTAAGATACAGTCACAGAACATATATATATATATATATATATATATATACAACTCGTCTAAACATCAACCCAACATTGTTGGGTTGATGTTTAGACGAGTTGTATATACATTATGTACACAGCCATGTATCACCATCATTGATGGCGATCCGATGGATACATCTGTTGTAGGGTTGTCACTGACTCAGACGTACTTATGTATATATATATATATATATATATATATATATATATATATATATGAGTCTGAAAGATTGTGTAACAATACCGATAAAAAGATGGAAAACAAAACACTAAAAAGTGTTGAATATCATTGCACAAAGATGGAAAAACTGAACAGATGATATAAATTATACAATAATTGCAAATATTTCGGCTCAACAAATGGCCTTCTTCGGTGACAAAAGTTTTAACAATAATGAGATATAATGTATAAGGTGTAAACATAGATCACTAATAATACAGGTAAGTTTTGGTCGATTGATTTTAATCCAAAATCCTGAATATAATAATATAAACACTAGACTGTAAATTTAATTATTTCTTTCTATTGATTCCATCTGGATGGAGGACACCCAGTGTTTTTATCCAAAACCTCTCCCGATTTTCTCTTTGCCTATGTTGCCATGTACAATCCTGTTCGATCACAAGGATCTTCATGTGATCAAAATCTTTCAGATTGTGATCTGGTAACCTAAAATGTTGGCTGACAGGAATATACGGTTTTTTTGTGAGGTCACTCCTGTGGCCATTGAGGCGTTTGTGAAATGGCTGCATAGATTCACCAACATATTGGAGACCACATCTAGGACACTCAAGAACGTAAATCACGTTTGAGCTTTTGCAGTTGACATTGCAGAAGATCTTGTATGTCTTTTCTGTGGTCTTACTGTGAAATGTTGATGAATGCTGCAATTGGTTGCAACATTTGCAGCGCTTATCCCCACAAGGCTGACAATTACCTACAGTATGGTTAGGTTTGGAAAGGTCAGCACGGACAAGTATATTTCTCTGGCTGTTAGGTTGTTTGAAGGCAATCATGGGAGGCTCAGGAAAGATTTTGGATAACTTCGAATGTTTCTCGATTGCTGTCCAATGATCACGATCTTATATATATATATATATATATATATAAATACGTCTGAGTCAGTGACAACTCTACAACAGATGTATCCATCGGATCGCCATCAATGATGGTGATACATGGCTGTGTACATAATGTATATACAACTCGTCTAAACATCAACCCAACAATGTTAGATCTGTAAATTTGCTTTCGCAAATTTTTGGATCTTCCCTCGCCGGGATTCGAACCCATGCTACTGTGATATCGTGACACCAAATCGCCTGCACTGCAGCCGTCCCGCTAGACCACACGACCACCTGGGCTCTCAAAAAAAGAGCTTTCGGTGGGCATGTGTTACCTTTCCACGTCAGTTTTAATCTAGCGGCGTACTACAGTACATGATATATAAGGCATGAAGATGTTATTGTAACCAATAACATCTTCATGCCTTATATATCATGTACTGTAGTACGCCGCTAGATTAAAACTGACGTGGAAAGGTAACACATGCCCACCGAAAGCTCTTTTTTTGAGAGCCCAGGTGGTCGTGTGGTCTAGCGGGACGGCTGCAGTGCAGGCGATTTGGTGTCACGATATCACAGTAGCATGGGTTCGAATCCCGGCGAGGGAAGATCCAAAAATTTGCGAAAGCAAATTTACAGATCTAACATTGTTGGGTTGATGTTTAGACGAGTTGTATATATATATATATATATATATATATATGTATAATGTAAATGTGTATTCAATTCTTAAATAGTCAGGTAAAAGACATTAAATAAAGCTTTAAAATTTCAAATACAATTGTTTTCCCATCGTTAGATGTGTTTGAGCTATTGAGTTTATCAACCTATGAAATACTTTCCGTTTTGAATTTCCCTTGCAGTTTGGTATTTTGGTTGTTTTTCCTCTTTTTTTAAACAGTAGGAACGTAAGTATGTAGTTTCTTATAAAAATTAGAAGAATTGGAATAATACAAATATCATGATCAATTGCTTTAATATTGCAGTAAAAATCCAAAATTTAAAATCAATTACACAATGATGTAATTAGAGAACGTTTATGTTTAAGGTAGATAAAATTCTCAGCACTTTTGTTGTTACAATATGTTTTGCATTCGAAAGAATAAATTCAATATTTAAAACCCAAAATTATGTTATAATATACATGACTTTGTACCAAACATTGACAATGATTGATTGACATACAATTTAGCCTCGAAAATGTCTGAATGTTTCCCGCATAAGCCCCAAATACCAATCTTGATTTATTAAGTTTTATCCTATTTAGATCAAATTCATGATCTTACACTATCGGGGCGACCACGCTGATATGAGATGATACAACCGGTTATCAGAATAAGAGTAGAATTGTATGTTTAAACAGAAAAATATCAATTATATCCTACGCTAAAATTAAGTCATATATTGTGAAATGTAAACACTCTCTTTATTATTTTCCGTTCTAACGTAAGTTTCATGACTGTTTCCGCCTAAGGTATCCACATTAATTAATGTCTTTCCAGTAACAGTTGCCTCATCTAGATCTATAGCAATAGATTTGTATGCAAAGGAAATAACTGTGTATAAATTATGTATTAAATTCTTAAATGATTGGGATGCACACATTTGATACAGTTATGCAACACCAGATAAAGAAGTTTATAATCAGTGGGAGAAGGAACATTTGGAAAAATAATAAGTTATGAATCATACGGGAACGGGAGTTGGTATGGTATTTGCTGTCACATGGATAATAGGAGAACATGATAGGAAAGGAGCGGAAGACTAGAGAATATAGATCTTAACATTTGGCGTAATGTACATTTTTTTCTGATTTTCTTATGATACAAAGTTCAAATTATTAGTTCGAAGAATTTCATACCGGTGTTTGATTAAAAAACAGATGAGACATTTAAGTACATTATAGAATCTAAAACAATTTAAAACAAAATAATTTCTATTCAACTATTACCACTTAAATAATTATATAAGAATTCCTATTCTCTTCTTAGCAAAAAGAAGAGGAGATGTGCAATGTTTTACATCATGTAAAGAATATAAGTTGTATAACATTTGTATTATCAAATGTTTTCATATTTTGTGTATGTACTGATCATAAAAATTAGTTGGTATGCTCATGTTATGTCCTAAAAGAGTTTTCTTACAAATTGACGAAAGGTACGTATGCCTGACGAATCATACGTAAGACCTGTTTTATGGATCCTTTATTTTGACATATTTAAATAATAGTCATGGAACCTCAGACCATTACCCTACATGCAACGACACTTATTAAAATATATATATATATATTAGATATATAGGATTTCGGGACTTACGATAGGTTAAAATATGATTATGGAAGGAGATAATTCTACAAAATATTTTAAATATAGGGTAGTCAGAAGAAGAAAAATGCCCCTAAAAACTAAAAAAAAAGTGCTCCAACCCCCCTTCCCCACTTTTCAAAATTATAATGTTGCATTGTTTAACCTAAGAAAATATGAAAGCAAATACCTTGTCTTCTTCCCTTTAAACAGAAAAATAAAAAAAATGAAACTTCCTTCATTCAATATTTGCATCGCCAACAAAATGAAAGAGAGAAGAAGAAAAAGATGATCTACATTCTATGCCAAACGCTGCTATATAATACACCGGAGTTATGTTCTCCTAAAACAGTTTTTTTTAGCGTATAATTGCGTTTTGCCTACAGTACTGAACATTCATGACATATATGCCACTCGACGTTGAGTGACACCTACGCGTCATCTTCCAAGCATATGTACTGTTAAATCGTCATTATAAAATCCACAATATATATGATGCAAATTTGTAGATTTATTTTTTGATATACATTAATATTTTATCGTATGTTTTTCTATGTTGTTATGTTATGCTATTGTTTCAGAAAGAGGGAGAAGGTTTGGAACCATTAAAACGTGTAATCCCGATGCAAATGTTTGCACCTGTCCTAAGTCAGGAATCTAATGTACAGTAGTTGTCGTTTGTTTGTGTAATGTATACGTGTTTCTCGTCTTTCGTTTTTTTATATAGATTAGACCGTTGGTTTTCCCGTTTGAATGGTTTTACAGTAGTAATTTTGGGGCCCTTTATATCTTGTTGTTCGGTGTGAGCCAAGGCTTTGTATTGAAGGCCGTACATTGACCTATAATGGTTTACTTTTTTTGAATTGTTATTTGGATGGAGGGTTGTCTCATTGGCACTCACATCACATCTTCCTATATCTATTAACGTGTTTAAATGTGTATGTAAATGAACCAAACAATTTACATGAATATAATTAGCTTATCTATAAATAAAGCTCAAGGGCAGGTTTAGGAGGGATTCGCACAAAGTACCTATACTTTACAGACACATTCCTAGCCTCCAATTCTAAATCTTTGTCTAAATATATTTATAAGTCAGATAGAGAGAGAAGGGGAGACGGTTTAATTTTCCAAAACACCCAAGTTTTTTGCTTTTTCTTTGAGTTTAAGGGACAATTCACTTCTGAAGAGGGTTATGCTTTTTTCCTTGAAAAGTATTCTGATTCCCTATTTGACAAAAAAAACAACACTGTGGTCATGCAGATTACAAACAAAAAATTCTTTTTCTCTTTTCTCTTTACCCTATAGTGTTAAAATTTTGTGAAAAAAATTGATTGATAGCGTCGAAAAACTAAGAAAGAAAACAAAACATAACCCCTCCTCTTTCAAAGTTCAATGGTTGCTCCCATAACTTGTTTTTTTTTACCCTCCCTTCCCCCCCCCCCCCATATTTTTTACCCTCCCTTCCCCCCCCCCCCATATTTAATACGTGTTTAACAGTTTGAAATTTGTAACGTTCATATTAAACTGAATTTGCAATTATAAAGTTATTGTTTCACAGTTGTGACCTGCGATCACAATAGTTACATTATCTTTTTTTAATATTCAACATAACATTTATAGAAAAAAAAATGATCACAAAATCTGTTTTTTCTAGATTTATTTCACATTTCTTTTTCAAAACAATGTACATGTAGCACCATTGTTTTGCAAATCTCGATATTCCACGTTGACAATTTGCTGGTAGTGTAATATAAAAAAATAAAAACAAATTAGAAATCGTTATTTAGACTAACGTACTTCAATAAATTTTAATCGTGAAACTCGTGCTTAAACTATTCCCGCGGTTTACGTAAGTAACGTATCGGACGTAAGTGTATTTGACACTATTTTTTTTTTTCTTATATTAAGGTAGCACAATACAAAGATTTTATAACTTCAACTCCTAAGTTTTAAAATGCTGTAACTTTCTCAATAATGCTTGAAAATTTATAAAAGTGGTAGTTTTGGATAGATAACAGATTACTCTTTCAAATTAATGTAATTTTAGTATTATGCAACAATTACGTAACCAATTATAAAGTCAATTGTGTCTAAAATATTTTTCACCAAATTTCCACTTTCAAATGAAATTAGCTTCTGCATAGGTATCCCTAGAGGGTTGATTTTATTATATGTTGTTCCTATTGCCGTTATCTACAAAAGGGTGTCTCAGATTTCAGATAGAATGTATAGAACAAATGTTACACCTAATCAAACATTATCTTCTTTTATGTGGTTAGGATGTTTACACTAATTAGAAATTTATAAGAGAATGGAATACCATAAGGACAATTTGAGACACCTTTTTGAAGCCCATGATGTGTTGATTAAGATTTCGTTAAAATTTATTGTATAGTTAAAGAGATGATAGATATAAATTCATTCAAGTGAACTGACCCAGATTTTGCCACTTATTACATAATTATTGATTACATAATGATTGTATAATAAACATATTGCAACCATTTAAAAGATTAATATTTTATCTATCTATATATACCTCTTTTATTATTTTCTATACATTCATAAGAAAGTTTCAGCATTTTAGAGGTTAGTGATTAGAAATAAAAAAATCTTTGTATTGTGCTACCTTAAAAGCGTGTATTATTTGCGATATGCTTATTTTTGAAAGATAAATTTGAAAAGAACGCTGTTTTACCGGATAACACAAAGTCTCTAAATTGTTATTGTGGAAATGAAATACGTGCTCCCTTTACGTTCGTTCGTACCTTTCAATTGTAAGAAAGCTCTATTGTCACCTATGTGTCTAATGATTGATAATTAAGTTATATATTGTGTGCATTCGTATTAATAACATTTTCGTCTTTGGATATCAATAATTAATGATATTGAAGTGGTTTTTTTCTGTCTCCTAGTATAAATTTGAACTTAATGTTATACTTAAAATACCTTTATTCAATGCTTGTACTTTTTTATTGAAATTAGTCCTTGTGCAAAAAGCAACAGCAGCATAAACCGGCCCTAAAATAGTGAAAAACAAATTTGTAATTAAAAATAGCAATGTTCCATTCAATTGAAGTTTTCATATTAGTCTTTTTTTTATCATTCTTAGTAGTTATTCTTCAACGGACGATTGGGTTCTAATGTATTTCTAGTTTAATCTTGTGTTGAAATTATTGATTTAGCTTTTTTGTTGAAGTAGCAACCATGTCATCAAATGCGTAAATTTCAAAGGCAAAAATTAAGGGAAAAATAAAGTTAAACATCAAATAAAGAATGATCCTCTTAAAGTAATCGTAATAAGATAGTCTTGTCTCAGATGTAAACCCGCTTTGCATATGATTAGATGATATGTTTTCAATAATTTCATTTGGCATACTTAGATATCACGTTTAAGTTACCAACGATCATTCGAATGCAAAATCAATTTAAGAATTATCCGCGGGTTATAGTGATACCTTTTTTTTTTTATAAAACTTTACATTTTAAGTGACATTGAATTGGTTTATTCTGTAGCAAAAAGAAAGTTTCTTCGACTTTAAATAAACACCGTTAGACTGGAGTTATTTTTTGTAAAGATGTGATATAATTTGATTTTGGATATAACGCGTCTTCTGATTGGCTGACGTTGTTTTGTTTATTAGCTCATAAACACAATTGAGTCTATGACCGTGACGTCATCAACGTTTTTTCCGGTTTAAAATGGAATTTAGAATTAATTTAAAAGAAATAACTGTAATATTTTACTGTCTTTTTTCGAAACAACATTTTTTATGTTATTTGTTCATAGACAGAAAAAATATTACAGTCATTCCTTAAATAGACATTAGCATGAATTTACTTTTTTGCTTTTAAATGACCACAAAAGGCTTGTTAGACACTTATGCAACCAAGTTTGACTTTAAAAATGGCCAGCTGAGGGACGCCTCCGGGTGCGGGAGTTCGTCGCTGCATTGAAGACTCTTTGGTGGCCTTCGGCTGTTGTCTGCTCTATGGTTGGGTTGTTGTCGCTTTGACACATTCCCCCTTTCCTTTCTCAATTTTATCTCAAGTTTGTCTTCCTCCATTTTCTCAACTATCTAATTAAGTTTTCCTTGGAGTTCAGTATTTTTGTTATTTTAATTGTTTACCGATGTTCATTTTCAGCAATCGATTGAAATGATATTAATTAAATTAACAAACAAAAACTAAGGGAATCGTATTAATAAAAAAAAGATTGAAGATCGCGTACGTCGACAATTTAAGAATTATCCGGTTATAGTGATACCTCTTTGGTTTTTTTTTTATAAAACTTTACATTTTAAGTGACATTGAATTGGTTTATTCTGTAGCAAAAAGAAAGTTTCTTCGACTTTAAATAAACACCGTTAGACTGGAGTTATTTTTCATTAAAGATGTGATATAATTTAATTTTGGATATAAGGCGTCTTCTGATTGGCTGACGTTGTTTTGTTTATTAGCTCATAAACACAATTAAGTCTATGAATGTGACGTCATCAACATTTTTTTTTTCGGTTTAAAATGGAATTTATAATTAAATTATTAGAAATAACTGTAATATTTTACTGTCTTTTTTCGAAACAACATGTTTTATGTGTTGAAGTGTCGCTGCATTGAAGACTCTTTGGTGGCCTTCGGCTGTTGTCTGCTCTATGGTTGGGTTGTTGTCGCTTTGACACATTCCCCCTTTCCTTTCTCAATTTTATCTCAAGTTTGTCTTCCTCCATTTTCTCAACTATCTAATTAAGTTTTCCTTGGAGTTCAGTATTTTTGTTATTCTAATTTTTTACCGATGTTCAGTTTCAGCAATCGATTGAAATGATATTAATTAAATTAACAAACAAAAACTAAGGGTATCGTATTAATAAAAAAAAGATTGAAGATCGCGTACGTCGACTGTTGACATCAAAACCTTGCAAATTTACACTCAGACAACATATCGATATTGGGGTTATCGTTGATATAGTCTTTTGATAAAGCATGCAAAAGTATACATGGACGAATTATATCTTACAGCTGAACAAATGTCTGCTCTATATACAATACACTTTTTGATTAGCAATTTCATATAATATATTGTTTTTAACATTTTACACCGTTTTCAATTCCGGAAATACGAGTAAAATTCTTTGAAATATGTATATTGCACGATAGTAGTTTAATCAAGTTATATGATAAGGAAATCTCACTGTAATGTATACATTGTGCAGTTCATTTTATTTCATTTCATTAGTTAAGAAAAGAGACCACACAAGAGTGTATTTCAAACTCTAAATGTAAACACTCAAAGTCAAATTTTTATCAATGATTTAAGAAAACAACCGGAACATCCGGATTCACATTACACAAAACCAAGTTTGACAATGGATGTTGTCAACTCAAAATATTACACTCATTTTCTTAAGGTACCCTACAATGGTATTGTTCTATATTAACTTACCGATTGAAATTATGATGCAAAGGCAACAACATACGTATGTTGCAGCTGTGTTGCTCAACTTGATAGTGGAAGCTGAAAAGATGTAAGCAAAATATTAACAACAACACAGTAAAGATTATACCAAAATTAGTAGGGAGCACTTAATCATGTTTTCACTTTATGGACACAATATTTAGAAAAAACGAATCTATTGATTCAGTATCGCAAATCGTACTTATGTTTCACTGCTAGCCGACAGCAATTCTTATGTTGGCCGATTGATTTAGTGAGTTGATATTCCGATTTTCAAATGTACTCAGTGAATAGCTTTGTTTTTCTACAGAAAAATGTATGAATAAAACTTATTACAAGAATTTTCATCAAATTTGTGTATGTATGTTGTGTATTTTCCTTTAATCGTTTTGTTTATGACATTTTTTTGTATCATGCTACTTGCTTGAAATATAAATACACAGTATAGTTGGAACTAAAGGTGCACATGTTAACATTAACGACGTCATGGGTCATAACGACATCTATGATGAAAATTTATGACGTTTCACGGCACTATCTCATCCCTATGTTTCTATAAGATGGAAGCGAAGAACAACCCTTCCGTTTGCAAAACAATGGATACCATCAATAATCCATAATAATAGTATTGGAGAAACGCCGTTTCTTAAATTTAAAACGTCATTTTGAGTACGGTTTGTAGAAGGCTTTTACGTCCATCAAGTCTATTCATTGATATCATCGAAGTAAAAAGTGGGGTTTTTTTTCTTAAAATTTGGCCTGTTGTTTTAGAACATATGACCGACATCAGATATCAAATGCCTCATATCAAAAATTCTCCTGCAAATAATTTAGTCATTAATGCGCTTAAGGTGGTATGGGTGTCTTCCTCCATCTTGGATTGTAAAAAAAAGAGAACCAAAGGTCCATGTTTTCGATCAAGTAAGCAAAATGAGATGCAGGAATGCAGATATTTAATGTGAATTTTCATTTTAAAGAATCAATTTATAAGAATATAAGTTACAAATATTAATATGTTTGCAAATATTGATTAGTTTAGGTTGCTTTAAAAAAAAGAATTGGCATTTCAATGGGAGGTAACCTTAAAACAGTGCATTTTCTGAAGGATTCTACATGAAATTTTCCCATTTTGCATTTTCTTTTTTTTCTATCTTTTCTTTTTTTTTCTATCTTTTCTTTTGATCTTCTCAAAGCATTGTCTGAAAGCTATCTTTTCCAAAAGTATCTAACAATTCTATCATTTTGTTAAGTTTCTAATCACAAAATAGTTTTTTTTCCTGTATAATCCATACAAAATTTGTCATTTTGTCACGTCCTGTAGCTTGAGAAATTGCACGGTGACCTATTATTTTTATTATATTTTTCAATATACATCAATAGATACTACGTTTTGGCAAAGTACGGACAAATTCTATCATTTTTATTTTAGACTCCCATACCACCTTAAACACCTTAAGAAGAATTATAATAGTATGGCACTACATTATAACCCATTGTTCCAACACAAAAATCTAGTCAATGAACAGTGAACAAGTAAGAATTGGCTCCTATAATGTCTTACGATTGGTAAATAATTGCTGTAAAATTAGTTTCAAATATTTAAAACTATAAGAGAAAATCAGAAAGCCTAACAGAAAAACATGTTGCACATTTCTTTTACTTGTTGATTTCGAAGTAAGCTTTCGTATATATTGATAATTTTAGCTAAATTCAGGATTTCAAAACAAAACAGAAAATATTGAACATCTGGTTGCATATTTTTTTTTACTTTAATGCGTAGAAGTTGTTAAAAATATTTGTTACATAGTTAATTCATATTTGATTAGGTTGACTGTAACATACTAACAACTTGTCTGTTCAAGGTTATATTTGTGTCGCATGGTGAATCAAGTTTAACAAATGTATAACTTGTTTTGATAATGATATTTAAACTGTATGAGTGTAGCAACTACATTAAACAAAGATATTTCAAAATGACAAAAGTCTCTTCACTTTTACGATGTTTTGCAAACAACTCATAAAACTTACTTGTTTCACTGAAACACGTATGGTTATTCTGCGCTGCGCCCCCTTTTCTGTTATTCAAGGCTTCATTATATCTACAAAAGATAGCCAATACGTACATATAGTTATACATGAATTTAGATTTGAAGTATTTTTGAAAAGTTAGGTAAGTTGAAAAATTTATCAAGGTTATTCTCTACTGGTAAACATACTATAAAAATTAATGTGTACAAGCATGAGGTCTTTAAACTTTCATGTGGAAATATTGCATGTATTTCTTTTCATTATTATTGTTTTCTTCTACCGCCAAATCCGTTATATTGCGGTACAATGATGTTTTGCCAGATGTTGCTTAGATTTTACATTATTATTGCGAACATTTTTTCGCTTTTAACACTCGCCTTGTTAAGGAGGAAAGTGTTTTTATTGGAAGAATTATCGCCCTTAACACTCAATTTCTTGTTAGTGCATCGTATTTCCTTCGAAATAAAATAATCCATAACGACACAATTCTTTTTCATATTTGTTTGTTACTGACTGATTTGGATCGAAGTGGTCCTGTTAAATTTAATAGGTGTTATAAGCTCCTTTGCAAAATGTTTGGTGACATATGACCTTAAAAAAAGGCAACCAGAAGTAATCTTGAATGAAGCGGGAGTAGTCATTTTTGTATTTCTTTTGATTATTGTATTTTTTCCTTCTTCCGCCAAACCCTTTTCTTGCGGTTAGAAGTTGTTTCGCAAGATGTCGCTTCGATATTTAATATATAACATGTATAATATCGAACAGTTGTTTCTGTGAAAAGTTTTAAAATATATATAAAAAAAAAGTGCAAAATGTACTTTTCCATGAAAAAAGAGTCGTTATGTTAATGTTACTCATAAACCTTTAGCTGTATAAGCCTAGTTATAACGACACCAATTTCATGAAAACTTACAAATGTACCTTAAACCAAAAATATTTCTAAGGGCATATATATTAAACTGTCGTTTGAGAATAAACCGGAAGTGGTATATTATTTTTCTTACTACAGGCATATTTACATACAAACTATATGTTTTATGAATCAGTATTAATAAAGCTATTATCTGAGACCGAAAGTATGCATTTATCTCCCTCAATTTTAGAAGAAAAAAAACCATACAGAAACAATACATTTATTGAAACAGTATGAAGAAACCTATGATCGGACACCAATCGGAACTTTGAGTAAACAAGAAGTAGCTTCTCGGCAGTGATTTAGAAAATTGGTTTGGAAAGAGCTGAACAATTATTGAAATTGTTTCATATTGTAAAATGAATGTTATAACAATATAACTGCATATTTTTATTAGAATATCACAACAGCGATTTATAAATATATCATGTTCTTAATACACGTTTTTAAATGGTCAACTGTAACAAAGGTATTTCATAAACGGCAAATAGTACTACTTAAATAGTGTAAAAATAAAATTCATGCTCCGTCATTCAAAAAGGGACAGACACATGTTCTTTCATTGGTACATGTAATGTTACACCCTATTATTCTATACTTATATACTGGAGTGATCAAGAATGTAATGGCGTCAACCTTTTCATTTAATTTCGAATTTGAATTTTGGGGATGAAACCAGCAGAATAGGAGACTGTAACCCAGTCACACCGGTTCTTTCTTCTTTTGGAGTTCATGCAAGTTCCCTCAGTTTTTGTTTGAAAATATGAATTGCCTCTTTTATTTGTCGATATACAATATTTGAACATCGGTAAACAACTGACAAAATTGAGAATTGGAACGTGTCAAGAGACAACCCAACCATAGAGCAGACAACAACCAAAGGCCACCAATGGGTTCTCAATGCAGCGAAAAAATCCTGCGACCGGAGGAGTCCTTTAGCTGGCCCCTTAAAAAAATGTTACTAGTTCGGTGGTAATGGACGTTATACTAAACTATGTATACAAATAAAGTGACAAAAACTTCAATAAGTCGACCACCAAATGCAAGAAACTGTAATCCTCCTTACCCATATTCCATACTTTAAATAAGTTTCTTTCGAGTCAAGCTACGGAATTTCAAGTTATCATCCGGTTATATTCACATACAGGCTTCTTAATTTTACCTGTAACTATACCATTCGATTTTTTAAATCAAGTGACGTTTGTAAACTTAAATTCAATTAGCTTGCGTATTTTGTCAATCCACATGATCAATATAACAATGTATTATGTTAAACCCAGCCAGATTTTTATTGTATAAAGTTATTTAAAAAGTATTGACTTAGCATAAGTTATTCCTGTTGTGTTGATATTAACACAGATATTGAAGAACAACGGTTTATAGTTGAATAATAACAATTAATACCAATGAAAAGTTAATGGAGCAATCGAAGACTCGTAGCATGTACATAAGTACTTTTTTTTATTCAACGACGATTTGTTCAAGGTCATTGCATACTTTTTTCAATTTTAATGGACGCATTTTTTAGTTTTTTCTTTTTTCAAAAAATCATGTCAAAAGCTTCCTCCCTGAGTTTATGTAATATGGGTTTAAAGCTAGAAGAACTTTGTACATATGCATTGGGCTAGCATCTGTGAACTTTTTGTTTCACCATGAATTATAGTTTTTTACTAAGTGCACAACAAATCATCTAGTTGAATTGAATGTTCACTGAAGTTTCATTACTAATCTCCAAAGGGTTTTTCATTGTGATATCATTACTTATTGTGACAGTCACAGACAGGCAGAATATTGTTGATCGGTGCGTTCCTTTAACATTCCATTAACCCTAACAAAGACAGTAGATTTTTAAAAATCTTACTTTGTTATGTCTTTACATTTTGATTTTTTCTGAAAGTCCTTTTTTATGCATCTATAATCTGAAATAAGAAAAAGAACTATTCAAACTTTGGAACATTAGTCCGATCCATTGAACTGTGTAATAATCTTTTGTTTCTTAAATCGATCTATATAATATTTCAAATGCTTTTTCTTTTTATATCTGTGTCATTTCCACGATTCTATGTCTTAGAACACAAACAAATCAGGTGGTAGCTTAGAAAAATGTTCATTCATAAATACAGGTAACATCTTTAATATTCTATTTGATCATTTTAATGCTTTTATTAGTTAATTCATTCATTTTTGAAAATGTATAATTATTCAAAAGCCTGTCATAGTTTTATTTTAACTAATGACGAAATGGACATATTATAGTGTTTATATTCTATACTTTAAAAATAGAAATGAGAAAATTAGTTAATATCTTAACAGTACTACAGGTCTGTGCAAGTTATTCAAACTTCAATTTGTTATATCAGTAAAACGTATTTTGACATAGAAAATCGTAGATTCAAAGTATCTGTTTTTTTAATTATATGTTACACAATTGAAAGATGTACATTTCATTTCACATTAAGAAAAAGTATATTACCCTCTGAAAGTGTTAGGTTTACTGGACATGATTTAATGAAACAAGAACAGTCTTCTTCTGATGGTATACAGAAATAAGGATCTCTTGGAAATTCGATAAAGGAAAAGTTATTTTTATAATCACATCGACAAGTTGTATCATCTGTTGCCAAATTGTCATTGTATACTAATTGTCCTTCTCCACTGCATATCGATTTTGCATAAATACAGTCACTCATACTTTCATTGGTCCAAAATTTAAAAGGCTGGTACCGCTGATGTAAACATTGCAATCTGCTAAAGTATCTAGGATAAATTCGCATATTTCCTGTTGTATCACAAGAAAAAAAAAGTTAAAGAGAAGCTGTAAACTTTACGTTTTATACATATCATAAACTATCAAGTATCTACCCTGAATTACCTTAACTAAATTTTCGCAGGCTGAAACAAGAAAGACTTGATTGTAATTGCTTATTTGTCGTCTCAAACATGCAATGCCAAGACTTTTAACAGTTTCTCTAAACAGTATGTTGGTGAGTAAAAACATCTATTAACAAACATGTGAACATGTACAACCGTTGCAGTGAATATTGTTCTAAACCAGATGTTTTTTCTCATTCTAATTGAAGAATACCTTGCGACACTATGGTATATCACAATCGATTGACCTATACCATCATAATCCGAAACACTTCTTGGTCTAAGGAGGATTATCCGAAAGAAAATAGATGATAAAACGCAGTAAGAAAAAAAGACAAAGAAAAATGTGTTGCTCAAATCATATCGCTAATCATAGAGGCTACACGTGTTATTGTTTAATTTGGATGTATAAATATGCAGCCTCTATTGCAAGTATTACATTCAAAATTTAATTATCAAAATCAGTATAAATCGATAAGATCCATTTAACGTCATATTGATGAAGACTATATGTTGTCCGAAATACCGTCTCTTCGATATCTAGCTTTTAAAATTAGGACATGTATGACTGGGTATTCGCATGTCAAACAGCAAAGTATATCTCTCTAACAGTAAATATAGGAGTAAGTTTGATAAAGGAGTAGGTAAGGACCGATTTTTGCCTCAAACTTTAAGTTCATCTGAAGAAAGATTTTGACCACTTTTTAAACATGAAAGTGTCTATTTCAATTGATTCAATTGGTTAATGTGATAGATTTTAACAAATTTAGTCATTAAAAACGATCCGATTCAAGCTCAAATATGACAAATCTACCAAATATGCCGAAAAATGTAACTTTTCAGATGGTTTTCGTCAAAAATGAAAGTGGCCACATCCGTGTTCATCCTCGACCCTATAAATGTTATGTATTATAATCAAATACAACTTACATTTTAGTATTAAGGATGAACAAGAATGCGACCACTTTCGTTTTACACGAAAACTGTCTAAAATTTAACTTAAATGCTAGAATTGTGAAGATTCAGTAGTTTAACATGACTTTATGGTGCTAGTACACGATATTTGTCCATTGCATAGTCAAAAACAGCCCATGTTTATGTAGCAGAAGCATTCTACTGTCCAATAAATAACTAAAGTTTACATTTTAAAAATTTGGTAAAACTGCTATATTTTGGGGTCAGAAAGGGGTATAACTGGACCTACTTCTTTCAGATCGGCTTCATATTTAAACATCTAAGATATCGATAAGCACTTTGATTCAAACATATTTTTTTAATACTTTTTCTACAAAGTGTAATATTTTTTTCTCTTTAGAAAGGATTTAATATATGTCATTGTATTGAGCTTTTTTACCAGATAATGCATTTAGTCGATTCCAAAACTACATTTGTAATCATAATTTTCTTGATATAAGGTATATGAAAAAAAGATAAATATTTAATAAATGCTTCCAAATAACAACACGTCATCTAAACTTCACTGTTCACTCCATCATTTGGTTTTATAATTGTTTCTTTAACTTACTAAATCTAATTATTAGTAAAGTTAGCTTATTCAACTTTTTATTCAGGACATATTTTCACAACCAAATTTACATATATATATGTGATTTTTGAAAAGACAATTGTGTGTAATGGTTTAATACTACCTATTCTATCCGAGTCTGGTCCTTCACAACCCTCAACATACTGATCTATCACATTATTTAACAAGCAAAAGTACTTCAAGGTGCTGTTGCATTTTACTAGTGCTCGAAGTTTCCAGTGTGACTGGGAAGGACACCGTAAGTTGTATGATTCAACGGACAATACATCAATCTGAAATTGTATCCAAATTAAGATTAGTAAAATGATGACTTACATAACATATTTGAATTGCTTAATGAATACAATACACTCATCACTGATACGAGGCTTATAAGTATTTTGAATACATGTGTTGTTCCTTTGCATTTTCTTCATCAACATTTAAGTTTAGTAACTTTTTTTATTTTATTTTAGATAGGAATACTGTCAACTGTGTCAAATATTGATACAACCTTCAATGAAAGTTTTAATACGAACAGGAGTAGCACTCAGAGCAAAAATCAATCAACGAATATAGTTTAAATAATCCATAATTTTTTTTAGAATTTATTGAATAGCAGGAAACCTTTCAATACTTTTGTTGGATTTGTGTTACTCAATCTTCAGTTTTCCATTTATTGTTTTTTTAATTTATTTATCGTTCCCAACATATATAAGTAAATGTATTTTTACAAGACAAAACAAAAAATGGTTTTAGGTTTTTACATTTCTTTGTATTTATCCAATTGAAATGTGAAGCAGTCAACATACAACTGTTGTCAGTGGTAAAAGTAAATTGTATTTTTATAAAATATTTATGAAACTTTAGGTTACATAGTTACTAAAGCTCCTAAACCCGACCTTTTTCCTTAATACTAAACATAATAAATCCGTGAAAATAATACCAATTCAAGAAAGCATAATATGGGGAAAATAATGTCAGTATAACTGCCGCGGGCATACTTGAATATTTCTGAATGGCAATGATGAATCATAAATCACATCTGTTTTCGTTCAGGCTAGTCTTAAAATAAAAACAGCACGGATAAATTTAATGCGCTGTTCTAGATAAGTCTTCAACAGGAACGATCAAAACCGAATATTTGAAAGCAAAGGGTATACTTAACCAAAATAGCTGAAGAGCTTTTTAATAAAAAATGACATAAAAAATAAAATCACAAAAATATTGAACTCAAAGGAAAAATCAAAACAGAAAGTCCCTAAACAAATTGCAAAATCGATAAATGATAAAACACATCAAACGAATGTACAACAACTAAAATAATAGACATATATTTCTAAGGCCAGCGTTGCTCCGGAGGATGGAATCCTTAGTTTGTTAAAATTTTAAAGTTATAAACACGCAAATTTAGAAAGGTCTGGTAGTCTTGTAAGCCAATACTGAGTCACGGGATCATGAACATTGAACTGTATTGGTCGTGTCCAAACTTTAAGTATCGTGACAAATTTACACAGCTTTATTTGTATTCTGATTTTAACAAAGCTTAATATAAAAATAGGAATATACGATATGATGGACACAATTGCATCAGTACGATCTAATTATTACGTATTATTATCTTCCGAATAACAAGAACATGTTATATGTGGGACCTAGACAAATGATGGTTTATCCTCCTTTAAAAGTTAATACAAAGAAGGCGTTAGTTTTCCATTTTCGATAACGCAAATTTTTATGATTTCATCGAAGAATTCTAAGAATATTTAGTTAATATATTATTTATACTTACTAGTGAAACTAGTGCAAAACCATAAGTAACAATCAATCGATGAAAAACACCCTGCATTGTCATCTACAATTTCTGTATTCATAAAATATAAAAAAAAAACATATTTTTAAAAGTTATATTTCTAAGTGAAGTCTTTTATAAATGGTAAGCAGTATATTTCCGCAAGTGTATTTTCTTTACCTTATGATAAAACATAAGGTCCCTAATCATAAAAAGAACTGTACATGTTATGTTAATATTTAAATGACATAAAGAAGGATCACAGATATCATAGTTGCGATAGGTGTCAAACAGCACAACAACTCGTCACACAGGAAAATAAAACGTTAAACGATTAATTATACTTCAGACACATTGTTAACATTGAAAAATGATAAGCATTTAGTAATTCAGAAATCTTATTACTAAAAATATGTTTGTGTTGCAAGGTATGGTATTTGCAATGGGGTCTAACAACTATACAATGGTTTTAAACGTACACTTTACTGCTACCAACAGTTCACATAGTAAACCTACCATAATATTTACAACATTCTTCCGGGTTGTTTTTATGTATAGTACATAAAAATTTATGTAATCAACATTTAGTGTTTTTTTCTATAATGAATTGGCATTCATATATTATCTTTTTCACGATAATTATGTAGGTCATCATATATAAATCTTCGATCCACAAGTGTAGACACCAGCATGCCACTATTCATATTCATATTTGAATTCAACTGGATGATAATCGGGGTTTTTTAATTGTCTAGATCAGTCACATGTTACACGTAATATGTATTATGTGTTACTGGAACGTTTCAAAAGTTTTAAAATCTTCCTTCAACCATTGAACTAAATCATTGTTCCATATGTTAACAAACGTAGAACGTAGATTTAATCTTACTTCGCAATTATATAAATGATATAAATTTCGAACATTGAAACTCCAAGTTTTATCACGATGAAATATTTTAGAATTTTATTTACAATTTAATCCAGAAGTACTTATTAATATTGCCCTTGTACGTATCATATGCTTCAAGTAGTCTGATATTTCGTCTTAAATTGCATTATCTTTCAGTTAACAAAGCGTTTTTTATTACAAGTATTAATTTGGAGTTATTCAGAGGTTCAAACGTCTGTTCTGCCCATTCTTTTTTGCAATTTCCTCGATTTAATCAAATTCACAAATCGTCAATACTTTGAATTTATTGAAAAAGGATCTTTAGTTTCGCTTTACGAGTGACAACCGCTATGTTACTCGTGACAATTTTTTTTTTCTGAACCCCCCCCCCCCCCCCCCCCCCGAAAAAAAACTACAAAAACTCTATTGGTTAATGGAAGTTATCTCTTCGTGATTTTTTTACGAATATAAAACTAACACGTTACAGAGATCAACAAAACTTAAAATAGCTATTACTAAACATAAAAAATAGCAGTTCACAAATAATCCTATGACATATAAGGCAAAGCACAATCATCCTTTGAAACCCTAAGTTAGGAGAACAAACAAAACAGTTCCTGCAAAGAAGTGAATCCGGGTAGTTCAAATAACATGCAAATCCTGGAAGTAAATAATCGACGATTAATATTGACAGAAGAATATGCTTTTTCGTATTTTGTAATGGAAGACCAAATTGTGGTAAAAAAAACAACACATGCACTATTTCGGTACCATCATCAAGATTTGAATTATGAAACGTTCACATCTAAGGGTTTAACATGTTTTAAAAACAATCTCTAGGCAATGAAACATGTGTGCATGCACAGTTAGAAAGTACGCCTAACACAGTTCAACATTATTCAAGTTTTATCCGCAAATACAGTTAATTGAAAAATATGCAATGGTCTATTCAACTCGAACTTATAGTTTACATAACCTTTTTCAAAATCGTTTCTAAATTTCTGAGTACGGTTAACAACATCTCTGTAAAAAGAATATGCTTTCGCGTTTAGAATAAGTTTTCTACAGTTAAAACGAAACTTCAGAACATAATATTCATATCGATGGAAGAATTAAGAAAAATAATCAAATTACCAAATTACCAAACTCCGAGGAAAAATTAAAATGGAAAGTCTCTAATCATATATAAAAGCCAAAAGCTTAACCACATCAAAGGGATAGATAAAAACTGACATGTCAAAATAGTTAAATAGTAAAAGTAACAACCAAAAAGACAAATAAAAGAATACTATAACACATTATTTAGATAATTCATACTATAAGGGTCCGTGTATATCTGCGTCCATTCGTTTTTCGTTTTGAAATATCAAAAACAAAAAACAAAAAACGAAAGTGTTTTCATTTTTCGTTTTTGATCTCTTAAAAACCAAAATGAAAAACAAAAGTGTTTTCGTTTTTCGTTTTTGATTTGACAAACAAAAAACGAAAAACAAAAGTATTTTCATTTTTCAATTTTGATTTCTCAAAAACTAAAATCGAAAAATGAAAGTGTTTTCATTTTTCATTTTTGATTTCACAAAAACAAAAAACGAAAAACGAAAGTGTATTTATGTTATCTTTCCAACACAGTTTAATTGTCATTCCAAAAATAACAATGTTGTCATTTGTCATTCATTTAAAGGTCGTTAAAGTATACATGCACAGCGGTTGTCAGATCAATACTATTTTAATCGAAGATAATGTCGACGGATGCAAAAGTCTTTATCAATCTAAACAATAATGGTGCGTGATCTTTACTTTTAAGTTTGGAGAGGTTAATCTAAGATGATAATATTGTAGCGTAACTAGCCTCTTTTACAAATAAAGCAAACTATATATTGTTGGCGCGGGAAGGGCTCAAGGACTCCAGAAGAACTGGAAAAAATTATACAAAATCTTTCACACCCTTTCATAATCTAAAGCGCAAGTTTTAATTTATCTATTTTATTATGTTCTGGTCTCGGAGCAAAATGTATAGATACAGTGTAAGACTTTTAGTATTTACATGTATGAACAATATCAAAAGACATATATATGTAGGATGATGAAAAAAATAATATAATCCACAAATTCAAGTGTGTGGCTATTGTTAGTTTAAACATATTTATTAATAGTGGATTGGAAATTTTCTCACCGGAACGGTGATCGAACCAGGAACTTATGTTTTTGTATAGTCCGATGCACTAACCTATGTTACTCTTGTATAATGAGGATCAATGGTCTACAATGTAGTTCCTCGTTGAAGACCCTCCAGCTCCTTTCAAGATGAAGAACAGGCATAAAAGCCCTGTTCATTAAACATTTGTATTTTTTCTATATATTGTGTGCGATTTTGTCCCGTGTACATTTACTCCACATCTCTTTATTTTCTATTTCGGACCTGGACACGTCTCAATGCTAGTTTAGACCTCCAATGTTAAAGGTCATATGTTTTTTTTTAAATTATATGATGTCGTGGGATTGGGATTTTTAGCTTTAATGTAAACCATGTCAGGTTTTTAACTTGTATTTACAGCAAAGATAGCCAGTTTTGTGTTTTGTAATATACTGTAACAGTTAGATTTTACTTGTCCGGTCGCATCGGAACTTCTCAAAACATCTTCCGAACAATATCTGGACGTCGATTTCGTGGGCATGTACAATTGCTAAACCACACTTGAACGTTCTTTAGTCCTCGTAGATCTATTCCAACTTGAAGTATTTTTGAGTCTACGACAAGCAGAATATGATATTTTATACCATTAAATATTGAAGCCATAGTCATGAAGATCGATTACTTGATTGATGTTCCGTTAACGTAGCCGCAGAACAAAAACGCGAGAGCTATTTTTGAATATTTCTACAATTTTAAGTAGTTTTCCACTCACATACACAATAATATTTTCAACATTTATTAAAATAATTTTTTTTATTACACTTTTTAACTTTTATGTTGTTTTAAAATATCAATTTGACTTGAATTTGGGATCCTGCTAACATGTTTAACCCCGCCACATTCAAAATGTATGTGCCTGTCCCAAGTCAGGAGCCTGTAATTCAGTGGTTGTCGTTTGTTTATGTGTTACATTTTTGTTTTTCGTAATTTAGTTTTCTTGTTTGAATTGTTTTACATTGTCATTTCGGGGCCTTTTATATCTGACTATGCGGTATGGGCTTTGCTCATTGTTGAAGGCCGTACGATGACCTATAGTTGATAATTTCTGTGTTACATGTATGTTGGTCTCTTGTGGAGAGTTGTCTCATTGACAATCATACCACATCTTCTTTTTTTATATTTATATCAGTATATCAAATAAACATGTATATACCAAGCTAAGTCAGTTCATTTCTTGTTTTTCGTCTGACTATACAAAAGGCGAGGAGAGCTACTTAATAGATCAGGTTTTTCGTAATTTAGTTTTCTTGTTTGAATTGTTTTACATTGTCATTTCGGGGCCTTTTATATCTGACTATGCGGTATGGGCTTTGCTCATTGTTGAAGGCCGTACGATGACCTATAGTTGATAATTTCTGTGTTACATGTATGTTGGTCTCTTGTGGAGAGTTGTCTCATTGACAATCATACCAACATCTTCTTTTTTATATGTATATCAGTATATCAAATAAATATGTATATACCAAGCTAAGTTAGTTCATATCTTGTTTTTTGTCTGACTATACAAAAGGCGAGGAGAGCTACTTAATAGATCAGGTTGACTGATAAGCTGTCTATATAAAGTAATGGGACAATGCATGGCATGAAGACATCACCAAATCACCGTATGCAATACTCAAAAAGACATCCAGAGCTTACCATATAGTCATCAACTACCCACCAACAGGCCGTGAGCTTTGGTTGGCTCTTAACTCAAATCCAAGAGTACAGCAAAATGTCAAAATATTCTATTCAAACTGGGTGACCTGGGAGAAAAACATTGAAATTTTCTGAAGAAACACACACACCCCTCAACTTTTAATAAGGAGATTTGGTATTAATGCAAATGAGTCAACTATCCAACAAAGTTCAAATGTAGTGGATGTAAGCAATTATATATAGGCAACCGTATAATCTTCAACAATGAGAAAACACATACGTTATTGTCGGCTACAATAGTCCATGAATTGAAAAATATGAAACAGTTCAATTGAGAAAAATAACAGCCTATTTTAAAACAACATGAATTACGAAAAACACATATAAAAGACATCAACAAACGAAAACCATTGAACTGCATGTTCCTGAGTTGGAGCAGGCACATGCAATATATTGTGGCGTTTAACATGCTTGTAAACAGCCGGGACAGTTTTGTTACATCACAGCATAAGAACAAACTATACAAATCAGTGGAAAAGGGCTTAACGTATGAGATCGATACAAAACAGAAGGGAAAAAAGGTCTAACAAAAACACATACCGAATGGCGCAGGGTATTTTTACCTCGTTTTCAAACAATCAAAGTACTGAAGTACTGAACATCGAATGACTGCAAGTTCTTTTGGATTGTCACAAGCACTTGTCTCAGAAAAAAATCACATCTCTATACTTGAAAGTGAAGTTAATGTACAGATATATTTTTTTTTAAACTCAGTACACATATTCTATATCATATGATCTTTTTAATTTCAATGCCAAATATAGAGTTCTGACTCTCAATTCTACGGTCCACTAGACATGGAAAATGATTGTGCTAGTGGGGCATTTATGTGGTATGGACACATTCTTATTCAAATCCTGTATTAAAGAAGTCAGTAAATTTACTACAGATAACACTACATTTGTAAATTAGACGAACTAATCTAATCAAAATGTATATCTCTAATTTCGTAATACTTATGTGTATGAGAAAATTAATATATATATTAACTTTAATAAGATTGTTGAACGAACGCGTTCAATCTTAGGATTTTATTCTTGTCATTTTTTCCGACCGAGCAGAGCGAGTCGAAAACAATTAAAAAGATGTCTTTCAAGCCAAAGTTAATATGTTTGCTATACACACATATGATTTTATTTAACTTGGTTATCAATTGTTAATCAAAAATACAGTCCTAGATAATAAAAAATCATGAAATATTTGGTCTAGTAATAAAAAAATCACACAAAAAACAGTAGTTGTCGTTTGTTGATGTCGTTCTCGCTTCTCGTTTTTTAGCTCACCTGGCCCGAAGTGTCAAATGAGCTTTTATTATATCTTGGCGTCCGTCGTCCGTCGTCGTAACTTTTACAAAAATCTTCTCCTCTGAAACTACTGAGCCAAATTCAACCAAACTTAGCCACCATCATCATTGGGATATCTAGTATAACAAATGTGTCCGGTGACCTTGCCAACTAACCAAGATGGTCGCCATGGATAAAAATAGAACATAGAAGTAAAATGAAGATTTTGGCTTATATCTCAGAAATCAAAGCATTAAGAGCAAATCTGACATGGGTAAAATTGTTTAATAGGTTATTATCTATCTGCCCTGAAATTTTCAGATGCATCAGACAACCTGTTGTTATGTTGCTGCCCCTGAATTGGTAATTTTAAGAAAATTTTGCAGCTTTTGGTTATTTTCTTGAATATTATTACAGATATCGATATTTTTGATTGGGGTCTGGAGCTGGCATGTCAGTTACTGCTAGTAGTTCTTTGTTAATTTATGAATCATATTCGTTTTGTGTAGTTTCTTTTGTTTACTATTTTGTCATCGGACTCGGATTTCTTTTAAACTAAGTTTCTCTGTGCATATTGTTGTGTGTTTGTTTATTCTACATGAGCTAGATATAATTGTATAGCGGGAGGGTTGAGATCTAACAAAGCATGTTTAGCCTCGCCGTATTTTTGCGCCTGTCCCAAGACAGTAGACTCTGATCTTTGTTATTTTTGTTATTTTTTTTTTGTCTAAGTTAAGTGTGACGTCCATTTTTACATTACTAGTATATATTTTTATTAAGAGACCAGCTGAAGCCCGGATTTTCTCGTTGTGTTGAAGACTCGTTGGTGGCCTTCGGCTGTGCTCTTTGGTTAGGCTGACTGTTGTTTCTTTGACACATTTTTTATTTTCATTCTCAATTTTATTGATTGATCAATTGATTGATTGATTGATTGATTGATTCATTCATTCAATCATTCATTGATCATTTTACTACAAGCAAAAGTCGTGATCATTTGAGAATCCTTTATTTATATTGTAGTGTTAATTTCACCAATGAAACTCGACATTAATGTTTGTCTTAATATTAAATTTCTTTGTAAACTCTAAAATTACCGTCTGATTATAATAAGACACGCAAGAATAAAAACAAATATTTGGCCTTCAATGTCTCAACCTTTTTTTTTAATGTAAGTAACTTCATTGTTCGCTTAGATTTCGATTTTGATATTGTTTTTGCAAGTTTCCATAAAAGATTTCCGGTAATTGTTCTGCATAAAACTCTATGGGAAAGCACATTAACTAAATTTTCCAAACGTTTATTGGAACCTAATGACTTGGCAAGGTGTTGCAACCTGTAATGTAAAAATGTTACAGCCGATTGCACTGAGTGTGTAGGCAAAGGTAGCCTATCCTTGGTTAGCTTGCTTGTATTATTAGGTTAGGTAAACTACCCTCCTTTAAGAGTAGACTAGTTCGACAATTAACCAATCAATCTGTCTGTAGGACTAGGCTCCTTCTACAGGAGGGTGGTATATCTTACCTAGTTACTTCATAGTTCAGCTAACAAACAAGCGATCCAAAGATATTACCTTTGTCTACACACTCAATGTAATCGGCTGTAATGAAAATGCGGAGTTTGTGAGACCAGGCTCAAGCAACCAGTCGGTAGCAGTCAGTTTTCAAATATATAAAAACAAATATTGCATAAGACTCAAACGTACTTAAAATGTTTTTATTAATATATAACCACTATATCATCAGTTTTTAAAATTTCATTTCTGGTTTATTTAAGAATTGAATGCTTTTTTTTGTTACTTCATTGGTGTGTAAAGCGATGACCGAAATACATTTTGTATGAAAAGCGGAAGCGCTTCATTCAGAAAATGTACGCACGGCAACACTTTTACAACCCTATGAAGTTACAAAAAGAAGTCAATATTTATAATTACAGGTTTTAGCTAGGATCATGAAAACACGACTTTTAGCAAGTTTTTATTAAATTCACCTTTGCACTTTATTGTGGGACCTCGTGTCATCATGAATAATGATTTTCGTTGTGTAATGTAACATGAAATGTGCAGTTAGCCAATCAGAATAACGAATTATAATGAAACATACATCTTATGTTATTATTAGTTATATAAAGCCAAAATCAATCGCTTTCGATATATTACACAGCGTACTGTCCGCTTTACATTTTAAATAGTCAACACTTGGAGTGTTTATAGAATCGTAAATAATTATGATTTTTTTTAATGATGGCAAAATTGCACTATTGGGTGAAATAGCTTTCCTTATTATCGGCATCCTGTCAAATAGTTCATGAAAAGTAATAATGATTCTGCATTAAAAGAAAAGAAAGTTGCACTCGTGCTTTACCTTTTTTTGGCCACACACAACTGTTTTTACAAAACATTCTACCTCTGAACTAGTGGATTTCGCTTAAATATGACTGGACAAAAGGTTTATTTTTTGTATTCAAAGTATGGTGGGCAAGTAAATTATTTATTAGCTTAAAAAAGATTGATCCGTACTATAAATTAACTTGTAATTTTGATCAAGTAGGCTCTAGATCTCTAGCTTACGTTCTCACCTAGAGCAGGTAAAAGTATTTCCGCAGAATTTTTTTATTAACTGTCTGGTAAGGGTTTTTGTAGGGTATACGACCTCAACTTTAGACCTACTTTGGAAAAAAAACTAAGCAGAACAACACCCTGGATTTTTCTACCTAAGACCCAAGCTACCCAGCTTCCCTTTGCACCTAGTGAGGACAATTTTTATTACATTTTCGGTAAGGATGGGGTTCGGTGTTCGACCCCAACTTTGGACCTATCTATGAAAGAAATAAGCTAAACAGCAACCTTGATTTTTTTCTCCAGCAGACATCAGCTACCAAGCTCCCCTTTACACATTGTTCGGACAGAAGTATTTCCGTAGACATTTGTTTATTAACTTTTATGTAATGATGGGGTAGGGTGGGTAACTGCGGTTCACTTGAAAAATTTTAACAGGGACTCCAATGTGGTGTGGTCTATGCAGAACAATTACCGGAAATCTATGGTAGTTTGCAAAATAATAGTCTTTTTTTATAATGTGATATGTAAAATGTTGGTAAATAATGAAAGCATGCTTCTGAATTAATAAACATAGAAATAAAGAGAAACCATATGAAAACCAATAGCAATCTCCCAGAGACAAACTAACGTTCATTAAGGCAACTAGTATGATGGTCTGGATTCGGGGTCCTTAATTTCTGTATTCTGTGATATTTTATGCCATATTTCTCTATTCTTTATACTTTTTGATAATTATTCTCTTATCATTACATTTTAACACCATTATTCTAGCTATTTTATTTATCTCTTGGTCCATTGTCTCAACTATTTATAATTTCTCAAAAATTAATACCTTATAGGCTCCTAATGACAAACCAATTTTATATCCCAGTTTGAATTGTGAAATTGCGGAAATTTTGAAAATTAAATCAAGCAAAATACATTATCGTCCTCGTAGTTCGTAAAATACTGGCAGATGGATCTTGGTCATCAATTCTAATAATCTTGGATCGACCTTTCTAAACTTAAAAGTAATAAAGTTCACGCATCCATATTGTTTAGATTGCCAAAGACTTTTGCATCCGTCGACATTATCTTCGATTAAAGTAGTATTGATCTGACAACCGCTGTACATGTATACTTTAACGACCTTTAAATGAATGACAAATGACAACATTGTCATTTTTTGATTGACAATTAAACTGTGTTGGAAAAATAACATAAATACACTTTCGTTTTTCGTTTTTTGTTTTTGTGAAATCAAAAATGAAAAATGAAAACACTTTCATTTTTCGATTTTAGTTTTTGAGAAATCAAAATTGAAAAATGAAAATTCTTTTGTTTTTCGTTTTTTGTTTGTGAAAGCAAAAACGAAAAACGAAAACACTTTTGTTTTTCAATTTGGTTTTTAAGAAATCAAAAACGAAAAATGAAAACACTTTCGTTTTTCGTTTGGGTTTTTAAGAAATCAAAAACGAAAAATGAAAACACTTTCGTTTTTCATTTTGGTTTTTATGAAATCAAAAACGAAAAATGAAAACACTTTCGTTTTTTGTTTTTTGTTTTTGATATTTCAAAACGAAAAACGAATGGACGCAGATATACACGGACCTATAAGACCATCGTATATCATTCACTCTGGTATATCTCGTCCCTCTTTTATTCATGAATTGATATGGACTATTTACCAGAGAGATCTTGGTGCCTTCCGGTGATTAAGAAAATGGAGTTCTTTGACGTCCCTCTTGTTCATCAACTTTCTGCTCAGAAATTGGAGAAGGTTTTAAGATATATGGGTTAACGACATGACTGACTCGTCAATCAACCAGTAATACCTAGATTACGTTCATCAAATTCGAAAACGTCACAACAAACACGGGCATAGCGAACCAGCTGTGATATATAAACACTACAATATTGTGCCAAAGGAACATTGATATCAGAAAAAAAAGAAAACAAATCTCAAAAGAAACGACAAGTCGTCCGTTAAGAAGTAGTGGGGTTTTGTAAAATTGAAATATTTTAATCTAGTTAAGGACTGTTATTAAAGGTTATATTTGATGTGTTTGAAGAATGTTCATTTGAGTAAATTTTCGAGCTTAACTTAGCCTTTTAAGTATGTAAAATATGTAAAATTTTTCTTCAATTTGAAGCTGCATATGTCTTTAAGAGCCTTATTTCCGTACAAAACAGTAAACGGAAAATATGTATGATTTGCAGCAACACTAACCAATCACCTGATGGCGGATGCCTGACTTGAAATAGGCACACAAATCATGTGGTTGGATTATAATAAGTTAATCAATGCACAATCCTACCTAATATGATGGTTTGGTAATACACTAAAACAACAGATCAAAAATATCAGTTGAAAACAACTTAACTCAGTTAGAAAGTACAGAGCAGGAAAAAAGTAGGAGTACTCAAAACAATAGTTGAACGCCAATAGATATTTTCGGAAACTTTTATTCGCTTACGGTTAAGATTACAATTACACTTTAAGGTAGCATTTTAATCTTGGGTCTTTTTAAATGTATACATGAACCGTCGGTTCAAAACAAAAACTAACTCCTATGATGTTTTTTCTGTAGTCGAACAAAAGGATTTGAAAGAAGTATCGGTACATAAAATGGACGTTAGCGTCAATGTGATTCACTTTTATATTGTGGTTTGTAAAGTAATTTTAATTTGTCAGAGATCTCAATTATTTTAAACGTTACCGGTATAATAGGAAAAAATAAACCATGATTTGTCAAAATCAGTTGATTTTAAAATCGTCATGGACAAATGAGCTCTGTGTTTCCTTGTGAAGTTTTTGTGGACTTTTGTTTGTATTTTAATACCTTTTTAACATGGTTGAGTCCGACTGATGGATTCTAAACACCCCTTTTGTTTCTTTTCATCGTTAAAAAAGTAATTTAAGTTGTATTCTACATATACATGCATTTCATCTTTAATCAAATCAAGAAACTTTGTTTAAATATCCTTAAAGCAGTCAGGTTGTTTTTTTAAAAGTACACGGATGTTTGTGAATCTATTTTTTAATTTAATGAAATCAAACACTTTTGTTAAACGATGATCTTTTTTTTCTATATTTCTAAAGAAATAAAGTTATATGTTTTCAAATAAAACTATATTACACCCTTTAAATTAAAATTCACTTTGCTTGTGTAGATATGTCAATGCACACAATATTAATAAGATCTTAATCAAACACATAACACGTCATGTAATGAACAGATAGTCTAAAAAAGAAATATCGCCAACGCGAAATTTACTAAATGTATATTTAACGTTATAACCAGTAGAAAAATACCGTATACATCATTTAGCAAGATTTAAACGTTATTGTTATAAAATCACACAATAGTTATGTTGGTAAATGAGCAATTGCAAATACAAATGTATGACTCCTGCTGTATACCACCTGCTTTTGTAAAGCGAGTGTAACTATGAGTACGGAAAAATGAATAAATGATAAGTGTATTTTGCTCATTTATTTTATTTCCCCCCCCCCCCCCCCCCGTTATGGATGAAGAACACAGATTACCCATGGCACCATTACCTGCCCTAACGCAGACTTATCCAGTTTTTATAGTACACATTTCGTTCGTTAACCGATTCCAAGCCTGGTAGTCCTAGCTTGACCTCCGACGAACCAATCATTTATAATAAGAGAAATGTCCCCGTCAAATTTCAACAACTAAAGATGAAAACATTCATATCTACCTACTCAAAGAAAAATATATTGGTCTTATTCATTTGCCTTCTTTGAATGATTGGCAAACATGGTCAAAATTTTCTTTTGAAGTAGGGCTATCGGAGGATAGTTTGAGGCCAATTACGGTTCAACAAGAACAGTATTTCTCAGGACACATACATTGTCTCAAGTTTGTTATCTTGCACGAAGACGGGATATGTTATGTTGAATGCGGAGTTCTAAGGCACCAGCAAATATTGATGGGAAACATAGGATACGAATTAAATTTCCCGACTGAGCTTTCTATTTTTATGGCTGTGCGACAAACTATATCCGAACATTTTTCCAGTATTGACACCTTACATAAGACAAAACTTGGAATAAGTAGAGGAAGTGTAGACATTTTAAAATACACAGTTCACACTATTGAGTAGGGGTTGAACACTCCACTCCATCGTAGAATTAAAGAAAATATCTGTATGTGTGTGCATTGTGTGTAAATACTTACGAGATAATAAAAAAAACATTAAATTTTACTTTTAGTTTTTTTATATATATTTTGTTAAGACCTCTTGTTTTTCGTCAACTGTAATTGTAAGTCTAAGTGTAATCCTCGGTATAGACATAGCTTCTGCAAATGTCTCATAACAACTAAAACAATCATGTATCTATGACTTATACTCCGTTCACACTATGCCTTTTTAAACTGGGTTCGACCCGAATTAGTTAACCTGTGTTACATTTAGAAAGTGAGAAAGCTTTAACCTGGAGCGAACCCTGAATGAAATTACCCCTCATTTGTGGAGTTAAGATGGTGCGAACCTCACCTCTAAATGTGAACGCAAAATGAAGTTAATGTAAAGTTGTTGCTAAAGTGACATATGATGGTTGCTTAATTAAGTCTTCAATGTGACGTGACTATAACATCAAGTCATACATCGAATGATGTCATATTTTGACAGATGTTTAGTAACGGCCTTGATAAAAAGTAACCATTACGTTCTTCTTAATCGTCATCTTATTCAAATTTCGAAGAGGAAGTAAAACTTGTGTTGTTGTGTTGTTCTTTTGAGTTTCATTTTGGAAGAAGAAATTGAAAGTTTGAACTCTAATCGATTTTATATGAACCTACTGCCATTTTAACCACGTCATGTGGAGCAGTTCATTGGATTTTTGGCTGAACTAGGGATGAAATCAATTCAGACTTTTTTTTTATTTTTCAAAGATTTTTAAACACGTTATTCTCAATTTAAAACACGATTTTTTTCAATAGTCATAAACTGAACCAAAACACGACAAAATTGTGTCCTGTCCGTATGAACCCTATTCTGTATTTACCTTATTTGAACAAAGTTCAGAAATATTGATACCATACCATGAAAAAGTGGGTTTATGGTCAATTTATCAAACTATATGAAACAGACACACATCTATCTATGATACTAGATGCGAACAAATACAACCCATGTATGCTAGTTATTTCGCAAAGAAATACACTGACAAGATGAATAAGTACCGTGCCATGTCAAAATAGTTAAATAGTAAAAGTAACAATCAAAAAGACAAATAAAAGAATACTATAACACATTATTAAGATAATTCATACTATAAAACCATCGTATATCATTCACTCTGGTATCTCTCGTCCCTCTTTTATTCGTGAATTGATATGGAATATTTACCAGAAAGATCTTGGTGCCTTCCGGTGATTAAGAAAAACGGAGTTCTTTGACGTCCCTCTTGTTCATCAACTTTCTGATCAGAAATTGGAGAAGGTTTTAAGGAACATTGATATCAGAAAAAAATGAAAACAAATCTCAACAGAAACGACAGGTCGTCCATTAAGAAGTAGTGGGGTTTTGTAAAATTGAAATATTTTAATCTAGTTAAGGACTGTTATTAACGGTTATATTTGATGTGTTTAAAGAATGTTTATTTGAGTAAATTTTCTAGCTTAACTTAGCCTTTTAAGTATGTAAAAAATGTCATTTTTTTCTTCAATTTGAAGCTGCATATGTCTTTAAGAGCCTTATTTCCGTACAAAACAGTAAACAGAAAACATGTATGAATTGCAGCAACACTAAACAATCACCTGATGGCGAATGTCTGACTTGAAATAGGCACACACATTATGTGGTTGAATTATAATATGTTAATCAATGCACAATCCTACCTAATATGATGGTTTGGTAAAACACTAAAACATCAGATCAAAAATATCAGTTGAAAACAACTTAACTCAGTTAGAAAGTACAGAGCAGGAAAAAATAGGAGTACTCAAAATAATAGTTGAACGCCAATAGACATTTTCGGAAACTTTTATTCGCTTACGGTTAAGATTACAATTACACTTCAAGTTAGCATTTTAATCTTGGGTCTTTTCAAAGTGTATATATGAACAGTCGGCTCAAAACAAAGACTAACTCCTATGATGTTTTTTCTTTAGTCGAACAAAAGGATTTGAAAAAAATATCGGTACATTAAAATGGACGTTAGCGTCAATTTGATTCACTTTTATATTGTGGTTTGTAAAGTAATTTTCATTTGTCAGAGATCTAAATTATTTTAAACGTTACCGGTATAATAGGAAAAAATATACCATGATTCGTCAAAGTCAGTTGATTTTAAAATCGTCATGGAAGAATGAACTTTTTGTTTCCTTATGAAGTTTTTGTGGACTTTAGTTTGCATTTTAATCCCTTTTTAACATGGTGGAGTCCGACTGATGGATTCGAAACACACTTTTTTGTTTCTTTTCATCGTTAAAAAAGTAATTTAAGTTGCATTCTACATATACATGAATTTCATCTTTTATTAAATCAAGAAACTTTATTTAAATATCCTTAAAGCAGTCAGGTTTTTTTTTTTTAAAGTACACGGATGTTTGTAAATCTATTTTTAAATTTATTGAAATCAAACACTTTTGTTAAACGATGATCTTTTTTTTTCTATATTTCTTAAGAAATAAAATTATATGTTTTCAAATATAACTATATTACACCTTTTCAATTAATCTTTGCTTGTTTAGATATGTCAATGCACACAATATCAGTAAGATCTTAATCAAACACATAACACGTCATGTAATGTAGATAGTCAAAAAAAGAAATATCGTCAACGCGAAATTTACTAAATGTATATTTAACGTCATAACCAGTAGAAAAATACCGTACACATCATTTAGCAAGATTTAAACGTTATTGTTATAAAATCACACAATAGTTATGTTGGTAAATGAGCAATTGCAAATACAAATGTATGACTCCTGCTGTATACCACCTGCTTTTGTAAAGCGAGTGGAACTATGAGTACGGAAAAATGAATAAATGATAAGTGTATTTTGCTCATTTATTTTATTTCCCCCCGTTATGGATGAAGAACACAGATTACCCATGGCACCATTACCTGCCCTAATGCAGACTTATCCAGTTTTTATAGTACACATTTCGTTCGTTATCCGATTCTAAGCCTGGTATTCCTAACTTGACCTCCGACGAACCAATCATTTATAATAAGGGAAATGTTCCCGTCAAATTTCAACAACTAAAGATTAACACATTCATATCTACCTACTAAAAGACAAACATATCGGTCTTATTCATTTGCCTTCTTTGGATGATTGGCAAATATGGTCAAAATGTTCTTTTGAAGTAGGACTATCGAAGGATAGTTTGAGGTCAATTACGGTTCAACAAGAACAGTATTTCTCAGGACACATACATTGTCTCAAGTTGTTATAATTGCACGAAGACGGGATATGTAATGTTGAATGTGGAATTCTAAGGCACCAGCAAATATTGATTGGAAACATAGGATACGAATTAAATTTCCCGACTGAGCTTTCTAATTTTTTGCTGTGCGACAAACTATATCCGAACATTTTTCCAGTATTGACACCTTACATAAGACAAAACTTGGAATAAATAGAGGAAGTGTAGACATTTGAAAAGACACATTTCACACTAGTGAGTAGGGGTTGAACACTCCACTCCATCGTAAAACTAAAAAATAATATCTGTATGTGTGTGCATTGTGTGTAACTACTTACGAGATAATAAAAAACATTTGATTTTACTATTAATCTCAATTCGTTTTTTTTATATATATTTTGAGAAGACCCCTTGTTTTTCGTCAACTGTAATTGTAAGTCTAAGTTTAATCCTAGGTATTGACATAGCTTCAAATGTCTAATAACAACTAAAAGCATCATGTATCTATGACTAATACTCCGTTCACATTTTGCCTTTTTAAACTGGGTTTGACCCGGTTAACCTGTGTTACATTTAGAAAGTGAGAACGCTTTAACCCGGGGCGAATCCGGAATGAAATTACCCGTCATTTGGGGTGGAGTTAATGTGGTGCGAACCCGGGATTACTACCTGACCTCTAAATGTGAAAGCAAAGTGAAGTAAATGTGAAGTTGTTGCTGAAGTGACATATGATGTTTGCTTAATTAAGTCTTCAATGTGACGTGACTATAATATCAAGTCATATATCGAATGACGTCATATTTTGACAGTTGTCTAGTAACGGCCTTGATAAAAAGAAACCAAGACGTTCTTCTTAATCATCGTCTTATTTCAATTTAGAAGAGAAAGAAGAACTTGTTTTGTTGTGTTGTTCTTTTGAGTTTCATTTAGAAGAAGAAATTGAAAGTTTGAACTTTAATCGATTTTATATGAACTTTATAAGTTTCCAAAAAAATCTGAAATTTGTTTACAGCCATTTTAACCACGTCATGTACAGCAGTTCATTGTTTTTTTTTTGGATGGAACTAGGGATGAAATCAATCCAGAATTTTTTTCATTTTTCAAAGATTTTTTAAACACGTTATTCTCAATTTAAAACACGATTCTATTCAATAGTCATAAACTCTACCAAAATACTACGAATTTCAAAATATCTTCGTCGTCGGCATGTCAAAATATTTGTATATCAAATTAATCCATTTCTATATTAAACACTATTTATATTGTGCTACACTAGGTTAACTTGTATAGTCATACAATAATGTATACAGTCACCTGCATTTATACTTAGTATCTCAACTTAAAATATTCAATTATCAATATGTTTTCGTCTTTTTTAAAACGCTTGTAGGTATTGTGTCCTGTCTGTATGAACATATTCTGTATTTACCTTATATGAACTATGTCATAGATTATTGGTAAAGCGAGAATTTTTCGATAAGGAAAATTTACTTACATTTTATTCACGATGTATATTTAAGGTTCCACTTCTTTATTATTTAAAGTTCTTTGTATTTGTATTCTTTAAACTGATTTGTATATTATAGTGACCTACATACTGTTATCATTCTAATTTTAACCCGACTTTATTGATTGTGTATCGAAGGTTATGAACAGTTATTTAAACTTAAGTATACACTGACGTTTTTTAATAACTACAAACGAATAAAATAAAACAAATCAGGTACAATAATTTCAAACCTCAATAGGAGTAAATTCTACTGCATTAGAATTATAGGCAGTTCAAAACGGTACACAATTAGAGATAAGTTGTATCCGGCAAATGGATGGAAATGTTACACATAATTGTACCTAAAGTTGCCTCTGCACAAGTTAGAAGTTTAAGATGAATCATACCGTATTGCTCTCCTCTAGCAGATTTTCCTAACAAAACAAAACACAAAAACTTGCGTCGCTATTAACTCAAAATATATCTCACTCTCTAGATAAGATGAGAAGGCACTCAACCCAGAAGTGACTTTGTGTGTTTGATTGGAGTCAACCCATGTATGCTAGTTATTTCGCGAAATATAAATGATCAGAATGAATCAAATCAGAGATTTCCTGTTATCGACACACCACAATAGGTACAACGAGAAATGTATATCATCAGACAATAGAACAAAATGAATAATTAAACCTATGAAAATTTGGCTTTTTTCCAGTTAATTGGTTTCAAAAATTTTTGAAATCCAATCAACAGTGACATCACTTTTTTGAAGCAATAATTCATTCTGCGGCCGTAGTTAAGGGACAATCGAACTTAATTGTAACATTTAGAAGTTGAACTAGGGATGAAATCAATTCAGACTTTTTTTCATTTTTCAAAGATTTTTAAACACGTTATTGTCGATTTAAAACACGATTTTATTCAATAGTCATAAATTCTACCAAAATACTACATAATTCAAAATATCTTCGTCGTCGGCTCTGTCAAAATATGTGTATAATTTAGGTTCCACTTCTTTATTATTTAAAGTTTTGTGTATAGGTATTCTAAACACGTATTTGTATATTATTGTGACCTCTACATACTGTTATGATTCTAATTTTAATTCGACATTATTGATTTTGTATCAAAAGTTATGAACAGTAATTTAAACTTATGTAAACATACAGAAAATAGAACAAAATAAATAATCAAACCTGTAAAGATTTTTCTTTCTAACGTTTATCTAAAAATAAGTATTAGCTGTTTAACTGAACTTAGTATTTAAAAGTACAATAAATCAACAGGTGTTTTTATCGCCCGCAGTGGGGGGTGGGGGAGGGGGATGAGGCCAAAGTAAATACAAATTCAAAACCATTGTTGAAACGGAAAATAGGGGGGCGAAAGTAAATATTGATTTAGAACCATTGTTGAAACTGAAACTACACAGTTCTATTGTGTATCATTTACAAGTAGAAATGTTAAACTGGGTTCGACCCGAATTAGTTTATGCGGGGTTCACACATTGCCGATTATTGCTCCCGTTTGAGATCAGACAGCGATACGACATGAAAAGTGAAAAAGTCGGATTAGTATCCTCAATTATCTGGAATGTCCTATTATTGTCTGAACGCAATCGTTTTAGTTCGTAACAGATTCCTACTGGTCGGGAAGGGTCTGAATAGTTCGGCAAAGCACCCCGACAGTTAGGTGCGTCCCGTAACATTCGGGGAAACTCAGCCGATTTTGTCTAGTCGGATTACAATCGTGCCTATGTCGTGACAGATTCTGCTGTATCGGATCGAATTCCTAACAATGTTCTGTGTATTCGGGACGGTGTCCTGTGGAACGGGAATGATCTGGAGAAGTCCCGACAATAACAGAATACAATACGACTGAGACCAGACAAAGCCGTTTGCAATGCGATAGAGCAGACCGTGATAGGATTACGTTCCGACAGTACCTGATCATCCCGATTATGCCGACAGTTTTCGAACGGATAACTTCCGTCAGCGTCGGTTCACTGTCTTGTCACTATCTGATCTCTGTCGGATTACATTCGGTAGAATCGGGACACAGTCGTGACAGACTCGGTCGAATTTTACCTGGCGAAAGATACAAATCGAATTTCCATCCACGATTCACAGGATCTTGATCAGACTTTTGACAAATTTTAATCGGGAATGGTCCTGTCAAGGACGGCAGTAAAAATCGTGAATGTGTGACCCCAGCTTAACCTGTGTTACATTTAGAAAGTTAGAACTCTTTTACCCGGGGCGAATCCGGAATGAAATTACCCCTCATTTGGGGTGGAGTTAATGTGGTGCGAACCCGGGATAACTACCTAACCTCTAAATAAGAACGCAAAGTGAAGTTA
The DNA here is from genome assembly GCA_019925275.1 of Mytilus edulis. Taxonomy (NCBI): domain Eukaryota; kingdom Metazoa; phylum Mollusca; class Bivalvia; order Mytilida; family Mytilidae; genus Mytilus; species Mytilus edulis. Next base: position 30,392,833 of record CM034354.1, read on the forward strand.
ATGTGAAGTTGTTGCGAAAGTGACATATGATGTTTGCTTAATTAAGTCTTCAATGTGACGTGACTATAACATCAAGTCATACATCGAATGATGTCATATTTTGACAGATGTTTAGTAACGGCCTTGATAAAAAGTAACCATTACGTTCTTCTTAATCGTCATCTTATTCAAATTTCGAAGAGGAAGTAAAACTTGTGTTGTTGTGTTGTTCTTTTGGGTTTCATTTTGGAAGAAGAAATTGAAAGTTTGAACTCTAATCGATTTTATATGAACCTACTGCCATTTTAACCACGTCATGTGGAGCAGTTCATTGGATTTTTGGCTGAACTAGGGATGAAATCAATTCAGACTTTTTTTTATTTTTCAAAGATTTTTAAACACGTTATTCTCAATTTAAAACACGATTTTTTTCAATAGTCATAAACTCAATCAAAACACGACAAAATTGTGTCCTGTCCGTATGAACCCTATTCTGTATTTACCTTATATGAACAAAGTTCAGAAATATTGATACCATACCATGAAAAAGTGGGTTTATGGTCAATTTATCAAACTATATGAAACAGACACACATCTATCTATGATACTAGATACGAAATAAATATATAAAGGTCGACCTCTGATGAGGGTTTACCTTGGATTATTCCCGAAAGAAACCCGAAACATTGCATATTAAATTCTAATGAATTAAGCAATAACAAGTACGTAGAGTCAGGTCAGAAATATTGATACCATACCATGAATAAGTGGGTTTATGGTCAATTTATAAAACTAAGTTATTGGTAAAACAAGAATTTCACTATAAGGAAAATTTACTTATATTTTATTCACGATGTATTTTAAAGCTTCCACTTCTTTATTATTTAAATTTTTGTGTATAGGTATTTTTAAAACTGATATATTGTATATTGTTGTGACCTACATACTGTTATGATTCTTATTTTAACCAGACAATATTGATTTTGTTTAAAAGGTTTTATGACCTTAACATTGCTAAAGTATACACTGACGTTTTAAAAAATTACAAACGAATAAAATAAAACAAATCAGGAACAATAATTTCAAACCTCAATAGGAATAGATTATCCTGTATCAGAATTATAGGCAGTTCATAACGGTAAACATTTAGAGATAAGTTGTATCCAGAAAATGAATGAAAAAATGCTACACATAATTGTTTTGTTTATAGGCGTTCTTCAATCTGAATTGTATATTATTGTGACCTACATACTGTAATGATTCAAGTTTTAACCCGACATTATTGATTTTGTTTCAAAGGTAGTGAACAGTTTTTGAAACATAAGTAAACAAACAGAAAATAAAACAAAACAAAGCATATGATCAAACCTATGAAGATTTTGCTTTAATCCTGTAAACCGGTTTCAAAATTTGTTGAAATCCAATCTACAATACACATTATCGCTATTTGTCCGCCATTGCTGGAAATCACACAGGTTCCCGTAAAATTTTGACGTCATAAACCAAAATGTCTGACGCCACAATGGAAAAGTGATTGTTGTTGACGTCAAAAGTTCAAGCGGACGGGTCAGCCGGGAATAGCGATAAGGTGTATGGCCCCATTCTATTTTGTATACAATTAGACTACGGCCGTAGTAAATAGACAATCGAACTAAAGTGCAACATTTACAAGATAAAAACCAAAGACACAAACTACAAGACCAAAATAAGTTACAAAGAGAACTTCATCCTGTTCATATACACTCAAAATTGAGCAAGACGAACCCCACCCTAACAAAAATCCCAAAATAAGTAAAAGCTGTTTAACTGAACTAAGTATTTAAAAGTACAATAAATTAACAGGTGTTTTCTTTTATCGTCCGCAGGTTTTTTTTGTTTGTTTGTTTTGTTTGTTTTGTTTGGGTTTTTTAACGAGAGGGAATGAGGCGAAAGTAAATACAGTTTTAAGCCATTGTTGAAACTGAAACTACACAGTTATGTTGTGTATCATTCACAAGTAGAAATTGAAAGTTTGAAATCTATTTAATTGTTTACTGCCACTTTACCTACGAAAGGAAGGGTTCATTCGACTTTTGGTTGAACTAGTGATGAAATGAATTCCGACTTTTTCATTTTTCAAAATGATTTTTTTTTACAATTTAAAATCAAACTCATTCAATACTCATAAACTCTACAAAAAATACTACAAAATTCATGATATATGTACTAATCATAATCCACCAAAATATCAAATCAAATTTATATTACATACACTATATGTATACCGCTACACTAGGTAAATTTGTATAGTCATTCAATAATGTATACAGTCACCTGCATTTACACTTAATATGTTGACTTAAAGTATGGAAGTATTGAAGTACATATATTTTTTAGACTTTTTTAAACGCTTTTAGGTATTGTGCCCTGCCTGTATGAATCCCATTCTGTATTTACCTTACATGAACTATGTACTAAGTTATTGTTAAAGCGAGATTTTTTCTATAAGGAAAATTAACTTACATATTTTTCCTGATGTATATTTTAGGTTCCACTTCTTTCTTATTTAAAGTGTTGTGTAAAGGTATTTTTAAAACTGATTTATATACTATTATGAACTACATACTGTTATGATTCGTAGTTTAACCTGACATTATTGATTTTGTTTCAAAGGTTATGAACAGTAATTTAAACTTAAGTAAACATAAAGAAAAAAATAAATAATCCAACTTATCCTGTTAACTGGTTTCAAAATTTGTTGAAATCTAATCTACAATGACCCTATACTATTATGTAATAAATTATACTACGTCCGTAGTAAAGGCACAATCGAACAGAAGTGCAATATTTACAAATTGAGAACCAAAGACAATAAATCAACAGGAGTTTTGTATCGCCCGCAGTTGAGGGGGTGGGTGGGAATGGAGCCAAAGTAAATACAGATTTAAAACCATGATTGAAACTGAAAATTAAGGAGGGGGGGGGGGGGGGGGGGCGAAGGTTAATATTGACTTACAACCCTTGTTGAAACTGAAACTATACAGTTCTATTGTGTATCATTTACAAGTAGAAATTGAAAGTTCATTTTTCATAGATTTTTTTACATTTTATAATCAAATTCATTCAAAATGCATAAAATCTTCAAAAACTACTACAAAATTCATGATAAATGTACTCTTCGTAATAGGCTCTGCCAAAATATTTGTTTATCAAATCAATTAATTTATATTACATACACTATATGTATACCGCTACACTAGGTAAATTTAGTCATTCAATTATGTATACAGTCTCCGGTATTCACTTAGTATGTTGACTTAAAGTATTTAATTATAGATATATTTTCCTGCCTAAACATACATAGAACAAATGACACGGGAAGAAAAACTAAGTAATAGTAGGATCAATTCCTTTTTTGTTTAGATTGTGAAGCGAGTTCTCCTTCTGACATCATTGCATTACTATATATAAATCAATCATTATATTCAGTTGTCAGCCGTGTGTGTTGATCAATAAATATTTTAATGGTTCGTTTCGTTTGTTATTGCTATTTCATTCTTCCAGCGTCCATTGCATGTATATCGTCATAGCACGAAGATAAAAGAAATAGAAAAGGATCGAAACAAGAATAAATTCGGTGGAAAATCTGCTGAATTGTGTCCTGATTACTCATATTATTGTGAGAGCCAGTCAATGTGGGTTTAGACATAAACTAGACAGCGAGCTATATCTCGATTTTATACTGGCGGAAAAAGTGCGGATCAAAAAATGAAGGAAATGAGTCTTAATTTTGTTAATTAATAAACTACTATAACTGATTCACATAGTATATATATAAAGGCTCGTCAATCTGCCAAAAGAACTAATTAAAACTCAATCAATAACATTTTCAACAACAGAAAAGGTCTGTTAACAGTGAGGAATATGGCAGTTGTTTTCTTTTCACTTAATGTGTTTTAGCTTTTGATTTAGCTTTTAGATACGGGCATTTCCATTTTAAGTTTTCCATAGAGTGCGATATTTTTGTCTTTCTATTTTGTTAAAGGGACAGTCAAACTCATAAATCGAAAATAAACTTACAACACCATGGTTAAAAATGAAATAGACAAACAGACAAACAGACAAACAATAGTACACATGACACAACAAAGAAAACTAAAGAATAAGCAACACGAACCTCATTAAAAACCAGGGGTGCTCTTTAAATGTTTGTGCAGTCACTTCAACTATATTGCTTCACCTTATTAACTATAGCGTTAACTAAACTGTTACAACGAATACTATAATATTTAATAATTAAGTTATGAATGTAACGCGTCTTCTGATTGGCACATACTATTTATTTTGTGAATTAGATATAAGATGATGGGACATTGATTGATAACTTAACTATCTGAAAGGGGAAAAAATGCAAAACAACATCAGATTGTCTTTAAATGTTTGTGCAGTCACTTCAACTATATTGCTTCACCTTATTAACTATAGCGTTATATATACTGTTACAAAGAATACTATAATATGTAATAATTTAATTTTGAATGTAACGCGTCTTCTGATTGACTGCCGTCGTTTTGTTTACCAGCTAATAGACATAATTTAGTCATGTGACCGTGTAGTCATCAACGTTGTTTCCATGTTTTACTCCCGTTTAAAATGGAATTTAAGATTAAGTTACAAGAAATGATTGTAATATTTTATCTGTCTATTCGAAATAACATAAAAGAATTGTGGTGCACACTGTAAAATAACACGCTACGTAGGTTATCCAGTTTGCACCATATTTTTATGATTTTTCTTTATAGACAGAATAAAATATTACAGTCATTCCTTAAATATAAAAGAATATGTATTAATACATGTTACTGTATAAACATCAAAATCTATACGAAATGTATACAAGAAAACGAGTTCATAAAAAGACTAAATAAATTTAAGTACGATGATGACAATATGCACAGTATGTATTTCTAAACAATCACCTGATCTCTTAAATTAAGAATAGCTACGTGATCAGAGGATTTGTGTCTGGAGTTTATATCATTGGTTTGTCTGATTTTAATACGATATATCATCAATGTTATATGTGAAGTGTTCATGAGCGTGTACTTATGAAAAAGTTTAACTTACATCGCATCTTCCATGTTTAATCCATTTTTGTGACTAGATTTAATATAGTGTGAAAATATTCTGCGACACAGATACAAATTTCTATTAATAGCTAATTATAATTGATTGTACATCTATCTAAGTGTTAAAGTCCGTTCTATATTATGTACACTGAACAATTAAATAGTATACACCCGATAACACGGCCGACACTCGGCTAACCGAGAGGTTGGTCAGTTAATCTATATTGAGGTTGCGGCTATATTGGCGGTTGGTCTGTTAATCGGGTTGGCTAAAGTCTGTTAATCAGGTGTTATCGAGAAAATCATTGAAAGTTCAGCATGTTTCATTGTATAACTTTCTAAATAAATTTTCATCATAAAAAGTATTCATGTCTAACAAAACAATTCAAGGTACTGAATTCAGTGGTGTAATTATTATTTTTCTAGCTTCGATGTATGATCTATAAAATGAAAAGGCGGGTTACTCATCAATAAATTTATACACATTTTACACACATAAAATGTACACAAAATGACATATTGGTTAAATTTACTTGCATTCAATATTTTGAACATCGACAAAAGAAAGGCATTATGTTTGTTAACCATATTGCTATCATTGTGTGAAAAATCTACACGAAAATCTGTATTTTGGTGACATACATCAATCTTTATTTAAAACCTGGTCTGTTAATGGGTCGGATGTATAAAACCCGGTCTGTTAGTTGGTCTGTTAAGAGTTATGAATGGCAATAAGAGTATAATTTTATTGCTATGTGGGGTGTTATCGGATCAAATGAGTAGGCTCAAGACGAGCGGCTAAAATATACGAAAACAAAACATGAGCAATAAAACATAACATATACGGAAACAACACATGAAATTGAAAATTGATAAAAATGGTTTCAAAAAGTGTAATAATAAAGTAATATTAATTTCATCCAAGAATGATCGCATATATCATGTTGGTTCTGTTAAATTGTCATGAATGACACAAATTTGTCATCTACATTGGTAACCAGTATATAAATCAGAGATAAACGTCTCAATGTACCTAAACATCAGTAAGTAAAATATATTGGGATGACAAAATATGAAAAATAAAGAAAGAATAAAGAGTAAGATAAATAAAATGTAGAAAAAAATGACATAACAATTTAAAGAATACAGAAATAAAAAATACCCCCAATCCGGACCCTCATGGTATACACGAAAATATGGATGGAAACGCAGAATATAGAATAATATATAAGGACAGTAGAGAGCGAAACATTGCTAAAAACGAGAGAAAAATAATACTTGTTTAAGAATACACACATGAAACTCCGATGGCTATTGAAACAGTAACGGATTGCGATGTACTTATATTGGTGACAAATACTAGAAGTTTACATGTATGGTGTAAAGTTTACGGACAACTATGGTGGCAGGTTAATGCCATTTTGCGTTTAAGCTCTTTAGCGTTTTCGCCTTACATATTCTATATGGCGAAAACGCGAAATTGTGAAATCGAAAACGCGAAAACGCGAAACTGATTTCTCGTTTTCGACTTCACGATTTCGTGTTTTCGCCCTAGATAATATGAAAGGCGAAAATGCAAAATGGACTTCACCGGCCACCATAGACAACTGTAGTTCTCCTCTGCACTTATGTAGAAAGGAACTAAACGGAATAAAATGAATTGAAACTTAAAACAACCAAATGTAACTGCATTCGCTCCTTTCCGTTTACTTCTTTAGAGTGATTTGTAAACAACATATGATTAAGTAATAGAAGAAAAGAACCAATTGGATGATGCTGACGAACTAGGGTTTAACTTCCAGTGACAAATATCATGTTTATATGTGAACGAGAACACGTTATATGTAACCTGTGTTGTATTAGAAAGACACTTTCAGTCGGAATTGAGAATGTGCTACTTCGAACAGACACAAAAATTAAGGCTGATTGAAAACGTCAATAAAAAATTCATGCATATTTCAGAGGCCAATCCATACCACACTAGATTGAAGTGACACACCCTTCACTAAAGTGCAAAGAAATTCAAAATAAAAATGCTCTTTCTAGGATACTGTGGCACCGTATTGTCATTTTTATTTACTCAGGAACATCTCATTCTTAAATTTTTCAAGGGGAAAATATAAAGATAGCAAAAGTATTGTCGTGGCTAAATAACTCTTAACTGACACAATTTCAATTGTCCAACCCATTAACAGACTTTATTCCCATAATTTTCACTAAAACGTGGTATTATTCACGTTATTTTACAATTATGAAATATTTACTAATGTTAATTTATTGTTTAGAACCACAGTACGATTTTTTGTCCTTTAAATGATATATAAATTTCTTTGTTTCGCCTTTTATTCAAAAAATTGCTATGCGTATCAGCATAAATTCTACATACTTGCGCGACGCCTTTTAGTTTTACTGAAAACTGCGCAGACTAAAAATTGTTTTTACAAGTGCAAAATGTTCTATGATAGATATCATTTTGTCAGACACTTTTCTTTTTTTTATTGGGTTCTTATAACATGCCAAAAATCTGTATATTTAATAGAATTTAACATTAAATTAAGCGTTTTACTCTTAACAGACGTATAACCAACCCGATTAACAGACCAATCGCCCATATAGCCGCATACTCATTATAGATTAACCGACCAATCTCTCGGTTAGCCGAGTGTCGGCCGTGGATAAACGAAATATAGATAAAGTATGCACACGAACCTTACACAAACGAAGTATAAAAGTATTATCATCTGCTCCGGTATAACAACTATTACTGTTTCTATTACGGTAAAATCTAATAGAATAAATTACTGAATTAACGTTAACCTGCAGAGATATCGCCATTCAAATTTACTGGATTTACTAAAGACACTACAAATAATTTTGATCGTGTACATCGCAATTATATACTTGAAAACAACAGATGTAATGACCCAGACAATTTGCGAACATATGATATTCACTTGACGTTTGCATGCGGTTTCTTAATCATGGAAGCTTATTGGAAGTTTACACATGCCTAGGGTCGTGATGTTCAAAATAAACTTGAACGTGAACGAGGAATAAAACTAACGAATATAGGCCATGTGTAAATGAGCAACAAATATATGGCTTCCATAAATTGTCATAATAGGACAAATACGAAAACTGAAGGGTTTGTATGCCGTGTGTGTGGTTGTTTATTTTTACATCCCTGTTAGACCAGTAGTATACATGAATTTCAAATATATGGTCTTTTTTATTAATCAACTTTTTTTAAAGTATGAGTTATTCAAAATAGTAATGATTGTTATCCAAGACAAAGATTACTAGCCGTATTTGGCACACCTTTTGTTTATAATATTGGGTCCTCAACATGCCCAATACTCTTTGTTTTTATACAAGTTTTGCCTTATAACTGTCTTTTATCTGAACATCACTGACTTGTCTTGTGTAGACAAAACGGACGTATCATATTATAAACCTTGTTCCATTGATAACTAATTAGACAAAAAACTAAATCATTCTTATAAATCTGTAATTTGCATGAATTATTTCTGAAATAACCGCTAGAAAATAATGTATTTAGTCTTTTAAATTACCAAACCTAACTTAAGTATTTTTTTATTTACATTTGTTTCTCGTAAAATCGAATCCTCACTTTTTTGTAACTAAGGAGTCGCCATATTGACTTGCAAATATGCGAATAATGCCATAGAATAGAACATCTAACAACACTTTGTTTTATCGTTTTCATTAGTATAACGTCATGTTTTGATATGCCTTAAATGCGCTTAAATAAAATTTTGCGCAATTTTATTTTAGTTTGATTTTATAGATTTATACGAGTTCTTGTTTTTATTATTTTTGTTATGCATCATACTAAGTGCAACTGTTCAGTAGACTGGTCAATTGCAATTGTAAAAGCATTGTAATCGGCATAGCGTTTGCAACTTGGTTATGATACATGCTGATTTACGTAAGAGGTATATTGTAAAATCCACTAGTATGTATATCTCTGAGTCTGGGCTAAGTAAAGATGTATCGAACATTTTACCATGGTGTTGTTCACAGTGCGAAGGAAGCACATCATATTATAATTCAAGAGTAATAGAAGCAACATGAATATATTGGTGCAACATAAATTGAAGAAAAAGATTAAGAAAATCAATGGGAACAAACGTTCAAGGGTTATACAGATGCAACTTTTTTAAAGGGAAAGAAAAGTACAGATTTGTCGGATTTCAATAATTTAACATGACCTCAATTTGATTAACAAGGATGTAAATTACCAATTACAAGCATAACTAACTTGCTTTTTTTCCATTGTGTATGTTTCTAGACATGTTGACATTACTTTGGTTACAATGTATTATCAACTTTCCATTAACCTTAGGCAAGTACAATCATTAATAGGAATATTAAGTTACATGATCTTTACGGAGCATCTCTAGATTAACAAAGCATATAAAGAAAAAAATATCTATACAAAATATCTGCCAATCGATGATTATTAAAAAGCTATACTAATAATGCTACATTTTGTGGTGCCTCATAGATGGGTTTTGTACTTAGATGTTCCTATCGTTCCTTTGCTTTGCTTTCATAGTTGATGTGTTTTCCTAATTTTTTCAACTTATTTTTATTTTTTTATTGATTTATGATAGTTGCATACAATTTTTATTATAAAGATGTCACATTATAAATCTTTGCTATTACAATGTACAAGATCACATGTATAAGCTTATAAATATACACGAATTATAATTTGATTTTTATTATGCTATAAACAACTGGACCAAGCAGACAATGCGGAAGGCCACTAATGGGTCGTTAATGCAGCGGTAAACTCCTGCACCCGGATGCATCCTTCAGCTAGCCCCATAACAAATGTGTATACTAATTCAGTGATAATTGACGTCATACTACATTCCGAATTATACACAAGAAACTAAAATTAAAAATGATACAAGAATAACAAAGTACAGTGGCTCCTGACTTGATACAGGTTAAAACATGCGGCGGGGTTAACACGGGGTTAAACCCTCCACCTATACCTCCAACCAATGTAGAAAAAACAAACGCACAACAGTACGCATAGTAAAATTCAGTTTAAGAGAAGAAGTTGTCTGCTGTCAGAATAGGAAACAAAAGAAAAAAATGACAATAATGCAAGAATATCAACAAACTACTAGTACTTGCTAACATGCAAGCTCCAAACCTCAATCAAAATGATTGAAATTTTACGTCTTCATCAAATGAATATCAGACACAATATGTTAGGAGTTTAGTATCATACCATCATAAACTATATGAGAAGAACATTACCCAGTCATGCCAACAACTGGTTTAAAAATAAATGTGTTTAATTCCGATGCAAAGACACTATACGTGAATCAATATCGAAACAAAATATGCAATCTTTTAATGACCTAATAACAGCATCGTAACTATATCCTTTCTTAATAAGTTCGTTTAAAGGTGTGGTAAGCTTTTGAGTTGAATTCTGACAATTTTGGAATTCCTGGTGTAATAATTTTTCAGTAATACATAAATTCCATTTAATAAAATCTAATACGGTGATATATACTCGAGCGAATCGTAGAAGTTGAGATATATAAACACCATTAATTGACAAGGAAACGTCACATTCAAAAATAGATAATAAACGATAGGAAATGAAGAACGCTTCCGGATTCGGGGGTTTCTTGCTGTAAGACCCGTTAGTGGCCTTCTGCCGGTTTGTTGTCTGTTGACACATTTCTCATTTCTATGCTCAATTTAAACATTACCCTAACTCTAACCATAACCCTAACCATAACCATAATTCTAACCCGAAACTCGCGTCTGGCGTACTAAATTATAATCCTGGTACCTTTGATAACTATTTACACCACTGGGTCAATGTTTCGTCCTCGAGGGTATCACCAGCTCAGTAGTCAACATTTCGGTATTGACATGAATATCAATAATGTGGTCATTTTTATAAATTTCCTGTTTACAAAACTTTAAATTTACCCAAAAACTAAGGATTTTCTTATCCAAGGCAAAGGTAATTACCTTTGCCGTATTTGGCACAACTTTTTGGAATTTTGAATCCTCAGTGCTGTTCAACTTTGTACGTGTTTGGCTTTATAAATATTTTGATATGAGCGTCACTGATGAGTGTTATGTAGACGCAACGCGTGTTTGTTGTACTAAATTATAATCCGGGTACCTTTAATAACTATTTACACCAATTAGTCGATGCCACTGCCGGTGGACGTTTCGTCCACGAGGGTATCACCAACCCAGTAGTCAATATTTCGGTGTTGACATGAATATCAATAATGTGCTCATTTTTATAAATTTTCTGTTTACAAAACTTTAAATTTTCCTAAAAATTAAGGATTTTCTTATCCCAGGCAAAGATTACCTTAGACGTATTTGGCACAACTTTTTGTAGTTTTGAATCCTCAATGTAGTATAATTATTTTGATATGAGCGTCACTGATGAGTCCTATATAGACGAAACGCGCGTCTGTCGTACTTAATTACAATCCTGGTACTTTTGATAACTAATTATATCACATGATTAGAACTTTGAAAATTACGTCATCAGTATCATTTTTGAAACATAAACATTTTCAGTCAGTTAACAAATGAATAAAATGTATGTTGTTTTTTTAAAATAAAATAAAATATTATAAAATAAGAATAAAACAAAACAATCTAGTATGAAGCTTTTAAAGCTCATCAATTTATTTTTAGTAATTCTAAATCATTACTGTAAATAAGAACTGCTACCTATTTTGACAGTTATTGCAACAATCCTTGAGCCAAATGGTATGAGAAGATGTGGTATGATTGCCAAGGAGACAACTCTCAATTTAAAGTCACAGTTTGTAAAGTTTAACCATAAAACTTTGTTTGTAGGTTGACTTGACTTATGCCTTATGACTGGTTGGAGATACAAAAAAACTTGATGCGTTGACAGGGTCGTCCGCTCTTTTTATTCATGTACCACTCAAATTACAATTCATACACAGTCAATTTACAAAGAGGACACAATCGGTTAAAATACAGACTGCATATTAAACATCGTACTGCTTATTTAATTTATGTAAATATATTGAAGGGGTCGATTTCATTCATTCTCACGTTAACTCTGGTGGAGCAGACTGTTTAGCACGGGCATATTAATGACGTGTGTATACGATGAACTTGCACGACCTCAAGTTAGATGTTGCCGTTTATCAAATACAAGCTATAACCGGATTTATGATGGATTTTATTGGCTTAAATGACTAGCACAAAGATCCTGAATACAAGAAGTGTTATTTTCTTGTACAATGAACATTTGTTATCCATGAGCAGTATTTTATAAATAGATCAGATCATGTTTTATAGTGCAATTAGACAGGACGGCTACTGGATAAATCAATCGAAATTATATGCAAAATATGAACAAGGGGAAATAAGTGTCAAAATAAACTACAAAAAGGTCGATGAGTAAATAAAGGAAGTATCATACATGGTAGTAAAATTCCAACATGTACATATTTGTATGAACTTCTACGAAAACGACAAAAGTTTTGATTTATAAGCATGAACACAAATTATATACATATGGGTATAGGTCATTAAGTAAAATACATTTTATACTTGATCATTGATACTATCTTAGATTTAAACTCACTGTCAACTTTGCATTTAATTATCATTATTTGGATGCTGTTTGTGAATTGATGATGTCAGCTTCTCTATATTGCTGAAAGCACTTCGAAGATCTTGAGAGAGAAATTACGACAACTTATTAATGGGTCTTAGTTCAAAGTAAAATACTGCATCAGTTTGTTTTTTGCAATTTAATTATTATTTTAGTAAACAAAATATATCACCTTCTGATTTAGTTTTAAATATAGTATTATTGTAGAGCCTTTTGTTCTCATTTGTGTTTGCATTGTTATTTTCGCAAGATTTTGATTCCCTTTCTCCTTTTGAAAAATATTGAGAAATTGTGCATTCACTACTAATTGCACTGTTTCTATGTGTTTCTTGAGAATTTTGCAATTCTTTTTCAGATATAACCGTTACATCCGATTGGTTATAATTACAGATAATGTCTGTTCTATTGTGCACTGTTGCTAATTTAAGATATTCTCTAACTTTCGGTGGTGACATTTTTATCAGAGGTTGATATGGATTTAGGTAATCTTGCGTTGTTTCCTGGGGATATTCATTGGAAGAGGAGGTACTATTCCCACTAATTACGGAATGACAAACCTCCCTCAAACTAGTTCCGCGGCTTCTCACAGTAGCAGTTGAAAGTAAACGGCAAGTGATGTCATGGTTTTCAGAACTTTTGTTTTCATCATTCCGAATGGTACTTGAATCTGCTATAACATCAAGATAGTTAGCTGACATTCGAAGTCGCTGTATGTGCTGATCATCTAACATAGCCTCCTCATCGATATCGTTATATAAACGTTCCTCCATATCAATAGCCTGACTATTTTGGGGTGATGAAGGATTTTGTTCTTGGTGTTCTTGGATCACACTAGTTTTCTTCCTCTTTGTTAGGGTCTTATATTTGAAGAAAAAAAAGCACAAACATATCCCAAAAAATACTACTAAAAGTGATAATGTAATGTAAACAATTATTTCTCTCGACAACAGCCCTGAAAAAAAAACATCAATACAGATGAAAAATACATGAGTATTGTTTAAAATAAAACAGAAACGGAAATGATTGTGAAAATGAATCTGAATCTGTTTTCCAAACATATATTAGGGAAAATGCCTTTAACATATTTAAAAGAAACAAATTCTAGCTTCCTAAATATTTTGTAAACTCATATAAATTCAGTTGAATTATACATTCAGTGATTGATGATATTGATAAAAAAAAAAGCAACAAATTACAAAACTGAAATTAGGGACAACCCATTTTTAATCTTGATATGCATTATGTTCATGTTTACAATTACTTTGGTTCTTGTTTCTTTTTTTTTCTTTCTTGCATGAATCGGCGTATATTTATAAATACTTACTAAGCAAGGTTCAACAATGCATAAACAATCTTTACATTGTAGAACAAAGCCTGGCAATGTAATAGTTTAATCTTACCTTGAACACTTCTATCTTTGTTTTCCCCGCTTGTACTTGTACTTGCATGTAGGTCACCAGGCAATGTTGTTATTTCTGAAATCAGAACAATGATTAATTAATCTTTTGAATGATATTACAGTAAAATTATGGGTGGGGGTGTGTATCTATTAATCATTATCACTAAAGTAAATGCATTTTTAAAACAGGTGGATAGATATTCCTTACTTCTCTATTTTGTTTTAAAATATATTAATAATGTTCATATTAAGGTTATGTAGTATTACTGTTAGTTGATTAACGTGTTACTGACCAGATGTTTGATACAATGAGGTACGTGTTGTCGGTAGAACTACGATACAGCCATCAACACTGTCACATCTACAAATAAAAGCTGAATCAGATTTCTGATCTTTTAATCTTATTCAATGACAACCGGTCTTTGTAAGTGAGTAAGTTCTTAATTGACTTCCGTCACATCATCCATACTTTTTTTTCAAAGCTTTCATTAAAATTGTATATTTCTCTAAGGTCTTAATTTGACCTTAGATGGTTTTGACTATTGTAACTAAGGTACTTTTTGGTCTTCAAATATTTGATTGTTTTGATACTTGTATATTTTTTAGGCCAACTGTGGAAGTACATCTTGTTGATTGATTTGGAAAAATACAATTAGTAAAATATGTTGTCCTTATTTAGCACGAGGTCGTTGGAAATTCTGATAGAATACTTGTCAACAAATCACCATGAGTATTGATCATTTTGCTACTGACATGATTTTTAACATTCTGTGCAGAAAGTGTTGTCTTCAAACTAATAAATGATGTAAAACTATGAGTCTAAACCTCTTGTGAAAGATTGAAACTTCGATGTACAAATGATGTAGTTGGCTATTTTGATATGTCTCTATTTGGCATTAGAAATTCATATGTTTTGGTATTTATATATCCCTGGATTTCATTATAAATACAGGGAAGCACTTCGCACGTATGTAATGTATAAGATGATTTCTTATTGTTGTTTTTTCTCTATCACAGGGTCTTCATAAGATTTATAAGTAAATCTATGTTGATACTTTGCAACTTTCAAATTGTGTCAATGGCTCTTGATGTGAAATCCAATTGTCTTTTAACAAAATATTACTCAATAGTATAGTTGACTTAACTTGGTCGTTTGTAAATATGTGAAAAACAAAAAATAAGGAAGTTACAAATTTTAATTCTATAAAACTTTTATTAGGTCAAGGTGAAATTTTTAAAGTTTTTGTTCGTCATTATTTAGAATCCAAACATAAAACATACATTTCATTGTTTGAACAGAAACATTCATTGAGACATCTTTCACCATATGTGTTTTTCGAACAGGGCATACATTTCTGTCCAATTTCTGACGTGTATCCTTTAGGACAAACTGTAAAATAAAACATGGTATCTCGTCACAGCAGATTTAAAAAAAACTTAGCTTGATTTCGTTTATTATTTTATTTCTCCATATCCGTAACCAACCATATACAGTACTTACACTTTTTAAGATATATTCCAGATTTGTATATAACTTGGTTTTACCGCCTTTAAATTGATGGGGATACAATTTGTTAACGGACTACACGTAATGGGTCCTCTAGAAAATACATGATTAGTTACATCATAGGGTTAGCACATCATGGGTTTGTAAGGAGTTAATTCCCTTTCGAAACAAAAAAAGATGCCACAACTCTTCATAAAAACAACACCGTGTTGAGGAAAAAAGAGAACAAAGTGATGATGAAAGGTTGAAATATGTTCATAAAACATAACTGAATTTGTTCTTGTTGGCATAACGTAGTTACTTCCCTTTCAAAACAAAACAAAAAATAAATCTGAAAGTATTCAACAGACGAAAAAATTGATACCTATAATGAACGATTGAAATAAATTCATAAAACAAATTTAAAGCTAAAAAGTTAATATTGATGGCATTTGTTTTCTGTATAGACAAATGGAAGTATAATCTCTTGATCACTTTGATAGGCCGCTAGTAAAAATACCACATGTGAAGATAGTCGGTAAGATAAATTTGTTACAAGGTGTGCTAGTGATATTAAACAATATATATTGGGTCAGTAAATTCCGAATGCCCATATGGAATTTACTGACCAAATTTATATCGTATAAGGTCACTTACACACCATGTAACTAAAAACATAGATCATTATGTAATTATAAAAGTGAGGGAAATGTGTGAAATACTCTATATATATGCTTTTTAAATAATGTTTTATAGTTTGATATACAGATTAGTACCAAATCGTAAACATGAATTTCGTGTCGACATTAGGATTAAGTTTTCGATAGAGTTAATCACGGCAGTGACACAATTTGTAAGTTGTTTGTTAGATCAGGGTAATAGATTTGTTAATTTATGAAATAATGGAAAAACGAATCTTTAACACACGAAGTTGAAATTGGAGGTTAATTGTATGCTATGTGTAGGTTTATACAACTTTTTCATTTTCATTGTGTTTAATATATGCTATATACATTAGAATTGTTTTTAAAGTTGCTCTTGTTCAGATCCTGTTTGCCAGTACTGATCAATATAATATTTCAAGATTATTATTTCATATGAAGCTTAAATGTTTTGTGCTTTCTTATATTTCTTATCATCATAACACAATTCATACCCTACTCCAAAACTTCTTCTAAAATTTGGCAAATTTTACTTGTTGTCGTCACCCTATATGTTTAAGAAATAACAATAGCATAAACTTTTGCTGGTATAAATCTATATCCTGATAACATGTTTAACAAAGGTTGGTATACATCTGTATCCTGATAAAACATTTAACATAGGTATCAAGCTTATATTTGTATACGCCAGACGCGCGTTTCGTCTATATGGGACTTATCAGTGACGCTTTGATAAAAAAAAGACTGAAAGCCAAAACAAGTACAAAGTTGAAGAGCATTGTAGACCAAAAGACTGGAAAATCAGAGTGATCTATTAATTTCTAAATTTAAAAAAAATATATTACAACGTACCAACACAATAATTGCCCCTTTCTTCATAATCTGCACAGCAAACGCTCTTTATTTCACCGCTAGATGAAATTCAGATTCAAATTATATGTTTTGGTTATTCAATAAAACATACGTCTTACATACTTTAAAACGGAACCGTTCCAAAATCAAAATGTTAGGGTTTTGTTTTATTGACTGCTCAGAAATTCTTACTGTCCACGTTAATAATAATATCTTCTCAAAAGAAATCTACTTCTATCAATATAAATGAATTTTTCCATAAGATTGTTGTGTTTGTTTTATGGTAATCCATAAAAGCGCTTCGGATGCAAGAAATTATTAAACGTGTTGTTTTCCATTTTTTACATTACTGAGTCGATACCTCTGCTGGTGGACTATCAGTCCCCGAGAGTATCATCAGCTCAGTAGTCAGTACTTCGGTTCTGATATGATTTAACAAACATTACTGAAATTGTCGTTTTAAAAATTTTGTCATTATTAAGAAAAAAAGGTGACAACTCCCTCAGGCAAAGTTGGCTGCAGATGGATTTGGGTATTTATTTTAGGTGTTTTTACATATAGCTCTTCAACGGTTTCGGTACCTATACATCTTCGGATTTCAAATGTTTGGCTTTGAGCGTTCTTGATGAAGGTAAATCCAGAAAAGCGCATTTGAACGCAAGAAATTATAAAACGTATTCTTTTCAATTTTTTGTATTATAACACAACAAGTAGGAACCTCAAGTCAACGACAAAGGTAACATGCAATAATATAAGCCTTTTATCGTAGCGTATGCTGTTCTATTTTAGTATTTTCCTGTAACATCTCATTGCAATATAGCATTCATATATTCAGCCGGCATAACGCAACCACTAAAGAATAAATAAATCCTTAGACTTCATTTGTTAGTGCACGAGAAAGAAATTATCGTTTGATATTTAAATAACAAAATAGATGGTCTTTAAAACAAGAACTTATTTTCATAAGCATACCTTTCAGTCTTCAAATCACATGTAAAATCTCTACTTGATAACACTAATAAAACAAAACAAAAATCATCATGTTATTAGCATTATTAAACAATCTGTGGGTGTACTTAACAGATTTCTTCAAATTAGATCGAACACTACAAAGTCAAATTCAACGAAACGATATGAAGTAGAGAAATGATATACACCAAATTTCGTAAACTTCACCCTGTTCTCATAATTTTGTGAAGAATTTATTTGTTGATTGAGACTACATTGTTTATCAACATTATGAATTTGAGACCGATTAGCAAATACATATGCAAATGAATATTTCTCAACTGACATCATAGTTTTGTAGGTCCAGCATCTCGTTCGTAATTAAATATTTATAGATAGGAGGCTTTAATCACAATGACAACGTCCAAGAACCATTTTGGACCATTGAAATTGGAAATCAAATGGTATAATCTAAAGGAGAAGATTCAGTAAGACCCCTTTCTGGCCCCAAAATATAGTGGTTTTACAAAATTGTGAAAATGTAATATTTTAGCTATTTAGTGGAAAGAAGAATGCTTTTGCTACATAAATATGGGCTGTTTTTGACAATACAATGTACATATATCGGTTTCTAGCATCATAAAGTTATGCATAATTACTGAAATCTTCACAATTTTAACATTTTAATTAAATTTTAGACGTTTTCCGCATTCGTGTTCATTCATAATATTGAAATGTTATATAACATGATATAGTTGATGATAATACAAATGTATATAACATATATAAAAGTTAAGGATGCACAAGGATGCGACCACTTTCATTTCTGACAAAAAATGAAAGCTGAAAAGTGACGGTTTGTTGGCATATTTGATAGATTTTTCATATCGAAGCTTGAATCGGAGCGTGTTTAATGACCAAATCAGTTAAAATCGTTCACATAAACTAATTGAATCAATTGAAATATACAATTAAGTGTTTAAAAAGGCTCAAAAATCTTTCGTTAGATAAACGTGAAGTTTGAGGCCAAAATTGTTCCTTACAGGACCTACTTCTTTAACATAATTTTTGTATTTACAAAACTTCAAAAACTCTATGTTAATACGTGTAAGCAAGTTTGTATTTTATTCATAAATAGTACGCGTTTATCTTCGTATGCAAAGGGCAAGCAATGATGCCTGGTCATGTCTTATTCTTAAAAATAAATCTTGCACACATGCCTTTCCAGGTTAGGTTTTTTTAAAGATAGCTACCGTTATAGGATTGCTCATTATTAATGGCGTTCAGGTGCACAGAGTTAAACACGTCTGCCTCATTTTGGTTTGTGATGGAAGTTGTCGTTTGTCAATCATACCGCAAGTCCTTATGCAATTAGCATGCACACGTTTGAGTGCTTGACAATTGACATAAGATAACATAAACATGTTTTTTATGTTTCTTTATGTCGGTTGATTTTTTTTTATAAATTCATATACCAATAACTAGAACTTGCTTGCAATCCAACAATATACTATTTCTATAAAAACAGACATACATGTAGCTTGTAGAAAGAAAATTTAACTAGCTTTTAATTCAACATTATGCAGTATAATAAATGATGAAAGCGGTTTTTGTATTTTCTCTCTTAATGACGACTTTCACCTTTTAACTGCTCATTCGAGGTAATTTTGCATCATGTTTTCTTGAATGATCATTAGTCAATTCAGTGTCATACATACCTCTATTTAACTATAAACGTAATTGTATTCGGTATGTTGAC
Source organism: Mytilus edulis (assembly GCA_019925275.1). Lineage (NCBI taxonomy): Eukaryota > Metazoa > Mollusca > Bivalvia > Mytilida > Mytilidae > Mytilus > Mytilus edulis. Next base: position 30,412,704 of record CM034354.1, read on the forward strand.
ATAGTTATTGCATCGTACAGAGACAGTACACAGAACTAGTTATATACGGCTAGTGAAAAAATATTTTTTAGGAATATCAAAACGAAGCTAAGCAGTATTTCATTACAACTAATATACAATGTCCCTCCAAACTGATTAGTAATAATAAGAATTATAAAAACTGTCCATCAATTGTTACGTCCTATAGGAAACAAGGATGAAGCTAATAGCCGCAAAGAGAAACGAAACAACAAACACTGAATTGAAGAATTAAACAGTGCCGATGTTATTTGTTATCTGCAGAATAGTTATGTGTAAAGAATTCAACAATGTCATAGATGACAGAATTGAAGTTGATGATCGAACTTTTTTACCATCAATTAAATAAAGATATAAACGGACAGTTTTCCCAACAAACCGGTACTCTACAAAATTGTCATACAAGTGAAATTTCAGCTAGCTATCAAACCAGGAGTCGGTTTCACAAAAACACTTACGAATACGATTGATCTTTCTTCACTTTTTACAATTCCTTGGAGTTCAAAATTATTGTTATACTTATAAAATGTATGCCTAACGGAAAGCTGAAACAAGCATTTATTTTAGATAGACATCACGATGCAAATAAGCAGATGAATATAAAGTAGAATCACATTTTACCAGATGTTTCATTTACTAAAATTCCAGGTGTTGGTGGACGTGCAACACAACCATCAACGTTGTCACAACTGCAATCACAATTATTGCATACAATTAAATCATATATACCTTTTTTTATCTCGTTCAATACATAACTTTTTGTTCATACCAGCAAGCTATAACTTCATATACTGAACGACTTCAAAAACGCAACACACATTTTGTTGATTTGTGTTTACCAACTCTTGTTTGATTCTCTTATATCTACTTTTCATGCTTACCAATACTTCTTTCTCTTTACAAAAAAACAAAATCTGACTTACCTGTGGTTATTGAACAAATCGAATTTTTGAAGTCGCACGAATTTCTTAAAGCGAAGTTTGGGACCCATAAAAGATTGTTTCAGGTTTGTTTTGCTTTGTGAAACGGTTCTTTTAATCCGTTGCCTGACTTAAACCGGTTAAAAAATGTTGGATCTCTATATTGCCAAGACTGAGAAATAAAAAAAAAACTAATTCAGCCCTAAAGAATACTGTAAACAAGAAAACAAAAACGTGCTGCAACTATATTGTATGACTTCAGACACTCATCTTACTGTCCTTCCGACAACAATACAAGTAGACAAGATTTGTTGCTGGTCATCAATGAACAGATAAACGTGTAGTAACAATAAAACGTCAACAGAATTTGCTTACGCAACGTCATTTGCCAGACAATTTTACGGCCGCAACTTCAACTGCTGATCAAATTTCCAAATGCCATTGCTTACAGTTTCATGCATAAATGTTTCCCGTCAACTGAATTGCCAAATAATCGCCTGAAGGAAAATTTTTAAAGCTCTCGAGTTCCGATCGCATAATTACCAAAACCATTTAAATGGTTAAACAAATGCAAAATCAGAAGGCGTAAAACAAAACCCAAAACATGTCAGAAAGAATCTTTCTGACAACCATTTTGGCGTTTGTAACAGGCAGTCATCGCTTTTTGACGGTGACACATTTATTCAAAAATAACAAAAAAAATAATCTAGTGTTGCGATTTTAAAGTCAGTCAGTATATGAGCTGCGTCGGATAGAAATCGACCTTATGCAAGTGAACGTGAATATGTACATGTAAAATAATCTGATTTATTTTGAGCATTCATTTACGAAATTAAATGAAATAAAAGATGAAGTTTTGTCACGGTTTTGTAGCATTCGATTAACAATTCAACTTGCAAACAATCACAGACCTTCCATTAAATTTTTTTTCAAAACCTAAATACATTATAGGTTAACAGATACATTGATGTTCATTTGCATAAGGTCAATTTCTATCCGACGCAGCTCATATATAGATGTCACTTATACATGTATGTAGTAGGACAGTTGATCTGAGATCAAAACCCTGAAAAGTTTGATGAATATAATCAGATATTATTTGGTCGCATAACAGATACAAGGAAATGTCTTTATGGAAGGCAATATGCAGGAATAACATTTAAGTTGTTGATATGTTACTTGTAAGGTACGTTGAATACACATGTGAAGAAAAATCAATTAGGTAGCATTGACAAGAAATTTCCTTTTGTTTCATTAGTTTAAAACGATACTTATATTTGAAATATTCATAACTTACGAATAAGCCATTCAACTGTGTACTAAATATATTTAAAAATAATATTGGCCTTCTATATTGTGTACATGTGTGTTGTTTGTATAATCAGCCTCAACCGTGTTTCTTAAAATTGTTAAATTATGATAAAACAACGTATTTAATTAAATGAATTGAAGTACATTTCAAAACCAACGCAGGAACAGACAAATCCACATCTTTCACCATATGTATTATTTAGACAAGCCCTGCAGTTTTGTCCGATATTTGATGTGTATCCTTTGGAACAGGCTGAAAATATAACATTGGATCACATTATGCAGATCAGTACCGGTATCATGTGTTCCAATTGTCGTTAACACAATCCCTTACTTAAATCTTATCAATTTACATCATCAAATAATCTTTATAATGTATGCCTAACAGAAAGTGGAAACAAGCATTTATTTTAGATAGACATCACAATGCAAATAAGCAGATAAATATAAGGTAAAATCACATTTTACCAGATTTGTCATATACTAAAATTCCAGGTGTTGGTGGCAAATATAACATTTTATCACATTATGCAGATCAGTACCGGTTTCATGTGTTCCAATTGTCGTTATCGCAATCCCTTCCTTAATTCCTGTCAATTTACATCATCAAATAAGACACTATGCAACAATACCAAGGCGACTACATTGTCAAAAATAAACCGTCGTGTATTCAACGTTTTCGTCTGAATGCTGTTGTGTGCTAAGTTTTATAACATAATCGGTATTCTTATAATAAGTAAAGCCTTTGCTGTTCTATTGATATAAGTTGTAATTTGGTATTGATGATACACTCTATATTTGTAAAATCTATTCCAACAATACTACCAGTGTCTGGTTCAATTACGAAAGCACAAACATATTGTTTTTCAATTTAACACTTTTAGCAAAAGCAAAAGTGAATAGTCATTCGTAAAAGATGGTTAATACGTGCAAAAAACGGAATATGAAAATGTTTTATCAATGTCTCAATATGTAACTACTACAAGTCTTACTTGCAATCTTAGGAAATACAAAGAAAATGTTGTCGCTTCATAAATAAATATTAAATTCTATTAAAAAAATCAATTATTTTTCATCAATTATTGCAATTGTGTCTGTTTTCACCAATCTTAACAATGGTTCTTGTGATAGGGGTATACAATAAACTTTAAACCTCCAATTATATCTTGAAATCCTTAGCTTTCTGTTAAAACCATACTTAAATGCATACTCAAAGCTTACCTATTTTAAAATTCATCAAGTGTACCATACAGTGATCAATTGTATGAGTGTCGTTTATTTACAAAAAAACAAAATTGTTGTATAGTATTTTATTGTTTTTCCTTCTGTATATGTTTATGAATTCCTTGTATTTTCGACCATGCAGAAAACAAAATTCGTATAAATATAAAAAGCAATAAAAAGAAATGACTCACCAATGCAAGCGTTGTCTTTTTCTTCGTAATTAGAACAGCACACCTTTTTTGTTGTACCACTGAAATATAACAAGTCATGTTTTTTTCAGCCGTTAAGATTAGTCGCAACGTACATATTCATATCCTAAAATTTCAGTGTATGTTACAATCCGAAATGACCACTGCTATACATATTTGCAGAAAAACTGAAATTGTTTTTTAATCATTTCACTGATTATAACTGCATGGCTATAGCAAAATCTCATAATTAAATATGAGTATATTATACATGGTTATCTACTTCACTGGTCCTTGAAATCTTTAATTTATATTATTAATCACTGGACTGTGATACTTTTGAAATTAAAGAAAACGTAGTGTATTGATTAAACACCAGAAGTTACGTTCATTTCCTGGCGCTATTTTGTGAACAAATTGTTAGGCATTTGGTAATATATTAATGGCAAAGAGATATAGCTAAATTGTATGGCATAACAATAAACAATCTGCACATTTTTTTTTCAAACAGTTGGTTACTTATAATATTACTGATACTATAACAATAATAAATTTGTGAAAACGAAAGAAAAAAGTTATGTAAGACATATAAAAACTCTTTTTTTGGGGGGGGGGAGGGGGGGAGGAATATGTGAGTAACGTCATTGTTTAAAAAAATGATAAAGTCATAAGAATTGATTGCTTTGAAATAAAAAAAAGAATGTACATGTATCAATTAAATTGAAAATGGAAATGGGGAATGTACAGTTCCTTTGTTTTATTTGAAAACAAGACTCATTCAAATTTGTTATAAAATTGAAATGTTGTAATGGTATTCTGATATAAACCAAACATCCTCTCTTTGAGACAGTTCCCATTGCCATTCTCAATTTTATCCTCTTTCCACAAATAAATCATACCTGTCAGTTTTTAATTTGCAGTGTTGGCTTCCTGTCAGTTGAATACACAACCAAACCATTAAAACAAAAGAAAAGCATAATCTCATCATTAGATAATCATGGTTATACGTTTATAAAAAAATATATAAACATAATAACGGACATATTTATAAATTCCATTATTTATTAGACCGGAAATGATGTATGTATTGAATTTTTTTTAAATGAGGAAATAAATCATAGTTGAAAGTTCATCATATTAGTACGAATGCATGATTCATTTATTCAATATCTGCAAACAAAATATAAATATAAAAAACTAAATTTCAATTTCAAGTTTGCAATAAAATCTCATTATACACAAAGTAAGCTCATGTGGTAATATTGTTATCAATTAAAGACAAAAGACAATATGTACACGACTATTGATCACCACAAGGCCTTCGACAATGAACAATACTAATTCATTATGATTAGTTAAACTATGCATAGAGAGTGAATTATGATGTGAAATAATTCAAAATAATGGCTGATTTGGATTAAGAATATATAAAACAACATAACATATACCTATTATTGACAGACATATTGGAATCTAGCTTAAGCATGTCAAAGTGAGACACGAAGAGAACATATGATTCAAGCAAAACAAAAAAACAGAACTGTGACTATATGAGCAATATGACTCTACTCATCAGCTCGATAGTAATCACAAAAAAGTATAAAGAGACATTTACGTCTTAGAGTTGCTCTAGTTGAAGTGTAATTGACAAATTATTAGAAAACAACAAAAATAATACAGTCGAAATAAAAATAGTTCAGAAATCGACCATAATAGAAGATACATACAAAAGTTATTTTTCTCAGTTGAAAACCAGTACTAATTGCAACAAATAAAAACACCAGTCCATCTTATTAAAATCAATTATATGCAGTCACTCATAATGTGTGTCTCGTCGCTACTTAGGAGTCCATGCATACAGCAGACATAAACAATGAGCAAGTGTGAAGATTTAATTTTATTTAGATTGGAGCATTGTAGTTGTTGTTTGAAAAACAAATCATTACCTGATTTCTTAAAACTAATCAAAATACGCGAAACATACAGACGGCACTCGAGAAAATATTTAGAAATAAGAATGGTAATGGAAAATACGTCAAAGAGACAACAAAGCGACCAAAGAGCAAAACACAACCGTGGGCCACTCATGGGTCTTCATTACAGAGAAAACAATGCAACGAAAGGCGCGCTACAGTTGGCCCCTAAACAAAAATGTATATTCAATATTTAGCATTTATATATACATACTAAAACAAATTGAAAAGCTCATCGGAATTTGCTTCCCAAAAAGAGGTTGTGTAATCAGTGGAGGTACAATGATTGCCTGTGATAGACCCATCAACCAGAAATAAAACGTCTGAAGTAATGACGGAAGGTAACCGAATGGTTTTTAGTTATGCTTTACTCTGTCATGATGAAAAATATTTAAAACATGAACTCCATATACTTGATTTATGATAAAAGTATTAACACAAACACACATATGATAGACAGTATCTAAGAACTAAATAACTACCTACTTAAAACTTGCACATTTAATTACTGTGTGGTCCATTTTTTTTCGGTAAAAACTCAGAAAACTTGTTTGTCCTTGCATAATTATGTATCAGTAAAGCTTAAAAATTAAAAGAGATCACCATAAGGAGGAAAACAAAAATCTTTATGCTTTTATAAAACTCAAAATTACAGGATCCTAATTCAACGCTCGTTACAATACATAATTATGTAAAATATATTTCAGAAAAGGACATTAAAACAATATCAATCACAATCAGTATAGGGCCGTTTTAAACAAGAATTATTAAAGGCAAAAATCCTGCACTTATAAGTACTAAGTCTAAATATGTATAAGCTTCAAACATTCTCAAAATCACGATATTTCTGCTGTTTGTCAATGAATTATTATAAAGTACGACTTCGCGTGTTGTTAGCAATTATAATGCATAATCGAGTTTTTGTCTGTTGAAACCAATGAACAAATGTACTGACTTACATTACAACTGTTTGAAATCCACATGGAACGGCAATCATTTGTAGAAATAAAAATTGCAGGACACTTTTGAAATATTCCCGTACAATATGAAAAACTACAGTTGTCTCTAGAAAAGTATATGAATGACGGGAAATATACCCCATATCTGAATAAAGATATATTTTTTTATGATAACGCTTTTTGTTTGATTCATGCACAAACAGACCTATGTTTTTGTGTGCGCCTGATTATTTTTAAAACTAGCCATCATATTGATGTTCAGTTCATTCGAAAGGTCTAAAAAAAACTTCTAACGACGTGGCTATCACTACAAACCATTAAAGTCTGAAATGGCCTATATCTGTACTCGACTGTACTGCTTTTTACTCGACCAGTCTGAATTGGTCTGACTTTTAATTGACATTACTCGACCCCAGTCTGAACCATACTTGATTGTACTGAATCGTACTTGACCCTTATCTTTGCCGTTGAAAATAGTCTGAACTATTACTCGACCAGTCTGAAACAGTCTTAACCCATTCTCGACATGTACTCGACCTATTTTTCCAGTCTAAAACATAATTAACCAAAGGTTTGAACAGTACTCGACCAGTCTGAACCATACTAGACAAAAAAAACTACTTTTTTAACTGTTAAAATAAATTTCTTTTTAACTGACATTTACAGCAACAGCCAACAAAATTTATAAAAAAAATTTACCTTTTATTAGAAATATATCTATGATTATATTTAGGATGAAAAAAAATATATTATATATAACTTATATCAAAAAGGGATAAAATTAAATAAATAAATTTGTTTTTCTGATTAGTGGTGAAATATAAAGAATAACCTCTGCTTGGGGGCAAACTCATAAATAAGATCATACCTGGTCAGAGGTATTAAATTCTAAGTAACATTGATTCAAAATTGCAACATCCTGTTTAAGTTAAATAACAAGTCCTTTCAAATATACATGTATGTACTAGATAAGTAATACACGAATTAAAGAAAATAGGGCTTTCTTTTTACCTGTAAAACACAGATGTACTGAGGTAATTAGAACATATTAAAGTGCTTTATGTATGCCATGTTAATTTGACAAAAAAATTACTTGAATTAATTGAAATAAATTTTACTGTTACTTTGGAATACATTTCCTTTTTTAAAAAGGTTATCAAGGATTGCTATGGAAATTCTAATATCATGATTACAATTAAATTTTTGGTTCAATAAAACAAAACAATTAAGCTCTCATTTTCTTTTTAATTTATTAAGTTGTTTTATATACTATTTCAAATATATATTAATAAAAAAAACATTCACTGCATTATTAATTAAACTCAACTAAATCTATACTAGGCCTTAAGTTAAGGATGAAAATAGTCCAAGTACCATAAAATACTTCCGAAATATTCATAAAATTTTGAATAAATATTGAAAATGTTAGTCATTTGTTAGTCGCAATTACTTTTTTTAAATTATTTGATCAGCTTGCTTTATTTATATTTTAAAAGTTGATATATATTATTACGTAAGTGTTGATTAATACTGTGTTGAAGTTATATTATGATTGATTATTGTGAAATTTTAATTTCAATACTGTATTGAATACATTTTTAATAATTTTTTAATTTCAATTTTATTATAAAAAAATCCTAAATTGATAAAATGCTGTTGATAGATACAAAGAATAGGTCTAGGTTGGTTAAGACTTGGTCGAGTATAGTTCAGACTAGATAAAGTACGGTTCAGACTAGGTCGAGTACGGTTCAGACTAGGTCGAGTACGGTTCAGACTAGGTCGAATACGGTTCAGACTAGTATAAAATGGTTAAGTACTGGTCAAGTACACATTCAGACTGTTAAGTATGGTTCAGACTACAGTCGAGTATTATCAAGTAAATCTCAGACGAATTCAGACTGGTCGAGTAAAAATCAGTACAGTCGAGTACAGATATAGGCCATTTCAGACTTTTAATGGTTTGAAGTGTATGTAAATAAATTCTTGATATTTTAATTCTCTATTGGAATTCCCTAAAATATCATGAATCTTAATACTAATGGACTGTTTTTGGGATGCAGAAACCTTGTTCGTCACATCCTATGATCAAAAATATTTTCTTTATTCGTAACAATAGATCTATTCAATTCACACTTGTTTCAGAAGTAGAAATAACTATGAAGTATAACACTAGAACTGGGGTGTAAGTAAAGAGAAAACGTTTAGATGCATTCTGGTTAGTAACACACATGCTATTTCATATTATTGACATTGATGATGACACTAGTGTCTAAAAGATTAATAACATAAACATATCATTTTCAACAGCAGACATGATAATGAACAATATCTTAAATTAATAGCAGTGTTGAATGACTATAATATAAATCACTTGTTTATTCTTATTTATATGAATGATCCAAATACTGGCAATCAGCGAACGCTTTGATACTAAAAAAATATTCAGAGTAATATAAGGAACCACATTTAGACCGTATACAAACATGAATTTTATCGTCTGAAATAAGAGAAAACTTTGAGGGAGCGGCAGTAAGACCCAGTTTTAGCACAAGCAAATAAGTCATTTGACAAAAATTTCAAATTTGCACATATGGTTTGGGAAATGCAGGGTCATGAAATATAAATCAAAACACTAAGCAACACCAGCTACTTCAGTCGATTCAGTTAGTTTATGGGAAAGATTAGAACTGATTAAGTCTTTGACGTGTTTGAAGACGCTCAAATGCAAGCTTAAATATTAAAAATCTATTACATATGTCATGATATGTCACTTTTCAAATTAAATTGAGATGTTTTCTTGTAAAAAATGGAAGTGGTTGCATCCGTGATCGCTCTCAGCCTTCAAAAATGTTATGAATTATCATCAACTACAAGTTACATTTAAGTATTGAGAATGATAAAAAATGAGGCCACTTCCATTTAAGACGGAAATCGTCTCAAATTTAATAAATGCTACAATTGTGAAGATTTCAGTAATTTAGCTTGACTTAATGATGCTTGTATCCGATATATATGCAACGTATTGTCAGAAAATAGTCCATATTTATGTAGCAAATGCTTTCTACTTTTAATAAATAGCATAAAGTTTACTTTTTAAATTTTTTGAAAAAAAAATGATATATTTTGGAGCAGAAAGGGGTCTTACTTCACCAACTCCTTTGTTTTTGCATTTTTTTATTACATGGTACTTTAGACTTGTTATGACCAATTGTAGTATATGTATGATAACTTTTAAATTTGCAGTAATGGTTTGGTCAAATAAGGGTCTTATTGTCTTGACCTCTTTAACAAATATCAACAAAAGATCATAATATATATACAGTTAATAGTTGTCATACATTATATTGTATAATAGTTTTTCAATTATCTTATATACTTACTTCTGATGATCAAATTCGCCACCATCCGCAGCCACCATTGTAAAAACTAGTATACTACAGGATATATATATATATATATATTATGCGAGAAAATACTGCCTTGTGCCAATGAACGTAATGACGGTCGGGAAAGTATTAAACTTTGTGGAATAAAAACCAGATCACTCCAGCTTTCCAATTGTTTGGTTAACTTAACTTTTGTGTATCAATATTCTAGAAGAGGCTTTATGTGGCGTATTAATCTTATGTTACAATACTGCGGATGTCTTATTATTATTCGTTGTATACCATTTTTTTTTTTTTGTTGATTTCGTTGGTACAAGTGAATTTAAATGATCAACGAAGGACAATTGTTTTAAGGGCTTCGAGGTAGACTTTGACAAAACCAAAAAATTAAATTAAAATAAAATGAATCCACGGTAGTCCAATGCTTGTTTGTCCTATAATATTCTAAATAGAGGGTTATGAGACCGAGCTCTCTTTCAGTTCATCTTACGTGTGCATAGGAGCTTTTCAACTAATGGTTTCAACTGCTAAAGATTGATGTCATTCATCTAAAGTCTTTTTATAGTATGTCAAATACATGTTCAAGATATGCTTCAATGGTCGTAACCACATCTAGGTCTATGATATTAATGAACATTACATGATCAAATTCCGGGAATAAGACTTACCTTTGTAGACACAACGACAGGAACGAGAGATGCCACATAATTGTAGTATGTTTGTGCCAAAATCAGTTCACACTGGTATTCAGTGTGACTTTTGTCTTGCAAAACATGATGTGAATACGACAACACAAGACATTGCTATTTTGATCAAATTTATTCAACGCAAAAAAATATTGTGACTACAGATGTTGTACCTACATGTTTCTAAAAAATAACAACTTTAAAAAGCACAGTCTTTAGTTGTAAAAGTTGAATCTATACAATTCGAGAAAAAAAAACTCGGAAGATGAATATTTTTATAAGTGTTTGAATTCCTGTTGTCAAATTATAATACAGAAAAATTTAGCAATCTAACAGAAATCTACAAGAGACTGAGTCTTGTATGTGTATTTCACCAAACTAAAATGTCAGGCCATTTAAAGGAATCATATGTTCATAGATACGACAATAAACAAGTAAAGCACAAATATAAAACTAAAAGATAAATTTAAAAAAAAACATGATCAATTAACTGGACAAGTTGCAAGTGAGTGCAAAATCCAAAACCAGCTGCAGGTATTTTCAAAAAAAAACTAGTGCGTTGAACTTCGTTTGAATAATTCTTTGGTCAAAATGGTTGAGCAACTAAAAAGGCATAATCGACAAATTTAACAAAAAAGGTGCCACTTTCTTTTTCAAACGAATGTACAAACTAATAAAACAAATGAACTAGATAGTAAAAGATGTTTAACTTATGTTTTTAAAACATTTTTGTTTCAACCAATAGCATTATATTGGTTAAATTGTCCTTAAGATTACAGTAAACGATTCGATGAACACTTTCAGTTATTCCTTTGAAAACAATTTTTAAACATACAACAGTGACTATCTGATAAAATTATGTTTTTTCAAGAATGTTCTCGCAAAAGTTACACACATCTAAATTCTTAATATGATCATTATGTTCTTACTTGCAATACAAAACCGTCTTGTAAAACTCGTTATGTAAAACTTTAAACTAATTTGTTATTATTATATTCATAATGAGAAGTATTCAATACATAAATATAAATTCCATCATCAGATCATGTTAGTGTCTATTCCAATAAATACTGTAGTACACAATCTTTGCCTATTATTCCAAACAATATGAGTTATGCTCCTGTTCCTGGTTCGTATATTATACACAAGTATTACATATTTAACCTCGGATTTTTTTTTCTATTAGCATTTCTGTCTTCTCGTTAATGTAAACGATTATGAATTTAATGACATTCTTCGTCAATGTATAGATAACATACATTAAAACAGGGAAAAGCGACATTCAAACTCATCAATCGAAAATAAACTGACCACCCTATGTCAACAAAAGAAGAAAAAGACAAACACACAACTGTAGAAAAAGAAAAAAAAACATTTTAGAAAACCGAAGACTAAGCAACACAAACCCAATCATAAACTGGACATGCTAAAGATAAGTTAATCTTTCAAGTTAAACTGGACATTTTAAATGTTTAAATGTTCAAAATTAAAGACATTTTGTTTTTGTTTAAGATATTAAATCAATCTTAAAAAGTACCAACGTAAGGCATTCGACCAGCATCTGATTGTCTTCGTCATGTCTGTAAATTATAAAACTTTTCTTTCATTTGTACTTTGATCAGATATCATTAAATCTGTATGTTGTTTAAAAAAAAATTAATTCAATCAACATTTACTAAAATAACATTAATTAAAAATAGGTTTTCTACATCTAGAACATTTAAATCCAGGACTTTTGTTCAATACCATTAATATATTAACATGATTAATATCAGTTTATAAATGTACATTATAATCCTTGCATACATGTCAATAAAATCATGCCCGTTCGGCCTCAATCGCGTTCACTCTGTTTATTTCGCAAACATCTGTATTTGTCCCAAAACAATTTGACTGACTATTAAAACTATATTGCGATAAAAATTAACAGCATAAGTTTTTGTTGCAGTGATATATTATTAAGATGATGGTTCATGTACCTCTTTTTCCCAGACATGCATCATATGTTATGGTGTATATCAATATAGACCATTCTATACGACGTGTACAATATCAAAACTGGTTCGTAAAATTTTGTTATTGCTCCCAATAAAAAGTTTAAAAAGTTGTTATAGTTATATTTTGTCGCGCAAAATATGGTAGCACACCACAGTTAGGTGTGGGTTTCAAAAATCATATTTCATTATTTTAACTTTTAAAATTCAAATCAAGGGAAGATACTGATTACATACATATACAAATTTATAAGAGAAACTATGTACTATATAGAAAACCAGGATAAGAACATTATAGAATATGATGAAACATTCAGTGGTTCAATTTTAATTTTATTTTCTAACTGTAAAGTGAAACCTATCATCGATAGTGGTATACACAGAACATCTATAAACGTATCTTGTTTTAAAACATAGTGAAGACTTACATAGACAATTGATCATCATCACTAAATGATTATTTTTTTTATTAACTGTGCCTTTCGTCGACTTAATATGGTCTTAACTTGCAACCTGAATTTCGTCAGGCTAGTGTTCTCCTAAAATAACTTTAAAGTTCCAAACAAATTGGAAATTGTGTCATAAAGAAACCAACCCAGAAAAGAAAAAGTTTGAATGAATGTATAAGAAGGTTACCTTAATTATCATGATGGGGAAAATAGTGGCACCAGAAATATCATAAGCAACTTTATTATGTCGACAAGAAAGTTTTTTTTTTTTGGTTTAACATCAGAAACACAACGTGCAATGTCCCTATTCAACACTGTATTATCTGCATTTAAAATATATTGATATGGAAAAAAACAGAGATCTGCATCAAAACATTTTTTTTCAAACGAATTGAATATTATCAAATGCAAACAATTAAACAAATCTTACAGCAAACTTTGATCTCAAGATGGTTCAGGATTTAAATATTAATGTTTAGTCAAAATATCATTTATTGTAAAAAGAATGATACAACATAAGTTACAAAACAAATACGGACGTTCTATACTTATCAGTAAAATAAAATCAATATGCTTTATAATATAACATGTATAAGTCGAATGAAGAACCAAAGCAAAACATCGAATAATAAGAATTTGTAGAACCATTGATGAATTGTCATTTTGAATAAGATAAGTCCTGCTCCTTTAAGAAGCCAATTAGCTTTTCTCCATTGCCATGAATCTATTGCATTACTCTAGAAAGAAATAGTTATAAATTTAAAAAAACATGTATAATTGTAGGAGAGGTATCAATATCAAAATAAAAAAAACACTCAAATAAGACAGTAATTCAACAACGCAAATTCTGAATAAAGTGTCCATATCGCTAAATACAGTTTTAATTCCACTCTCAATTTCATTAAATGGTTGACAGGAATCAACACTTCACATTTATGATAGTTGTGATTTTTTAAAAATTCTGTGTATAACAAACTATTTAAAAAGAAATGAACTTCTATATTCTTTTTAAGAGCAAAACATGTATCACATTGGTACGATATGGGTTTGATTACACTTCCCATATTTTGTTGTTATTAATAATAAAAAGTTTAGACAGCTTTCCTTTGGCCTACTTAAAAATTCCTCCTGCTTTCCAAGTCAACTTTGCCTGTTTAATTGAACAAATGTTCTTTCTTAATCTAACCAGCTGTTCTGTAACTGTTAACTGTCGTTATGAATCTTTATTTTCCAGCTAATTTTGCGGATTTGAACTTAATGTGCTACCACATGTGGTATCCTCCATTTTCTTTGAAAAAACATGTATCAAGTCAGAAACATGACTTGTTTTGAATTCGTTCCGTTAGTTGATAAAGTCTAAAGTTCGATTTCGTTTTTTAGAACTACCCTTTTTCAAATTCGGCTAGAACTCCTTGCAAAAACCGATTAGTCAAACTGTACACATAATCGATTCTTGATTGTAAATAGAAGTTTTACTAATTACGTCTACATTTAAATTTGCTTTTGCAATCCTCTTGATTGTGCCTATCATCTAAGTTTGTAAGTTTTATGGATATATCTGGATATATAATAAAACAACGACTGTCATTGATCTATCTTTCATGTGTTATTTTAGTTTTGTGTCTTTTAAATGTCTTCAACAATTATCATAATTTTGTCGATTTCTTTTGTGATTATTGTATGATTACAATGTATTCTTACACTCCAAACAATGCTACCTCTAAGATACTATTTTAATGTCTAACTTACCTAATGACGATTAAATCAGAAGTACGTGGATAACGTTAACATGTTCATAACTAATGAGTTATATTCTAACACAAAAGATAAGCTTAAGTATTTGAATACGTATCTGTTATTTTACTGACCTAAAATATTTTCAATATGTTGAATTCTTGACAGTTCGCTCTCAACCTTGTTTCCTCCCAAATACAATACAGCCTGAAATAATAAATATACTATATACACCATGTACGAAAACGACGGGAATAAGACTGCATGTAGACAGACAATAATATGGACATTTTATACTCAAGATTATTATTTACATTTTTTTCTCCATCAAGGGAAAACTTTAACATCTACAAGTGTTTGACTTCTCACCAGAAGAAAAGTTACCTCACAGACTGAAAATGATTTGTTCATTCGTTGTATCCCCTGACACTTAAATTGAGTTTATATCCTGAATGCAGTTTCTTCACATGATTTTTCGTACGGTGAATTCTTATGGAATGTCAATCTTGCACATTTGATATTATCATGGTATGTTTTGCAAATTTCTGAGTGGCTTATGTGCTATTCCTATAATAACGTGTGTCCTGCTTGTGATATATGGGAACCTCCGTTTAAAGTTGATGATATATCTTATTTTTGTTTTATTACGTGTGGAGATTTTCAAATGAATCTAGAGTTTTTTAAATATTGATGGGAAAATAAAATCTGCGTTTATACATGTATTATGTAAATGCAGGTTTTTACAAACAATTTTATATTTGAATAGTATACAAATGTTGTATTTAGGTGGACTACTGCCCGTTAATGAAGTGTCCTTTTTAGTAGAACATATATAAGTATGTATGAATCATAAGACTGAATGTATTTACATGCATTCAGTATAACAAAAACTGTTCGTTGGTTGAAAAAAAAAATAGATAAAAATAAAAGAAACAGGAAAAAGGCATAGCGAGACCATACAAAAGAAGATGTAATGTGATTGCCAGTGTTACAACTCTCCACAAGAGACCAAAATGAGAACCAATACTTTAGGTCATTGTACGGCCTTCAACAATGAACAAAGCCCATACCATAGTTAGCTATACAAAGCCCCGAAATAACAATATCAAACAATTCGAACGAGAAAACTAACGGCATTATAAAGAAATGAACGAAAACAAATGTGTAACACATAGACAAATGACAACCACTGAACACAGGCTCCTGACTTGGGACAGACACATACATACATAATGTGACGGGGTTACAAATGTTAACGGGATACCAACCCTCTCCCTCACCTGGGATAGTGCTATAACAGTTCAACATAAGAACGAAATATAAAAAAAAAACAGTTGAAAAAGGCTTCAATCAGATGGACCAAAATATAGCGAGACTTTTTTTATTCTCTTTTTCTAATCTCATATCGATAAAGGAGAAGGTTCACGATGGGTTAAAATTGGCCCTATATTTTAGATATTTTTCTAAATGGGGTCAAGTTATTACAAATTTCACACAGAAATACTTGTGATAAGACTATAAAGACAAAACAAATAACAATTTTTTAGCATCTCCCTTTAAAATTTATTAATCTAAGGTCAATTTAGGCATTTTTTCCCATGATATTTGTTTTGGGAATATTTAATCTTGGTCACCACCAACGATCCAAAACGTTTTTATATCGAGAAATTTTATATAAAAATCGGATTCTTTTGCTTATAATACATTTGGATCGTGGGTGGCGGCCAAAGTGTTTCTGAAGCTTTTAGGTCTGAAAATCCACAAAATCATTATATTTTGACAAAATGTCAAAAATGGGCTTACTTTGGAGAATATTATGTACATTTATAAAAAGAACTGATCTATATAGAAATGAGGCTTTTGAAATAATTTCTAAAAACAGTAACATCGAGTCAATATGTCATTAAAGATCAAACCATATGAATTATGCATGAGTTTTGTTGTTGATATGAACCTAAGTTAGATATTATCGTAATCTTGATTACTTCAAAGTTCAAACAAATATTCTTTTGTCTGTCCTGTGTGCCATTACAATATTTTCAACATACCTTGCCAAGGCGGCTCATGATGTATTTGAACTTAGTTTGGTTTAACATCCCACTACTGTTATGAAAAATGACTCTTCCGGTCTCTTCGATAACATTTAATTGATCCTTATACTTGTTGTCCCCTTTATATATGGGTGTCTGTTTCAAAATGTTAATCAACGATTCCAAATCTAAACTCTCGATTTCTTCCCCTTTATAAACAAAGAAAAACAATTATTCACCTATGATCATTGTGCTTCTAATTGATTTGAGGTAACATGGTGCACACCACACATATATTGTTAATTAAGTTTACTTATATTTAAATCATATTTTGAAATTTGTAAGGGTGATTAGTGAATAGTATGGAATGTTTTCAATGTTCAACTGATTCTGTAATGAAAATATTGATTTATGATGCACGTTATCTGAGGTTTGAATGTGACAAAACACGTTTCCGACATTTTTTGTTTTAAAACACTATTGTACTACTTTAATAACGAAATCAAAACGGAATAAAAATATTCAATTATAAGTTAACTGAAATCCAACAGAAATCAAAACATTTAATGTATGCGACTGTCATACAAGTAAGAGGTTGAGCTCGCTATAGAACCAGGTTTTCTCCACCATTTTCTACACGAGAAAATGTTTGTACTGAGTCATTAATAAATATGACAGTTGTTATCCATTTGTCGAAGTGTTATTCATTGTTTGTCATTTGATTAAGGATTTTCCTTTTTGAATTTCCCTCGGAGTTCAGTTTTTTTCTGATTTTACGTAATTTGAACTGTTTGTGAGTTATCATTATTTTAACAAAGATGAAATAATGTTTAATTGTGAAACCATGAAACCCATGTGTTCCTTGTACTTGTTAGATTTTAAAGATAGAAAACTCACTTTTGTGTGAACACAGACATGATTGAGGATCGTGCGTCCGTGGTAACTTTGCTTTCTTTTTCCTTTTTTCTTTTTTACGCAAACCTTTGGAAAAATTTGCTGTTTGTTGTTCGGATATACCAGCACGTTCATCAGATCTATCATATTGTTTGTTAATTTCACTTTTTATTAAAGGATGTACCACTTGTGTTAGTCCATGAACTACGACTAAGAAGTTATTTTCATTGGTACTTATATCTGTGATTTTTTTTCTACAAAAATACAATAAAAACATGTTATTTTAATGTACTTATCAGGTAAAAAAAGAATGCAAATTAATGCTAGTTTTGTTATTTTGATGATTCCCAAAATTTATAAAAGACAGTACATTTGTGGTAAGTATGAACTATGTGCCTTTCGTATACATACATTTACATGTTTTACGCATACGTTTAGATTCGTACGATAAAAATGTTTTGTTTTCAACATGCAAATATGCACGTCCGAAAATAAATAAATCCATTCAATATCAAATTCAAAAATAAAATAAAAATCAGTTGTATCTAAAATTGAAAAGAATCACTGTAGAATATCTAGAACGGGTATAGTGAAATCGATGTGTCAGATGACACTGATATATCACGTCGGTCTGTTATTTCTATATTTAATGTGCCAATGTTAACTTTACTTACCTTATGATTAACATTGGAGGGGAATTATTTACAAATAAAATATTTATGTTTAACCCAGCACTTAGGTAGTCGGTCTAGTACAAAATAGATTTCATATTCATATTGCATATCGCATAAACATGTCTCCCTTCTTAGTAATATATAACTTGATAATTATCTTTCCATCAATTGCCAATTTGACCTAGCTACTGCAAAATTCAAACGAAATGAACAAAAAGAATATTGCACATTCCTCCTTTTATGACTCCTTGTTATTTAGATACAAGTTTAATTATGTTTTAAATGATACATGGAAAATGGGTGTTGATGAATTTGACAGTTAATATAAAATTTAACGATATGTGGCTTGTTTGCCAATGAAAAAAACTTTCAAAAGAGACCAACTGACAAAGAAATTTACAACTATAGATCACTGTAAGGCCTCCGACATACCAAGACTCATTTTATAATTGATGCCCTTTATATGAAAACAATAATTTATATATTCATTGATGTTGATTCAAATGAACCCTAAATATGAATTAACTTTAGTTTGATTGAATCAATACCCAGTGATATGTTTAATTTGAATTTCAGTGATTGCTTTATATTTCTTTTAATCGGCTTTGTCTGTTCGTCGTCGAATGATCGATTAATTGAATGATCATCATTATAAATAACATTACAACACAAGCAGAAAATGGAATAAACAGCAGGTCAAATAAAACTTGAGATTATTACCGTTACTTTTGCATAACAAAATAAATGTTAAGAAATCTTGTCATTGAAAATAAACTAACATTGAACTTTCGACAGTTCTATTCAAATTTTAAATGCAAATAAACGCCGAATCATAAAATGAACCAGTATCCATTAAACTGCGGACGAAGATAAATTCGAAAAATTAAATATCTTCAATACAATTTTTGCATCATTAACGCTAAATTCCTACACAGTTTGAAAAAAAATAATAAAAAAATACTTACTTTCTGTGCAGAAAACCTTGTGGGATCGGAACGTATTTTACATTAAAACCAACTGTAAATTAAAATAATAACAAAATAATTTGTGATGTTTGAATAACAGTAACAAAGCTATTTTAATACAAGTAATCTCGTATATAAAATGTACATATGTAAAGTTGTATATAAACTATACATCTATAAAACTGTATATAAACTGTATATTTTTTAAAACTGTGTATAAACTGTACATCTATAAAACTGTATATAAACTGTATATTTTTATAAGCTGTATATAAACTGAATTTCTTTTAAAATGTACATTAACTGCACGTTTTTTTTCTGTATAAGCTGAAAATATAGAATCTACCACTGCATCTTGTGTGATACGATATCTATCCACAGTTTATTACAGCTTTACACCTATACAGTTAAGAACAGCTTTACAGATGTACAGTTTATATACAGCTTAACAGCTGAAAATTTGATATGCATCTTTAGAATTGTACATCAGGATTACTTGTACTAAAGTAACTGTGTAGCACAGTGCTTCATTTTAAGTGAAACAAACCTAAAATAAAGTAAGTTTCAGCATACCCATAAAAATAAAAATAAATTGTTACCACATGAAATGAAATAATTTCAGATAAAATTCAAACCCAATTGTTCAAAGAACAAATTAAAGGTCTTTCCACCAGATTCTATTTGACGTTGAGCTCAATTTCAAGGTCATAAACCAAGGTCCTTAAACCAAAAGACTCAAGGACTTTGACATATATATGTTTAATTAGTCATATCACTATACGCATAATTATGCATATAAGAGGAACGTAAACTTGCACTTCAAGTCTACGCAGCCTTTGAACCAAAATTTATGACATGTCGAAAAGGATAGTTTCATCAAAATGTATTGTCGATATCTTATATGGTGTTTGGAAGAATTGACAATATGCCAAAACCTTCGATCTATATGATTTGAAGTTGGGCCATATCGTAAACAAGTATTTGGCAAAGTCATCATATCATGAACTTCTATGGTTTCTTTTGAAATAAGTTAACAAGCAAAATTCAAAATTAAGAACATGACCTTGACCTTTTACCCTGACTTCAATTTCCTCGAAATAGACCAATGACTTCATAACAAAACTCTTAAGGCCTACAAAATGATGTATAAATTTATTCAACATATCGCCTATGTTAAATTTTCAAAGAAAAATAACTCTCATGAGATGTCATCGGGTCTCTTCAGTTTAACAGGACTAAAACATTGCAGATGAACAATTTGGTGAAACAGTTTGTTGAAATCTTTTTCGGATCAGAGAAATTAAGAAAACAAGAAAAGGAGACGAGGGGAGATTACTCATATATGAATAAATATCTGGTTACATAGGGTGATTTTGAAATCCCCATCACTGTACGACATCATTAGCCAACAATATTTTCAATATGTGGTAAAACAAAACATAAAAACCATCTAAGAGGACAGAACAAAAATGATAATCAGAACAAAAGCAAAAGGGTTCTTTACGGAAAGATTGAAAGATCTACTAACTATTACTAACCGTTATACTATTGCTATAGTTTTAGAGATATGAGTCAAAAACTGTCATGTTAGTAGGCCGGCAAGGTCAACACGCATATCTTTAAAACAAGATACCCTAACGCTGATTGTGGCCACGTTAGGTTTAATTTTTCTCAGTTGTTTAAGAAGAAGACCTTTGTTAGAGATGACAAAAATTAACGAAACATTGATAAAATTGACTTTTCAGGGCAGTAACTCCTTCTGGGGTCAATTGACCATTTTGGTCATGCAAACTTATTTGTAGATCTTAGTTTGCTGCACGTTATTTCTGTTTTTAGTTCACTATACTTATATTCAAAATAATAATAAAAAATGAAAAATTTACTTAAAATAACTAATTAGGGGCAGTAAAAAGTAAAATCACAAAAATACTGAACTTAAAGGAAGATCAATTGGGAAAGTTCATAATCACATGGCAAAATCAAATAACAAAACGCATCAAAAACGAATGGACAAGAACTGTCATATTCCTGACTTGGTACAGGCATTTTCAAATGTAGAAAATGGTGGATTAAACCTGGTTCTATAGCGCTAACCCTCTCACTTTAATGACAGTCTCATCAATTTCCGATATTTTTACATTGATGCGTTAAATAAACAGACACAATAAATAAAATAGTCAAAATATGGGTACATCAGTCATCCTCGTTTAACAATTTTAAAAGGAACAATTTAACAGAACACAAAAACATCTACTATCTACGAACACATTTATTGATTTGAGTGTCTGACGTCAGAAAATTTTATACGTCACATAAATTTGTCGTTCAATGTGCGTACAAACAATTTTAAAATTTTAAATTTTAAAATTTTAAAACCAACAAGGGCTTGTCTGATTCGTCTCAAAATTTCATGACAGATAGATCTTAACCTGATGAACATTGTCACTCATTGTCAAAATCTCTCAGAAATATAAGCCAAAAACTGCATGGTATCCAAATGTTCTCTATTAAGCTATTTCGGAAAATTCGATTGACAGGCGGGGTCATCAGAAAAATATTTTATTTAAACTATATACCTTTATATTAATTGTGACCTAGTTTGGTTGAATTGAGTCAGTAGTTTTAGAGGAGAAGATTTTGTAAGATTACAAAAATTTATACCAATTTGCTATAACGGACAATACCTTCTCAATGGGTCAACTGATGTTGACTTATTTGTACATCTTACTTTGTGGACATTATGACTGTTAACAGTTTATCTCTATCTTTGATAATATTCAAGATAATAACCAAACACTGATTCGTCTGAAAATTTCAGGGCAGATAGAGATTGACCTGATAAACATTTTTTCTATTGAATATTCAGAGATATAAGCCAAAGTTAACATTTTACCCCTATTTTCTATTCCATGTATGGCGGTCATATTGGTTGGTCGGCCAGGTCATCGGTCATATTTGTTTAACTAGATATCCCATTGGTGACTGTGGCCTAGCAGTTTCAGAGGAGCAGATTTTTGTTAAAGTTAACGGACGACTACGACAGACGACGACGGACGCCAAGTGACGAGAAAACAGCATGGCCCTTCGAGCCATGTGAGCTAAAAAGTAATCAATATCCATCACAACTGACCAATAAAATGTAATAAAAAATATGATACCATTTATTAAAAAAACATCATAACCAAAGACTATGTTATTGAGCTTGATAACGCATTGACGAATGAAATGTAGGTGGGTTTTTTTTCGGACAATACTGCTGGTAATCTATCATTCTCTATATGTATCATGAGCTCATTAGTCAGGATTCGGTACTGATTTGAATTTTAAAAAAACCTTTTGAAACTTATCTAAATTTAAGTCCAGATAAGAAGCAGTCGTTATGGTAACTGTTGTATCTGTGGTTAGATGCGTTAAATTGTTATCAAAGGTACAATGTACCTGGATTATAATTTAATCGTCTTCATAAGATTCATAAGTGACGCTCAGATCAAAATAGTTATAAAGCCTTTGTTTGTGTGAATATATTTTTCCTATCTATATATTGTTATCTATGTGTATTAATTGATTTTATACCTAGTTAAGAAATCATATATCAAATATCGTATATATATTTATAAATTTTCTGTTTACAAAACTTTGAATTTTTCGAAAAAACTAGTGATTTTCTTACCCCAGGAATAGATTACCTTAGCCATATTTGGCACAACTTTTAGGAATTTATGATCCTCAATGCTCTTCAACTTTGTATTTATTTGGCTTTTTAACTATTTTGATCTGAGCGTCACTGATGAGTCTTATGTAGACGAAACGCGCGTCTGGCGTATAAAATTATAATCCTGGTACTTTTGATAACTATTTATACCACTGGGTCGATGCCACTGCTGGTGGACGTTTCGTCCCCAAAGTTATCACCAGCCCAGTAGTCAGCACTTCGGTGTTGACATGAATATCAATTATATGGTCATTTTATAAATTTTCTGTGTACAAAACTTTGAAATTTTCGAAAAACTAAGGATTTTCTTACCCCAGGAGTAGATTACCTTAGCCATATTTGGCACAACTTTTAGGAATTTTTTATCCTCAATGCTCTTCAACTTTGTATTTATTTGGCTTTTTAACTATTTTGATCTGAGCGTCACTTATGAGTCTCATGTAGACGAAACGCGCGTCTGGCGTATAAAATTATAATCCTGGTACTTTTGATAACTAATTGTATTTGTAGAAAGGTAAAATTTAGCAGAATTTATTAAATTCAGGGAAAATAGTTAACCATTAAATTTGTATTTTTTAATAAAAATAAACATATCATTTGTAATTCAGTGATTTTCTCTTTGACATCTCCTTTTGTTTCCAGACATACGCTAAAATACGTTTCATAGAAAACACTTTAAAGCATGATAGATAAAATGAATAAATTTCAGATTGGAAGATATTTTGAAAAAAAAATGGTTTTTCAAAATTCGAAGTAAATAGGTATTGTCCTTTTCGTGCTTCATGTAAATAACAGATTTTTACATACCTTCATCGTCAACTAGAATTTGAAGTTGTTGCTCGGTTTTTATCTGAAATGCAATTTATGTATTACGATCTTTTAAAATCAATATAATAGCTATTCCTTTGACATACCTGACTCGTATAAATCAAAATCAATAGATTGTTTTTAAACTTTTGGAAAGATAAACCTTTGGTCAAAGAGTTATTTTATGTTTCAATATTATTAAATGTTCACCTTTGGATCAATATTTTTTTTTCTCATGAAGTGCACCAAGAATAATCATAAACAGAAATATAAAACGGACATTTTCTGTTTAAAAATTAACTGGCTTTACTGTCCTTTTTATTTTGCCAGAGAATATATATTTACATTTTTGATAACTTCATATACACTAACTTTTTCCTCTTAGTTAGATCATTTAAGGTAGCACAATACAAAGATTTTATAACTCCACTCCCAAGTTTTAAAATGCTGTAACTTTCTTAATAATGCTTGCAAATTTACAAAAGTGGTAGTTATGGATAGATAACAGATTACTCTTTCTAATAAATGCAATGTTAGTATGATGCAACAATTATGTAACCAATTAAAATGTTAACTGTGTCTAAAATATTTTCCCTCAAATTTCCACTTTTAATTGAAATTAGCTTCCTCATAGGTATTCTCTTGAGGATTGATTTTATTATATGTTGTTCCTATGGCCATTATCTACAAAAGGGTGTCTCAGATTTCAGATAGAATGTATAGAACAAATTTTACACCTAATTAAACATTATCCTCTTTTATGTGGTTACGATGTTCACACTAATTAGAGATTTGTGAGAGAATGAAATACCATAGGGACAATTTGAGACACACTTTTGAAGCCCATGATGTGTTGATAACGATTTTGTTAAAATTTTCTGTATAGTTGAAGAGATGAAAGAGCTAAATTCGTTCAAGTGAACTGACCGAGATTTTGCCACTAATTACATAATAATTGATTACATAACGATTGCATAATAAAAATATTGCATTCATTTAAAAGTTTAATCTTTTATGTATCTACAATGTATATATACCTCTTTTATTATTTTGTATGCATTCATAAGAAAGTTACAGCATTTTAAAGGTTAGTGATTGGAAGTAAAAAAAATCTTTGTATTGTGCTACCTTAATCAATTGGTTTGATTTTATTTCAAACCCTTTCATCTTAGTTTACATGGTTGGTTTTGAATTTGCACCAAAACATCCTGTTAACTGTAGTCTGTATTGCCAAATTGTCTATATTAGCAGTGAAAGTTTTTAAAAACTCAACAAAAAATCAACAAAAATATTGAACTCCAAGGAAAATTCGAAATGGAAAGTCCTTAATTAAATGGAATAATCAACAGCTAAAAAATATCAAACGAATGAATCACAACTGTTATATTCTGGACTTAGTTGAGGCATTGTTTTTATGTAACAAATAGTGGATTGAATCTAGTTAAAAGCTAGCTTAATCCCACACTTGTATGGCAGTCGCATCAATTTCATTTTATTGACGACGGGTGAAGAAAACAAACAGACATACTTGGTACTAATTTCATAAATTAGAAAGTAATTAAGTGCCAGTCTATGTAAGAATCAGGCAATTTAGGTAAAAATCAAAACATGATTAGAAAAAAACCACCGAGCTAATCATGCTATTTAATACTAACCATCATCCTGAATTAAACATTATTAGTCTTTCGTTTGTGTGTGTCTGGTAATATCAAATAACTTGATTAGAAAATTGGTTAGAATTATAGCAAAATGCAGAGTTATCTCCCTTATTCATTAATTTCTACCAAATTGTATCTTTTATTACAAGAACAGAAAACGGAAATGAATGTTATTTTTGTGCATAACTACATATTATGAACTAAAATAAATGTCAACCTGGGTGGTTTTTTTTTTGTCATGTTTTCACCACTGCCTGATTCGTAGGCAGACTGGCACTTAAGTAATAAACACACCTGTTGTTGTCCCAAGTGTCTAGAAATCCATCTTCGTGCATCAGTTAGTTTTGCTATATTTTCATCCGGTTTAGAGTGGTTAGATAATATTTCACTGTCAATTATAACGTTTGACAGTTCCATTAAAGCTTTTTGTAAGATTTGGTCATCATCAATCCAATTTAAAAAAGACAGCACAGGATGCTGTTCTATTTTGTTTAGAACTCCAAAAGGACCAGCAACAGAAAATATTTTTGACAATAAAGTGTGAGCAATGTCTAAATAGTCTACTCCGTTTCGTATGGAGTACTGACAGCAACAGTCCTTAGAGCGAGTATGACCACAAATTGCATCTTTTATAAAGAGTGTGTTCCATTCTATTGCATCGATTAGCAATGTTTCACTTTTTTCAGTAGGAAAATTGTTACATTTACAACACATTTCTCTCTCCATTGCATGGTATAATGTATGCTGGTTATCAACCAGAAACTTTCCAAATCCACTGATGCATAATCGTCTTATCATGAAAATCAACATATTTGGTATATTAAGGACCAAAACCTTTGCAACTGATAAATCACATATGCTCATCCGTTTTGGTACAAAACACTCAACGCAGGTTTTTTTACTTGATGTACAGTTACGTGAAAGACTATCCTCGTTCACTTCGTATAACTCTCCCCACTGCTCTTCGGTTATTACTTTACTGAACGTAGACATACCTTTGCTGCATTCACAACAAGTTTCGATTTGTTTGTGGTAAAGTTCGTGTTTTTCTTTTTTTAGAATCTCTTCTAATGTATGGCCATTTATTATGCAGTATTCAGTTATTAATTGCTGAAGAATCATACCAGGATAATTTTCCGACATATCAATAAAAATACAGAGCTTTTTATTGTCAATGTTTATTGGATTCAAGGAGAGTACTTTTTCTAAAGTAATAAAAGACAAACACAATTATGGTTAATCATAATGGAATTTAGTTGTTAAGGATGACCTTTATACCCTCATTTAATATGAACTCGAGGATAGCAACTGCATTTTGTACCTGCCACTAACAATTTTGTAACTTTTCGAGATTTCTTGGTTGAGTTATTGGTTCACAATCTTTAGTGTTTTATAAGTATAGTTCACTATTATATGCGTTATCTGCTATGGTTATGGTCGTGGTATGTATTTTTCATCTATGTTCACAATTGTGTCCGCTTTATATTACACATGAATTCGTAACCAACCAGTCACATACTTCAGCTTTCATGTTTCGTCTGTCTTAATTAAATTAATAATTGTCGTTTGAGTCAAAATTGACAAAGTTAAAGGCAGCAAAAGTACGATTGCTTATGCAAATATTACTATCAATACGCTGAATAAAATGTGTTCTTGAAAAGTCTTCCTTAGCTCGAAAACTATTTTAACCAAATATTAAATGTAACTAAACACTGTCAAAACGAATCATTAAAAAGCATATTATTCTTACCGATCAACGGCATCATCTTCACTTTGTTTTTCTCAATGGCAAGTGTAGTTGAAGACAACAAGTTTCGAACAGCCTGTAGAACACAAATTTTGATATATAGCAATAGTTACTTTATCTTTTTATATATTTAGACCGTTGGTTTTCCCGTTGGAATGGTTTTACACTAGTAATTTTGGGGCCCTTCATAGCTTGTTGTTCGGTATGAGTCAAGGCTCCGTGTTGAAGGCCGTACAATGACCTATAATGATTTACTTTTTCTAAATTGTTATTTGGATGGAGAGTTGTCTCATTGGCACTCACACCACATCTTCCTATATCTATACACCTCGCCAAAAGTTAAGCAACACCTAAATGTTTTTGTTTCTATTTTTTGTTTTAAAATTAGATTTGATGGTGCTTTGTTTTCAAATAGTTTGGTAATCTATTGTTAATCGACAGGAAAGAATTCTAGTATAATTTCTATTCCTAGGTACCGCAGGTTTTTAAAAGCAACAAACACTTTTTTCCTTGCAAGTTTCGTGCAATGAAATGTAACTGTTTACCGCTGACTAAATTTAACCAATTTACATGCCCGTTGATTAGTCAAAAGACCATTGCTGACTAGTAGGCATAGTCAAGGTCGACATCAGTGGTTACATGGTAACCGCACCTGGAATTTGAGACAGTGGCGTCAAGTCTATCGGTCTGACGAGATAAGATTTTTCTTACATCATATTGATGAGCGCATGCGCGTATGGCGTCACCGAATAACAGTATACAGGAAACAGCACATCCTTGGAACTACAGCTTTTGGTGTTGGAGGTTTGGCAGTTTTGGGATGCTTTTTATGCGACTTCAAAATGGACATTTATGTTCTGGATAAGACTAGGGCGGGTAAAAAATATCGCGATAGCATCATCGTTGTACCACATTTTGACAATCTACTCCTACGACTAGACCAACTTTAATTTACGATAATGCTAAGCCATACAGAGCACCTATTGTTTCAGATTTTGTACGTCAGGAAGCAATTGACACCACCCCTTGGCCACCTAAGTCACCTGATATGAATCTCGTTTAGCATGGCTGGGATGATATTGGTCGAAAAATCAACAACAGGGTTCCAGCTATTAAGAATAAACACGAATTACGAGCAGCTTTGATAGAAAAATGGCAAAGAATTCCTGCAAGAACATTACGATGCTTAGGTCAAAGCAAGAAACGACCTGTGGGTGAACATTTCCAGAATCGTGGAGGATACACTCGCTACTGACCTAAATTGTACTTAAATGTATTCACAAATGGTCACTCTCGAGTTTTGAAAAGAATTTTGTGTATAGTGCAGTGCAAATTTTTCAAAAACTTCAGTAAAAGTTGCCGACTTGTTTCTTTATTATTATGAGGCTGACTTCATGCAGTAACTTCTTATAAAGAAAGATAAGAAGTTAGCAATATCCTTTAACTCTACTTTCCGCTATATAGATGACGTTCTTTCACTAAGCAATTCAAAATTTGGTGACTATGTGGAACGCATCTATCCCATCGAATTGGAGATAAAGGATACTACAGATACAGTTAAGTCGGCTTCATATCTTGATTTACATCTAGAAATTGACAATGAGGGTCGGTTGAAAACAAAACTTTACGACAAAAGAGATGATTTCAGCTTTCCAATTGTGAACTTTCCATTTCTAAGTAGCAATATTCCAGCAGCACCTGCATACGGGGTATATATCTCCCTATTGATACGATATTCCCGTGCTTGCATTTCCTATCATGATTTTCTTGATAGAGGGTTACTGCTCACAAGGAAGCTATTAAACCAAGAGTCCCAAATGGTGAAGTTGAAATCATCCCTTCGTAAATTTTACGGACGCCATCACGAGTTGGTTGACCGTTATGGAATAACCGTTTCACAAATGATATCGGATATGTTCCTTACGTCGTAACTACAACCCCCTTCCCTTTCATGAATGTGACCTACCGAATTAGACTATTTACCGGATTTGTAATCAAATAAGCAACACGACGGGTACCACATGTGGAGCAGGATCTGATACCCTTCCGGAGCACATGAGATCACCCCTAGTTTTTGTGGGGTTCGTGTTGTTTATTCTTTAGTTTTCTATGTTGTGTCATGTGTACTATTGTTTTTCTGTTTGTTTTTTTCATTTTTAGCCATGGCGTTGTCAGTTTGTTCTAGATTTATGAGTTTGACTGTCCCTTTGGTATCTTTCGTCCCTCTTTTAAAACTTAATCTTGTATTTTATTTTGCAATTTTTCAACCATATGACCAAAATGAAATAGTCAAACATTCAATCATGAAAACAGTCGAAACTTTCACTTTTCAATAAACATATATTTTATCTTATAAAAACACAAATTCATTACATTGTATCGATATATCGATTAGTTAGGAATTCAGTAAAAAACAATTCTCGAAAATTATCAGGTGTTGCTGAACCTTGGGCGAGGTGTATATATGACATTTGAGGAAAACTGACTGAGCAAAAAAGAGTTAGCTGTTATCATGCACAATAATGTCATGTTACGTCATATATCGACGCATATTTAACCATTAAAAAACTTTTATGTAATTGAAATATATTTGGAATTCAGGATACGAAATCGTCACAATATGAGATAAACTGTTATTCTCACAAATTGATTGATAGATTCAATGTGTCGGTCTCTCAACTTACTGTTGACTTGCTTTATGCGGTCTTAATTTTTTTTAGATATCAGTAAATAGTTATCCAAGGTACCAGGTTTATTGTAAAGTCGTCCTTTCCGTAGATTAAGTCTTATTCCTAGTTTTAAAGATCCACATAGCTGATGATGTATTTACACTCATATTACTTCCCTTTTATATACATATAACACACGTAAAACAATTAATAGCAATATAATGTTGAACTGAGTCTTTAAAACGTCAGACACACATATTGAGTTAGTTTTTTTTTCCATTACAATTCCATCATAGATCAGATGAACTTCAAATTGAAATTTGAAGTTGAAAACAGAATTCGAATAAAAACAGCAATAAATCTACATTTTAAGGAAACATTTCATATCAATTTTGTTTTACTATTTTGTCCAAACATGTTTTCAAAAATGTTGTCCCCCTCTCTCTTCTTTTATGTTATTGTATAAAACTAAATAATTTGACCGTAAAAAAACTCTAAGAGAAAGACAGAAAAAATTATGGCCGTTAGAAATAATAGTTACCCTGCCAATACACTCCCAGTATTGATTGAACTGAGTTTCTAAGAGTTTTCCATCATATTTACGAATAATTTCACTTCTAATATTATTAACAATGGAAAGCATTTCCATTATATTTGTATCAGATTTAACTGGTTTCTCATCGCTAACTCTAAGGTTTATAAATGCACGTAAGAGGTATATCATGAGTCTGACATCGAAATCCTCTGACGTTACTGTTTTCCCTAGAAAAGAAAGACAATTGATAATACCAAAGTGCACGGTATCCATCTAGTTTTAAATAGATACACGAATTCGCTTCCTGATCGATTTCCATAAATATACTGCTAATATGCATGTACAAAAACTGTTACATGCAGTATTAGGTTTTCTATGTCAGATATCTTATTAGTAGCAATTTGTTTATATACCAACTATTTCAAAACCCCTCTAACGATATTTTGACTGAATGTGGATACGAACTTCGGTTGCTGGTGCAAGTATAACAAGGTTGGGTTTACTATGTTAACGATCCTGGACACGCTCTGGTTGCAGTTCATTATAGTTTGTTCGATATTAGTTTTGTTTATCCTTATTTTCATATTCAGTATTGAGGAGATTTTAAGATCTGAAAATTACTTTTGTCCTTCTGGTTGTCTTAACATGAAAATACGTATTTAAGATAATGACTGTATCTAATCAAAATATATTTTTAATGGTTTTGTGATTTTGTAAAGATAAATGTAACTGTTAAAAGATTCTCCATTTTATTAAAAGCTACTTAGTCTCTTTATCTTATTGATCAATTTTGTGCCAGGAGCAGTCACGATTATATTTTAAGTTTTATTGGTGACGCTTATTGATGGCAACTCACGTATTTTTGCCACAATCAAATCTCAATTAACGCATATTAACTCAAACTCGTAATTTTTCATTCTATTCTATACACTTTTTTTCTAAATACTAATATAAAATTCGTAAAATTATCAGATATGGGATAAAAGTCGGCATCGAGGTAATTACAGATATCTAACAAATAAACATTAGATAGCAAAGTGCAGGTTTATTGAAGTTAATCATCACCTCTGTTTATTACCATTTGTTGAAAAAGAAGGACTAAATATACCAGAGGGACATATTTCAACTAATACATGTAGATCGATAATGCTAAAAAAAGAAAAAAAAGACAAACAGTAAAGCAATAGTACACAACACAAAACATAACAAACTAAAGATTGAGCAATACGAAATTGTTTTGTTTACATAGGTTAAGGACAACAAGATGCCCAGAACTAATACTAAATAGTGTCCAAGGGGAAACATTTTCACTTTGTATTTTGTTTATGTTGTAATCTTCACTGTACGGCCATAAACAATGAAAAAAAACTACATAGTAAAGCAATAAAAGGGCCCGAAATGACATATGTATTACAAATCAAACAAAAAGAAACTTGTTGATTGATGTACAAAATAATGAACAAAAACAATGTTACATATACCTTTGACTTTTGGAAATAAAAGATCCCACTGAAAATCCTCGATAATCTTTTCTTTTTTCCTGTATAGATTTTCCAATGAAACCTTATTTTCATCAAGTTTTTTTCTTAAATTATCTGGTTTGATTTCGTTGTCAAATGTTAGTCGGACAACTGGACCTGCTACTCTGAACAGAAGGTGAACTATTTGTAAAAAGCATATTTCATCTGTTGAAAGGGTAGCTGGAATAGATGAAAGTTGTACAGATTATCATGATTATTATTAACTTAAAATTGAAACATTTTCCTGATTTGAAAAATCAAAAACAAAACATAGGGGTTAATTACAATAAGAATTACGCAAAACATATATTTGTTTGTATACTTGTTTGTGTTGTAGACTCTTAATAATAAATAAATTGCACTAAATATGTTAACAAGACATTACTGTTGCATCTTTAAACGAAAGTTCCCCTGATAATGTTAATTACTATAAGAACTTAGTTTCAAAAACATAAATGTACTAAGTATTTCTTGTAGAATAATACAAAAGAGATAAAAACAAAGTAAATTGCACTACCATAATGCCATACCATACACATTTCCACGCATAATTATCTACTGTCCATTTATCTAATTAATTTTTGGCACTATTTTAATGTGAGGACTATTGATTTTCCTGTTCGATTGTTTTGTTTATTTTTTTATTTGAAGGTGAGAGTTTACTTTTTAGTTGTGGAATTATCCATATTTACATCTATAATCTTGAATTGAGCAATGTCTTTATTAAAACGGTGACGAGAATGTGTCTCCTTTCAAATATCATAACATATTTGATAATACTTTTTATTTATATTCTTATACTTTTTTTTTTCTTTTATCCATTTTTTCTTCATATTGTTTTCTTTGATATGATAAAATTTAAGCAAAGGTCTTAACCTCGGGATGATATTGCATTTTAACTATCAACATTTCTCATATCCATCTTTTGGTGCTTTGCAATTTTGAATATGTTTTCTATTGTCGTTTATATAAATGAAATCACTTTTCAAGTATGAATAATACGCGGCTTGTTTTGAAATTCAATAATTTTATATTTAAAAATTCTTGCTTTCGTATCAGTTTTTCAGTTCTGTGATTTTTGTTTCGTAAACTATTTTTCATCATTTATATCTAGGTTAAAACCTGTAATATTCTCAGTTATATATAATTGTTTTAAGGATTGGTTGAAAAAGTTCCTTCTAAAAAATTAGAAGATATTCTCCTAATCTCTTTCTGAATAGCTTCTGAATCAAGTTCCAATTATTTTGTTTTGCTTGTACCAATCTAGACCCTAATCTCATCTTAAAAGAGATTTAATATATACTTACACATTTTAGTTGGTTGATGTACTAGTGCATCTATCTGCTCTGTTCTCGTTTCAAGGTCATCAATATCTATAAAAAAAGCATGACAACAATATGTTTACAACTTGTTCTGCGGTGTTGCTTTTCACTTTTTATCAATTGAAAAAAGTTGTCTGACACGTATTGATTTATTCTCAAATCCGACAATTAAATCAAATAAAATTTTACTATAACATTACTAAATTTTTATATTTTGCTTATTGACAATGAAACAAAAGGTGCATTAAAAAAGTACATGTAATTGGAATGAAAAGGTTTTAAAAACTTGTTCTTCTTTTTATATTAACTATTTAATAAACAAGTAAATACTTAGTTCTTTGTCGACAAAAGTACAAGATTCATCTTTGCTTCCACCAACGGTATCCACTAACTTTATTTTGTTATCTGTGCTATCGACTTCCATTGCATCTGCAATAATTGTCCGTAGTTTTGATGCATGTTTTGTTTTAAAATGAAAATTACTAACAAACGCTTATGTTTGCTTTGCTTTTATTTTGACATCATAATTGGAAATCAAATAGCAGCGAGAAAAGAGGGACATTCAAACTCATCGATCAAAAATAAACTGACAACGCAATGGCCATAAAAAATAGACAAACAGACACACAGTAGTACAAACGAAACAACATAGAAAACAAAAATCTTAGCAAAACGAACTCCACCAAAAACTGGGGTTGATCGCAGGTGCTCCTGAAAGGTAAGCAGATCCTGCTCAACATGTGACATCCGTCGTGTTGCTTATGTTCATTTTACGTAACAGTTGAGTGTGGACCAATTTAGAAATTATATCGATAGAACCACATGTTGATTGAAAAAAAAAGCATAAAGCGGGTAGGAACAAGAAAAAAATACGATTCTACATATTACTACAAATGAAAGCAAAGACAGTAAGTTTTTTTATATTTTTTTTCTTTTGATTATCACAAAAAAACTTGTTATAAATTTCCTCCGTCGAAATCGCAGTTTTTTATTAACCTATTCCAATACCGCTCTGTTCTAAATAAGATTGAGAGACAGGGATACATAATTATGTAGAAATGTTGTTACTTAACAAAATTGGCATGTTTACCTTGCATTAGGGCGTTTGAACGCTTATTTCTGAAGAAAATGTTATTACTTTCAACGATCAACTTTATGTTTGTTTGGTTTTTTTTTTGTTGCATTATATCATAGCACTGATAACAGAGCTAATACAGTTCCATTGCTCCTCGCAAATACACGTGTCCTGCATTTAACACAAAACAGTCGAAACCTTATTTCATTAATGAAATAATAAATTGTATAAT
The DNA here is from genome assembly GCA_019925275.1 of Mytilus edulis. Classification (NCBI taxonomy): domain Eukaryota; kingdom Metazoa; phylum Mollusca; class Bivalvia; order Mytilida; family Mytilidae; genus Mytilus; species Mytilus edulis. The sequence goes on from CM034354.1 coordinate 30,447,389, forward strand.
CAAAATGTTTTGATCTTTTTTCAATGCTAGTTAATCATTTATGACTGTTATGATACTACTTCCACTATTTCTTGGAGTCTTGTAAAAATGAGTGCTTCGTTTGCATCATACGGATATTACAGAATTAAGAAATATGAATTTGTTTGCCAATAATTAACCTAAAAAAATACATATTATTAAAATAGATATTAATACTAGTAGATTTATCGGGAATATATGACAATTTAGTATAAAACATATTACAATAATCAAACACTACTGAGTTTTCCAAAATTGTTCTCATGGTTATTTTGTTATTATTTAAATACTTTGTTCTTTGTCGACAAAAGTACAAGAAACATCATTATTTCCACCAACGGTATCCACTGACGTTATTTCTGTATCTGTGGTATCGGCTGCCTTTGCATCTACAATAATTGTCCAAACTTTTGAAGCATATATTTATAAAATGAATTTTTAAAAATTTTTATACTAATATGTTAAAGATGTATTGTGTCTTTTTTTATCATTAATTCTGTTTTAATTTTCCATTATATATATCAACTATTCAATTATTATCATTTAAGTGTGAAAGTGAACTTATCTTTTTCACATCAGAGTTTGTCTAAAATGCGAATAATTTTGATTTGCCTGTTTCTTCCTTTTGTTATGTTGACTGTGTTTCTCAAAAAATAGTAATAAATTGAGCCTATAATGCAACCGAAAATATGAATTACAGCAAAATATTAACAAATCAAACTAAAACTTTATCTATAATTTCAAAGACTAAATCAATATTGGACAAATTGTATCTTGTTTAGTAAACAGCAATATAAAACTGGTCAGCACATTTCGCATGTAGTATGTTTTTGTTTATCTTCTTTGATCATCACAGACTGTTTGGATTTTGTTAAGTTACATCGTAGCTACCTGTTTGCAATCTTCGAAAATATCTTTTCAAAGACTGATGAAGCAAATCACGAAAGTCAAATATGCCTGCAAAAAGAAAATCAAAATATTAGTTTGCATTCACAATTTCATCTGAAAAAATACCTTTTATGAAATTGACTACTTTAGAAATAAAGCAGAAACTCTACTATACCATGGTATATCACTTCGCAAAAAGTGTTCAGCTGTTCGTTCGTTTGCCTTGACAGCATTGTTTAAAGGTTAGCTTTTATAAATATGTGTCATTTGTTAGAAATTCAGGGCACAAAAATGTTTAACCCTTAATACATATAATACTTAAAGATTGTTATTAATAGTTATCAAAGGTACCAGGATTATGATTAAGTACGTCAGACGTGCGTTTCGTCTTCATAAGACTTATCAGTGACGTTCAATACGGCTAAGGTAATATATGCCTTGGATAAGAAAATCCGTAGTTTTTCGAAAAATTCAAAGTTTTGTAAACATGAAATTTATGAAAATGACCACATTATTGATATTCATGTCAAAACCGAAGTGTAAACTACTGGGTTCCCTCGGGAACAAAACGTCTACCAGCAGTGGCATCGACCCAGTGGTGTAATTTTTTATCAAAGGTACCAATGTTATAATCTAGTACGCCAGACGCGAGTTTCGTCCACATAAGACTCATCAGTGACGTTCATATCAAAATATTTATGAAGCCAAACTAGTACAAAGTTGAAGAGCATTGAGGAGCCAAAATTCAAAACAGTTGTGCCAAACACAGCTAACGTAATCTATGCCTGGGATAGGAAAATCCTTAGTTTTTCGAAAAATTCAAAGTTTTGTAAACAGGAAATTTATAAAAATGACCACATTATTGATATTCATGTCAACACCGAAGTGTTGACTACTGGGCTGATGATACCCTCAGGGACAAAACGTCAACCAGCAGTGGCATCGACCCAGTGGTGTAAATAGTTATCAAAGGTACCAGGATTATAATTTAGTACGCCATACTAATGATGATGGCAGGGTTGGGTGTTTTTCACAAAAACTTTATCATGTAATTCGGGATAAAACTCGATAGTTGGTCTTCAACCCTCCCTCTAACCATAAACTTCACTCAGTGCAATAAACCAACAAACTATAAAACATCATACAGTCGATAGAAAACATGAAAAATATCTAAACAAAAACACACAAATTAAACGTGGCGGTGTATTTATTCAACCTAACAACAACAAAGACCTGAACTGATATATTATAGTTGTCATTAACATTCATAGAAAAACATGATCCTGTGCAATGCGAATATACAGATATATACAGATTGCGATCCCTTTAAAACAGAAACTAAAATTTCATTGTTTTGGCGGGATGTTGCGGAACAATAAATGTAAGTAAGGGAAGATCGTGTCCCCTATACTGATCGAATAACATTAACCTTTAACATTAACCATTAACAGTTATATTCAGAAAAATATTCTTTGAACACAAAATGTCTTACCAATAATTAGGTTAACATGTAGTACCATTAACTATGACTTTAATTCATGTTAACATCAACGAAAAAACACTTCACATTGATGAAGTTGTACGCGTAAATTGATGCGGAGTCCAGTAACAGTCGATGTTTTGCTGCTTTTGTCTCCCTCACTTTATAGCATTAGTTTAAGGTAACTTATACGTTCTACAAAGAATAGCATGATTCAACCGCCTTCTTGAGATTTGGGAAATAATAATTGCATCGTGTTTCTGAAGTGTGATTCCAAATATCGAACAAATATTGTTGTAATATATTAAATGTTAATCAGCATAGGCCCACCACTGTTTGTATGTATGGCTTAAATCATAATTACCTTTTTTTCGCGTTTCAAAAACTTTTTTTATTGATTGACTAAGACTGCGACATATCGAAACTGCAAAGAAAAATGTCCCTGCAACTGAAAGAGCGAAATACATATTAATTTGGACAGGGAATATCAAACATTTTTTGCTTCAGATAAACGTGTGTTATTTTTTTTATTTATATCCGTTGCGCATGCTAGTCTTTTTTATCTAGTTATGTTGTTTGTTCATATGTTTTGAGCTATCCTGTTACGATGGATTGATGCATTACCTATTATTTATAATAAATAGTAAATTGTCCATACGCTATCAGAACAAAAGAAATTTTGAAAATATTTCACGACATACTTGAATAAAAATGATGTTATAAAATTCATATGATTTTTATATCAAATCTACAATTGAAATGTTCTCATTTCAAACTGTTGTGTGTGTAAAATATATAAATAATGCTATAGAGTAAGCATATATATAAATATATATTTATCTAGACATTCATTTTAATAAGATGATGATGCTGATTATCTTAGAAATTTATTATGAAATAAAAAAAAAAAAAAAGTGTGGTATGATTGCCAATGAGACAACACTCAACAAGTGACTAAACAGACACATAAATCAGCAGCTATAGATTACTGTACGGAAGATAAATGAGAAATACAATGATGTTTTACATAAATTTGTATTATAAAAAAAGATATGTTTTTTTCAACACAAAGTTTTAGTTAAATTATATTTATACCACGTTCATTTGTATTTGTAATATCTATATTTTTATTTTATCCATCCGATGAGTAAAGCTTTTTTGAACTGGTCTTTATAGTTCGTTCTTGTGTTGTACTGTTAAAACACTGTTCCAGATTAGAGGGGATTGGGATCCTAATAACATGTTCACCCCTGCCATATTCTATGTGTACGTATCTGTCCCAAATCAGGTGCCTGTAGTTCAGTGGTTGTCGTTTGTTGGTGTGTTACATATTTGTTTTTCGTTTAACTTTTGTAAATAAATAAGCTGTTAGTTTTCTCGATCTATTTTTGTTACAATGTCATGTCAGGGCCTTTTATAGCTGACTATGCGGTATGGGCTTTGCACATTGTTGACGTCGTATGACGACCTTTAGTTGTTAATTTATGTTTCATTTAATCTCTTGTGAAAAGTTCTATCATTGGCAATCACATCACATCATCTTCTTTTTTTTATATCAACACTTTGACAACCCTTCAGGGAACTTTACGTAACTTGGCAGCAAATTATGACCATTGTTTTGATGACATTGCTGCTATGGTTTAGTACAAATTTATCACTTGACACGAAGGTTTGATTTTTTTTTATCTGAGAACGATTTAAACCTAATCCTATGTGTTTTTTTTATCATTTCATAAATGTTTATCATAGTCTAAGGATTTTCAAATACTGTCTGGTCATCATCAATGAAACGTGAACTATCTTTCGAAATACCCTTCTGATGGAATTCAATTGGAACAGTTACTATTAATACTTGTACTAGGTTGTGCATTTGCTGTTGGACTATTAGTGAACATCAATAGCATAACACTTGTCCTGTAGTCATTTCGATTTTTCCGTTAGTTCTAGCGTAGATGATTATGTGATGTTATTCTAGGTTATGGTACTTTACGCTTATTGTACTTGGGTCATTTATTTGTCATAAACTATTGGTTACCAGAATTGTATTCGAAAATTTACATTTTGGAGGGGGTGAGGAGAGTCAATTCGCAGCTTCATTGTATTCTACATGTACTGAGAACAAATAAGTTTTCAACATATATATAAAATTTTATTTTATCACAAAATGATCACAACATAAAATTTTAATAATAACAAAATACAATTATGACATGTCAGAAGCAACATGCATGAGTATCAATCACATTCACTAGAATTTTGTTTTTAATGGGGGGCAGTAGGGTCAAAATGCAGAAAAGAGTATTGAATTTATCAAAATCAATTTCTCATCCATGTTCTATGTGCATGAATGAAGGATTGACAAGCACCCTAGTAGCTGCCCTAGCTTATGCACTCGTGTGGCCAAAATAACCTTGTCACGTGTAGGCGTTAAGCAAAGCTAGTTTTTTTTGTCTATCAGATACTGGTCGATCATGTGCAGTTGCAATTAGTCGATATTTGTTTGTTAGCCTCTAAACTGTTGACTCATGCACATAAGATCCAGCCGTGACGTCGGCAACACTCAAATGTCCTGCACCAAGTCAGGAAAATGGTCATTGTTATATCATAGTTAGTTTCTATGTGTGTAACATTTTAACGTTGTGTTTCCGTTGTGTCGTTTGTTTTCTCTTATATTTGAGTGTAAATTCACATTACTATAAGACGTGTCACGGTACTTTTCTATCCCACATTCATGTATTTGGTTTTGATGTTACATTTATTATTCTCATCGGATTTTGTCTAATGCTTAGTCCGTTTCTGTGCGTGTTACATTTTAATGTTGTGTCGTTGTTCTCCTCTTATATTAAATGTGTTTCCCTCAGTTTTAGTTTGTTATCCCAATTTTGTTTTTTGTCCATAGATTTACGACTTTTGAATTGCGGTATACTACTGTTGCCTTTATTCCGACATCAACCATTACATGAGCTTTCTGACGGTCCTTTTCGGGGAGGCCTGGTTGCCGCCCGATGTAATTTATTCTAATGCTTATGTGTTGTTCTTACCAATTGTGTGGCTCTGAACGTTAGTGAAAAACAAATGTCAAATTTTGTTTTAAAGTACAGAATGATACAGAAAGTAAAACATCAATTACGCGTGTAAAGCTTGACTGGCATGAAATCAATCACCTGGAAAAAGTACGACTGTTTAAATTACAGGTAGACCTCAGTATTATATCATGATGTTAACAAAAAAAATTGACAGAATAAACAAAATTATTTGAAAAAAAACTTTGTTTGGCTTAGTATAGATAGGATTTACCTGTATAAGATGTGAGCATCGGTAAACAACTGTTGGTCGTAAATATGCATTGCTTTTAATTCTTATCTCACAAATATGCATATTGATTCATGTACAATAAAAAAAATCGCATCATGCTGATCATATATTTTTTTTTACTTTCAAGTTCATGGCAGTAAATATCTGTTGTTAGTCAAAAATAGTAAACGATACGTTAATGTTTTGACTGATGAATAAAGGCAACAGTAGTATACCTCTGTTCAAAATTCATAAAAAATCCGGGTTACAAACTAAAACTGAGGGAAACGTATCAAATATAAGAGAACTACGACATCCTAAAGAATGATTGAAGACATGACATAAATGAAATATGAAAACATTGTTGTTGTAGAGAAGAATAATAACATCATTAAAACATTTACTTACCAAGCATGAAACTGCAACATAGTAGGGTACCTGCAGTTCGATTTCTCAGCATCTTCAATGAAGCTTAAAAATATAACCAAGTTGCCAAGATTAGATATACCGGATATATATATATATATATATATATATATATATACAACAACTTCTAATAGTAACAAGAAATTCCAAGTGACAGGAATGAAGAACATAAACCAAATTAATATTATTAGTTATATAGTGTGCTAGTGACCTAATACGGTATATATGGGGTCAGTAAATTCGCTCTCACTATACTAATACGTCACTAGCACACTACGTAACAAAATTTATCTTACCGACTATCTTCACGTGTAAAATTTAGACTTGTGATTTATCAAAATGAGTACGCCATTCTTCATTACTGTTAGCATTAAGAAACTACTTCCATTGATCCTACAAGAATAGCCAACGATAACAACGTGTGAGGTTTAAATGTGTTTAATGAATTTATTTCAATCTTAATCATCAATTTCTGCGTCTGTTGAAACCTTTAAGATTTTTTCTCAGTTCCGTTTTGTTTTTAAAAAGGGACTTAACACCAGTACTAACCATGTATGAAATAAGCCCCGCCTCACTACTACCTAATATGGAATTTAAAGGGACATAACTCCACTACTAACTTGTATGAAATAAGCCACGCCTCCCTACTAACCTAATATCAAATATACACGGTCTTTATGCGGACGCTTTTAACAAATCACAATCCTAGAAATGTATAGGTGGTAACAACTTTCTCTTGTGATATACTGTCGGATACATTTAGTCGCATTTACGTCAGCATTACTATCTTAATTCAAGCAAATCCAGAAAAGCGTTTTGGAATACTTGTTAAGATAGAAATTTCAAAAACTTTTCAACTATCATCGATTGCACAGGTTGGTTGACCGTAATAAATTATCTGTCCTTATCACAATTCCGTCCTATTTTCAACGAATGTGTTCATTGAATTAGATTTATCGCAAAGTTTGTTTACGAAAACTACCATTGGTTGTACAGGTTCTGCTTACCTATGTGAAGCAAATGTAACAATTCTCTTATTTTGTGGTATTTGTGTTGCTCAGTCTTTTTTTTTCTATGTTGTGTATTGTAGACTAGGTTTTGTTTTGTTTGTTTCTAGAGGCGTTGCCATTTTTGTTTTAATGAGTACAAGTAAATTTCCCTTTGATTTATGCTACCTTTCTTTTAGAGAGTAAACTGAGAAATGATAAATGTTAAGTTTAAAATGACAAATGTTAAATTAAAAGTCAGAAATGTAAAATTCAATCTTGAGAAATGTCGACATTTCAATGACCAATGAAAATAATAAAGACTTCAGCTGTCTTTTATTTATATTGTTAAAACCTTACTCATTTTACTATAGTCTCCAGAATATCAGCCAATGCTATAAAAAAACTATAATTACCAAAAGTTGATAATGTGACATTAACTAGCTAAACGTAAAATAATCATTATATACAGTAGAGACTCTTGTACTTACTTGTTTCATTATAATTAATTTCGAATTCCGGTTTCCAATCCAAGGTACCATTTTGCCTACAACATATTTTGGATATATGCTAAAGTACTTTAGTTAATACGATATAGCATTGCCTTATAATGTTTATTCATTTGACTCTCCCGACATGGGGCATGTCATGATAACTAGTCTTGTATTTGCTTTTTCTGTGCAGGGAGGACAATATATCAGTAAAAAAATTGAACAGTTAAAAAAAAATGTAGTAAGAATAGTCAGTGAGATGTTCATTTTTTGTGTTAATTTGTATACACGACTTCACAGCGTACACTCCTTTGGAAAGGATATCCACCACTTCTTTTTTATACTGAATTCATGAAAATTTTAAGTTATAAAATTTTGGATTTTACGTAGTTTTCAGTAAAGAAACAAGAGGCTCTCAAGAGCCTGTGTCGCTCACCTGTATTTACTAATGCCTTGTAAATCATGCAAAATTAGGTTAAAACATAATTAATAGTATTAGATATTAGATGCTATCAGCTACTATAATGATATCTAAGGTAATAACCAAAAACTGCTAAGTTTCCTTAAAATAACCAATTCAGGGAAAGCACTTCAACAACAGGTTATCAGATTTGTCTAAAAATATGTGGGCAAATAGATCTTACTCCAACATTGTAACCATTGTCTGATTTGCTTTAAATGCTTTAGTTTCAGAGATATAAGCCAAAAACTGCATTTTACTCCTAAGTTCTTTTTTTAGCCATGTCAGCCATGTTGGTTGACAGGCAGGGTCATTGGACACATTTTTTATCTAGATACCCTAGTGATGATTGTGGCCAAGTTTTGTTATATTTGATCCAGTAGTTTCAGAGTAGAAGACCTTTTTTTTAAGATTACAAAATTTACAAGAAAAAGGTTTAAAATTGACTATAAAGGGCATAAACTCCTTCAGGGGACGACTGACAATTTTGATCACGAAGACTTATTTGTAGATCTTAATTTGCTGAACATCACTGGTGTTTTAAGTTTATCTCTTTTTATAATAATATTTAAGATATTCATGATAATAACCAAAAACTGCAAAATTTCATTAAAATTACCAATTCAGGGGCAGTAACCCTCAGTTCAGGTGAGCTAAAAATTACATCATTTTCCTTAACTTTGCCAACATGAAGATTTTACTATGCTTAAAAGACATGAGAAAAGCATAGGTCATCGCACTACTTTTCAGGGTACGAGTCGTTCACAATTGCCAAAATTTGCTAAGATTCTTCTTAAAAACAACATTGCTGTACATACAAAGGGATCTTTGAGACTGAATTTTGAAATAAAATATGAGAAAATTGGTTTATAATATATTTTAAGGAAATAAAAAATAAAAAAATGGCGTCATCGAACTTGATTTCTTGCTACAAGTGAAACAATATTTTTTTTCTTATATGTCCAGTATAAATTTTGTACTAAGAGAGTTATATCCATCTAAATCGCTTATCTGAGAAATTAATTCTATAAGCACAGATAGTTGGTATGCATTTGTTAAAACATTTTCAATAATGCAATGAATAACGTTTTCTTTATATAAATAAACAGTGACACCAATTTTGTATTTCAAATAGTTTTCTCGAGCATCACTAAAGAGACTGCGATTGTCAAAATGCGCACGTTGTGCAGAAAAAATAATTATGCTCATGTTACTGACAATGTTGGGGTCAATAGTATTAGATTAAAAAGAACCAAAAAAAAAAGCTATATGACAAGTAACCTAAAAAATAGCAAAAAAACTCTTATTTTATTTACATAATAAATATTTATAAACGGACAATGTTTTAAAGGGAATGTTATAAATAATGTATTAATCGCCCTACGATAACTATCAAATTGAATACTTTGGGATCTGGTTTATTCGAATTATAAAACACTCTTGAAAATTGTATATAATGAAATTTCTCTACTAATGCTATACTTACTAGATTAGAAAGTGTGTCCAAAGATCCTTGTTACCAATGTTTCGACACAATTGTTATATTTATTAGACATTTTACGATATTTTTAATTTTCCAATTAACCTTTTTTGTATAAGAAGCCCCCAAATCCTCATTTTGAAAATGAATATCTGTATTATTTCTATGGCAAACAAAATAATACTCATATTTGATTTTATATACACATGTATTTACGAGTTTTATCAATCTTCAAATTTACGTTTACATATTATGAACAAAAAGAATTAACTGTTATTGGTTTTGTTTTGTTATCAAGATATTCCTTTTATTGCATGTAAAACAAATAAAAAAGATTTATATTTGAGTAGATTTTTTTTTCTTTTCTTAATTACATTTTATTTAGTTCTTTCACGTTATCGTGTCAAGTTATTTCCCCATTTGCATTTGACATAAAATGTATATAAAGATGTATCATAAACCCTGAGACCTGTTTGAACCTGCTGATAGTTTTGTTGTTACTACTTTCGTTTATGAGGAATAGACGAAAACATGTATGTAGTAAAACACTTACTTTTTATGTGTAGGTTTTTGGTTGTCCGTGTAGCTGTTTTTAATACAGTCATAACCTGTTGGAAAAAATTCAGTTCTTTCAATCACTCATTATTTCTATTCATTCTCATGTTTTTGCAAACTATACATTTGCACATTTAACCTTCCAGTTAAAATTGAAACGTCGAAAATCAGCAATTAAGGTGAGCCTGATGTTGTCAATTTCAGAATTTTAGATAACTATTTTTGTTTTCGGACGGATACTGTATCTTATTAAGAGTCTGCATACGCGTAAAACTTCACATTGTCTTTTCAATTTCTATAACAAGAATACATGTGTGTTATAGTTTACTATTTTTTTGTTTTTGATTTCAATATATTAAATATTTTCATGACACAAATTATTTTAAAATAATAATATTATTACCTATCATTCAACGACAAAATATAAATTATTTACTTGCTGACAGTGTTAAGTTTCCGGGACATGGTTTGATATAGCAAGAACAATCTTCTTCTGTCGGAATGCAATAACTCAAATGAATCGGAGTTATAGCAAATGAAAAGTTCTTTTTATGATTACATCGGCATTTTCTATCATTTTTTGTTGAATCATCAGTGTACAATATTTGTCCTTCCTCACTGCAGAATGATTTGGAGTAAATACAATTACTCATGCCATCAGTTTTGAAATAAAATGGCTGAAAACGATTCTGCATACATTGACCTCTTGTAAATGATCCGGCAAATAACCGTTTGCTTCCTGCAATATCACAATAACAAGAATAATGTGCTAAAGGGTATTACTTAATTTCAAATTTAGGTGTTTCTTACAGTTTTTGTGTTTAAGGATTTTTTCAAAAGTTTTCTTTTCGATCAAATAAATGAGGAAATGAATGTCAAAGACCAAACTAAGTTAGCGAATATAATATACAATTTCGACGACATGGGTATCTTTCAAGTTGGATTTAGAAAATGCATAACCTCCGATTTTATTTTTAAATGACCAAGGACGGAAAACATATCAATCTATTAGTTCAGTTATTTTCATGTCTGCCTTTCCATTAAGTGACTCAAGAAAAAATTCCAAAAATGGGTAACAATTGTATCGGAAAGAGAAAATCGAGTGCACCTTTTTATGTTAGGGCGTGTTTGAGTTGAATATTTTGTCTTGATATCGTACAAAGCAAGAATAATTAATACATCGTCTCGCTCAGATTCTATCATTTTTATATATCAAAGCTACAGGTTGACTTTATAACATAAAACAAATACAGTACTAAAAGAAAAAAAATACGGGTCAAGTGAAATACCAATCTAATGAATCACAAAAACAGAGTAGGTGTGTTCGAATAGCTATATTTTTACTGAAAGTACTTGACGACAGTCTTTCAAGTTGGATGATGAAAATGCATATCTTCGAAAAATTATATTTTTTTGTGTGTGATAACTAGGGTTTATTGTCTTCAACCATTAAAAGCATCTTGTCTGCCCCTCCACGAAATATTTAATTAGATTTTTTTTAAGTGTTTATGAATTTCCGAAAATACCACCTGACAACCGATCAGATAATAGTTTTAAGTTGAATCAATGCAGAAACGATAATTAAAAGATGCTCATTAGCTAGTTGCTACATTTGTCATTTAAAATACAACTGGCATATAAGGATCGTAGTGGCATGAATGGTGCAATGTGGATAAAATTGGCAGCGCGTCATCCCTACAATGGCTTCCATTTCTACGATTGTGAAAATGAACTGGAGTAATAGGGGGATAATTTTGACGAAGTAGAATCCTGACTGTTAAAATTTTATTTCATTAAGAAAAACGACAATATCCAAGAATAATTTTGAATTTATAATGTATAGTATAATGTCATCCATGTTTTTTCCCTCTATAGTATATGTCATGGTAAACAATTCCTAATCAACAGGACGTACAGCGATACAACCGCAGATGTGAAACCGGTAATAATTAGAGCAGTATGAACACAATATTCAATTCTTAGTGCTTAGAGCTTACAAATTTGCATAAAATTTAAATACATGATTGAACATTTCATAGGATCCAAAGAATTCATTTTTTTACGAAATCAAGGAAATTTGATTTCGGACCCTTCACACCTGAATGTGGACAAACTTATTAAAATGATAAAAATTTATATATGCATTAGATTCAGCATATTAAAGGACCCAATGTTTTTCATTTTTTTTTTAATCAAATACGTCTTTTTTGGACCCCGAATCAAATGTTAAAATGCAGCATACTAAAAAACTTCAAAAAATGATTGTTTAACCAAACAAAGTTGTTTTTAACCATTTGGAATTTACGATGGAGAAATTCGTAACCTTAATATATTGTCTTATTCAGCATACTGGAAAACCCTTAAAATTCCTGACTTTGATTTAATCCTATTGAAATTGATCACACAATAAGCATTGACATGATTTATTTCTTTAGTATTTTTTGGCACCTAATTACTACACTATTATTGCATAACTAATAAAGGTTCAGTTCCTTCGCTTTTTGTGTTTCGTGCTGTGTATGTTCTGATTTTTGTCCTGGATGGATAGGTTGCCTGTATCTGTTATTTTCTTTAAGCTTTAATTTCATTTTTTGTTCAATTTTTTTTTATCTCAACCGATCAAGAAAATTGACAAATTACTTTACCTCTTCTATCCCAGTCAGGTCCATTACATTCCTCTACATAATTCTCTTCCACATTGTTATACAGGCAGAAGTAATTCCGCGTGCTGTTACATTTTACTTTCGCACGAATTTTCCAGTTCGCCTGAGTAGGACATCTCAATGTGTATGATGCACATTCAACAAACTGTAATAAATGCATGTGTGTAAAGGTAAAGGTAGGACACAAAATTATCTTAAGTACATTGAATATGTATTTCTATGATGTTTTTGTTTTATGTTTTGTCTTATTGTAGGTTTTGGTAGGTTTTTTTTGTTTTTTTTTTTACCTTAATTACTCTAGTTTGTCGTCAATTTAAACTTGAAAGATATGTCTCTTTTTATTTATTTTTCTATGAAACAGTAACCAAACAACATAAAGATATACGTGTAACCATACGGTGTTGACGTCTATGAGACATTAACCACACAACATAATGATATATACTTGCGCTATAGACAACTTTCGAGTTCGATGCATTTCCGTCAAAAACTCTGGTTTTAGTGAACATCATTCGTGAGTTTAGGGGCATCGTCACTTCCATTCCAATGTTGAGCGAGCGGTTGGAAAATTGTAATTCTATTTTGCACGATTTATTTGGCAAACTAAATTCTCATAATTGACAATCAGCACTGCTGTCATTAGGGAATTGTGCTTAAGTACTTACAAAACAAAAACTATTTCTAGTTTATCCTGCACAATGACGATCACTAAGATGCTTGATGAACGGTGATTGTGTAGGAATACAGGCAACCCCCTCTGTCTGGTAAATGACGTCACAAAGGCGCGCCTAATTGATGAGTTTTTTTCCGATGACGAATGAACTCGAAAGTGGTCTATTAATCGATATTCTTTTGACAGTGACATCGTGCTTTATGATTTCGGTCATTGTTTTTTTTTTTTTTTTATTATTTTGTAGTTAATAAAAAATTAAAATCCTTAATATAAACATGATTACTTCAATGATAAAAGATATTCAAATATTTGACAATTATTATTAATCACAAAATCCCGCATTAATTGTAAAAAATAGCATATAAACATTGAAATTTTCAGGATGAAAATAGCGCGGGGAAGACGTGGACAAAAATATATGATTCACGAAATGTCCTATAACTTTTGATTGAAAAGAGACACACAAGTTCGGTTTGTTGTCCAGTCATATTTAAAGGTGATAGTTTGGATTTGATTAATTTTATTTTCACTTTTTCATTACATCCGGAACCCACTTGCTCAGCTCAGCTGTTTCTGTAAACTTGCCTACTCCTTTTATGTGTGCAATATTTTATTGTAATCAGGGTTGAATTTGCTTAGTAATGATCTTCAGGTGACATTAGCATATATCTTTCTGACAATATATACACTGGGTTCCACATATTAGAACTACAAAACTAGGCCCGACCGTGCACCGCCATTTTGAAATTTTGGTGTACAAAAGAAGTTCGAAAAAGTTCAAAACAATATTGCTATGTTTTCATGAGACCCGGATAGCTTTTATTAATTGAAGTAATTAGGAACTGAAATAGTCAACATTGTTTTTATTGCACACTAATTGTTTTTATAAGGATTATATATGATATGTTACCCTTTGACACGTTGTTTTCTTAGCGGTCAAGTAAATTGTCGGCCACTTTAATTTTCGACTATTTCTTGTTTATTTTCAACACTTATATATTGACAATTTATTAATATTTTTTCGTAAACGATTTTTTTTGGCATATACACTAATTAATTCAATAACTATTCTTTATTTCAAATTCCCCAATTTTAAGTTTTCTATCGGCTGACTTGTTTACATGTACCAAATACTAATTTACTACGTGACAAGATAAGCTGTCGATAAAAAAAAAATCAATAATCCCGCTATCGAGGTATTGAAATCTTAACAGATCGATCAGTTTGAAGTCCCGTTAGTATAATAGTCCCAGTTTAGACGAACTGATTAGAATAGATATACAGAGATTGAAATGTTATTGTATTATTAAACATCAGTGAGAACTTTAATTTGAAATATATTCCTCTGTCACAGTGTCTTTTTGTCAATTAGGGTTTTTGTCTTTAAACTTTTCATAACAAATGGTATAGAAAAAAAAACATATCTATCATTTTAGGGTTGTAATAGCTGTTCATTGACGTCATACTATGCATGCTATGTGAACATCCCGATGAAATAAAACAATATTCTATGTTTAAAAAACACAATTTCGTTTTTTAACACTGATAGTCGTGAAAAAAGTAAGTCTCAGGATTCCATATTCTTCTAAACTATGGAAAACGTTGAAAGCAATATGTTATACATGCATGGATTTTTAAGTTAACACAACAGCTGTAAACGGAAATATAAATCCATTGTTTTCCCTCCAAAACATGATTTATTGATTGATTGAACGGTTGGTTTGCTGATTGGTGAGTTAACTGATAAACTAGTTAAACACATAGATATCGTAATAAAACTAATCATCACATATTCCTTTTACAGTTTCTCTAATTTTTATGGACACTCGAACTTCTTGGTTTTTTTTTTTATTTTCTTGAAAGAGAAGGAAATCTGAGTAACATTGGACAAAGCACATGTGTATTGATTACTATAAAAGAACGTGCTTCAGAAGGGTAGGCAGATTCTAATCCGCATGAGGCACCCGTAAATAGTCTAATCGGTAGGTCACAATCGTAAAACTTAGGAACATTGGATTGTAGGTATCATATATATAAGGAATATATCCAATATCATCTGTGGAACGGGTATTCCATAACGGTCAACTAACTCGTGATGGCGTCCTTAGGAGTGATATCAACTTCAAACTTTGTTTAATAGTTTCATTGTAAGCAGCAACCCTCTATCAAGGAAATCATGGTAGGAAATACAAGACTGGGAATATCGTATCAACTGGGAGAGGAATGGAAAGTTCGCAATTGGGAAGTTGAATTCATCTCTTATGTCGTATTTTAAGTAACACGATACTGAATTACGTTACGCCACGAGTTATCGTTCATGGCGTTATCGAACAATGTTCATGCATACATGTCAATGCAGCAGTTCTGCGATCTTGAAGTGATTAAATTAAAAGTGATTAAATAATAAAAAAAAAAAAAAAATATTACTATGCGACATTTGTAACGGTGCCGAGAGTTAAGATACAATATGGTTATTTGACATTGATTACTTTATCGTTTTCTTTTGCTCATTGTTTACCTTTAAAAAATGTGTACTTGTTAATATTCTTGAAATAAGGTAATGTGGTAAAATTGCCAATTAATCAACTATCCATAAAAAAAGACTAATATGTATAGGCACGCACAGTACAGACTCCTAATTACATCTCTTACATTTAAAATTGCAAGCTGGAACTTTTATATTACGCAGAGTGATTTACTTATATAGAGGATGGATATAAAATTATGGTCTCGAGATTTGTTTTGTGTATAATTTTCCACACTTGACAGAATGTTGAACTTTGAGAAATTTTGCATACAGTTTGCAAGGGTTGCCCAAAATAACTCAGCAAACAACTCACACGTTTACACCACGCAGAGTAAACTATGTTAACGTCTGTACTAAGTCAAGAATATGACAAAATTTTTTTCATTCTTTTGATGTGTTTGAGCTTATGATTTTTTAAATTGATAAGGGACTTTTCCGTTTGGAATTTTTCTTGGCGTTAAGTATTTTTGTTTTTTTCATTTTTGGGAAAGTTTTTATATCAGAATCTTTATTTTCTTTATCATTTTCACTCCTAACGGAATGTTTTACCTTTTCATCAATTCTGCTTGTATACGGGAAAAATTGAATTGTACGCGCGTCTGGCGTACTAAATTATAATCCTAGTACCTTTGATAAATATCGTTCCGAACACGCATGAAATGTTTGAACTCAACGTTAAAAAACATCAAACGGATCAATAAAAAAATAATAGCTCAATGAAATTTTTGAAATACTCTATTTCTGCATGGATGAAGTGATGGCATCACCATTGTCTAATATAATGGAGTTAACAAATCAGTTATTTGAATGAATCTCACGTTAATTTTTCAATGTGATTTTCGTGTAAACTTTACAATAAACTAGAGGCTCTCAAGAGCCTGTATCGCTCACCTGACTCTATTTGGGTTTTTGAAAAAAAATCAAATTTGGCTACAAAGTAACAACACTTGGCCAGCACCTCATAAAGGAAAGGAACCTTCATGCTATGTTTGGTTTAATTCATTTCAGTGGTTCTCTAGAAGACTTTTGTATGCATTTCCCATAGGGTCCTTTGTTAAACTAAGTCCCCCGCTGGCGGCCATCTTGAATGATGAATCGGCTACAAAGTAACAACACTTGGTCAGCACCTCATCAGGAACATTCATGCTATGTTTGGTTTCATTCAATTCAGATGTTCTCTAAAAGAAGTCATTTGTATGCATTTCCCATAGGGTCCTATGTTAAACTAAGTCCCCCCCCCCGCTGGCGGCCATCTTTGATGATGGATCGGCTACAAAGTAACAACACTTGGTCAGCACCTCATAAGGAACATTCATGCTATGTTTGGTTTCATTTTATTCAGATGTTCTCTAAAAGAAGTCATTTGTATGCATTTCTCATAAGGTCCTATGTTAAACTAAGTCCCCCACTGGCGGTCATCTTGGTTGATGGATCGGCTACAAAGTAACAACACTTGGTCAGAAACTCATAAAAACATTCATGTCATTTTTGGTTGCATTCCATTCAGTGGTACTCTAAAAGAAGTCATTTGTATGCATTTCCCATAGGGTCCTATATTAAACTAAGGCCCGGCGCTGGCGGCCATCTTGGATGATGGATCGGCTACATAGTAGCACCACTTGGTCAGCACCTCATAAGGAACATTCATGTCATGTTTGGTTTCATTCCATTCAGTGGTTCTCTAGAAGAAGTTCAAAATGTAAAATGTTAACGACGACGATGACGGACCAGGTGACCTAAAAAAGTGTGGTTTTTTTTACGATTTTGATTAAAATTTAGAATAAAGATACTATTTAAATAGTTTTATATTAAAAGTTTACGTCAGATTGACGAGTACAAACTTCAAGTGATAATGCATAAACATAAAGTATTTACTTGGAACCAACCAGTTCACGCAAGTTTCACGTATATGCTCGTTTGATGTGAAACTCATACGAGATTCATGTTGATTAAGCGAGTGAAATATCCATGTGTAGGACAACATAAAAGTATATCAGCAAAATGGTATATTGTTTTTTTTTTAACAACAATATAACAAAACCCGACAAGGAATGGAAAAAATAAACACCATTTAGATCCCGAAACGATTTTTTTTTTCAATACCTCTGAAAAATAATAATCACGTTATATTCTTTATTCAATAACGTTACACGTTTCTGGTCTAATTCAAGGCGAATTGATCACATTTGAAGCCATTTCATTTATCTCAAAAACAAGGATGGTGACATATGAGTTTCTATACATGTATGGATTCAGAATACAGTCATGGATATTGTTTTTTTTTTGTTTTTTTTTCCGTATATAAGAACATAGTCATCCATAAGAAAATCTAAAAAGAAAATCCAAAAAGGGGCACTTTCCCTACATATCTATATACATTTGTCGTCTTAATGGACGTTTTCCTAAAAGATTACAAGAAAACAAAAATGGTGACCCCAATTTTTTATTACATATTTCGATGTAACTCGATTTTAAGTACAAGTGTGCCAAACAATTTGGAAATCGGGAGATATGCCATTCGTTATCGTAGTACCTTAAACCACCGACGTTTATTGTCAATTTCGAAACTTTTAATACTATTGCAAGCTTTTTTAAATTTTTAATATCAACATCTGATTCACGCCATCTCTAGAATATGTAGTTTCACAATAACAAAGAGAAACATAGAACAGATTATCTATGATTTCCTCTTTACTTAGTGTCGAGGGCATTTTTCTCTGTTTTTGACCTTAAATTTCACAAATGTTTCTTCTGTTTTTAGCAATATTAAATATGTAATTAGTACATTTACGATAGAACACAGTATTCTTAGTCTTTTTTGAGATATTCTTTGTATTTCTAGCTTGCATTTTTTATGCTGCGGTCACAGAAACACATTTAAGTGTTACAGCTTACTTTTGAGTTAATTTTAATAACATCACTAATTAGATAAACCAGATTTTGATAAATTCTGTATGTTCCCTTTATAAAACCACTACAATTTTTAGGTTGCATTTCAGTAAACATAGACAATGCAATCTCATGGGAACAGCCTTTGCGGCTAGAACTATGCCACTTTTCCAATAAAGTTTCGAAAAAAATATGGGGTTCATGTTGTTTATTATTTAGTTTTCTATGTTGTGTCATGTGTACGATTGTTTGTCTGTTTGTCTGTTTGTTCTTTTCATTTTTAGCCATGGCGTTGTCTGTTTATTTTCGATTTATGAGTTTGACTGTCCCTCTGGTATCTTTCGTCCCTCTTTTATATACTACAAAGGAAAGTTAATATGCACTTTTATTTCTTTCAAAGGTCAAAACATAGTGTTGTACGGCATATTTTTAAAATTTAAAGTTGAAAAACATACTAAAATTTTCTAATAAACCTACTTTCACTTGTTGCATTCTTCAGAATTAAATTTTTACCGCATGCATATGTTTTCATATTGGTTATAGTCCCGAGTTGTGTTTATAAGATGAAACATTAAAGACATATTATCTGGGAACTAGTATGTCAACAAATCAAATTATCTATGAATATTATATATCACCCAAAAGAAACAGCTGTTTTTAAAAAGTGCAGTCTACACAATGGTAAAATCAATACAGTGATAAAGTTCAAATTCAAAATCTCAAATTGTTGTAATTAGTTAATTTATAGTGATGACCATTTCAATGATAATTTATGTCAACACAGAAGTGCTGACTACTTGCCTGGTGATACCCTCTGGAAATGAAGAGTAGTAGTAACAATGATTTTGGGAACGGGGAAACACCGTTTATAAGGTTAATAATACACCTTGGTGCCTTTCACAAGAAGCTTTTTATGAACTCCGATAACTGATTCACAAGATCATTGGTCTTATATTTTGAAATTTGGCGGAGGAAGAAAAACAATGATAATTAAAAACCAATTGTTCAGAGAACCATTGATGGTCTTTCCACCAGTAATGATTTTTTTTATATGAAAATATTAAAAATTGGTTTTAAATGTCAAGTTCAGCGTCAAATGACAACTTATTGTACGCTGATTCCAAAAATATAAGGTTTCTATACAATAAGATATAAATAAGGGAGATAACTTTTTACTTCCGGTTCAATTTTGTTACTTCCGGTACTGTTTCAGAGTTTATTTGACGCTGATTCCAAAAATATATGGTTTTACATACTTTTACAATATTTTATTACAAAAATTAGCTACTTCCGGTTTACAAAAGGTCACTTCCGGTTAGCTTTTTCAACGTCATACTGCTTTCAACCTATTGCAAAAAGTCTAATAGCTTTAACATGAATACATATGAGGTAAAAGCAAAGGTCAAAATCTAGAACGTTAAATTAACATATGACCTTGAGCTCAATTTCAAGGTCATGAACCAAGGACCTCTAATCAAAAGACTCTAGTTCTTTACTTTATATTGTTAATGAGTTATATTACCATACAACTGATATTAGATATAAAAGGGGGAAAAACTCGCAGCAAATGTTTACGTACCCTTTCGACTAAAATTTATGTGTAACTACATGTCGCGACTAACAATATGTGAAAATATTTTGTCGATATCTTATAAGATTTCTGAAAATAAGAGATAACAAGCCAAAATCAAAAATTTAATCATGACCTTGACCTTTGACCTTGACCTCATTTTCATTTTTTTGGACCAAGGACCTTAAATCAAAAGACCCCAGGCCTCTATCACTTATGGTTTTCCAGTTAAAAAAGTATATCACTTATATCAAATATAAAAGGGGAAATAACTCTCATATGGAGTCTCTGGATAGCTTCGGTCAAAATAAATCAAATCATCCTGAGGATATAACGAGCAATTTGGTAAAATAAATTTGTCGGTTTCTTATACAGTTGCGAATATTAAGCGATCACAAGAAAAACAGTGTTCGGGGAGATAACTCTTACATTGAAAAGATTTTGGTTACGCGGTGTCAGTTACAAAAGCGTAATTACTGTTTGATATCATATACCATATGTCTAAGCGACATCTTGCGAAACAAAAAACCTGCGAAGGAAAAAAAAGTTGGCGGAAGAAAAAAAATAATAATAATAATAATCAGAAGAAAACCAATAGGTCTTTCCACGGAAAAGTGGAAAGACCTAATAAGCACACCAATTACAGCTAAGTCTTTCAAATAAAATAGAAAAGACTTTATCATTTTTATAGATATACTAGTGAGTCAAAGGTTTTAAAAACAATTTTTAACGGTCTTTGCATCTGGAACAGTGATTGATTGATTGCTTTATTGACTGATATACTTTGGATATGGTCTCTTGGAACAAACGAACAAAAATGAGATGTTTGACCCCATATTAAACATATTGATTGATTGATTGATTGGTTATTTGGTTGATTGAAAAAGGGGCGAAAGATACCAGAGGGACAGTCAAACGCATAGATCGGGAACTGATAACGCCGTGGCTAAAATAGAGAAATACTAACAGTCGAATAATAGAACACAAGACACAACATTGAAAACTAAAAAACTAAGCAAGAGGAACCCATCAAAAAGGGGGTGATCTAAGGTACTCCGGACAGTGTTTTGGATATCGAACATTTTATTCTAAATTTAGGTCGGCTCGTGTGGTGGTAATATGAAGTCACGTGCTGCTGAAGTAAGTTTTTCTTGAATATTAAATTCTTTTCAAAGGAGAGAAGAATGAAACGATACCTATTGATTTTAAGTTTTTACAGGTCATTGATGTCGGGTCAGGCATTTATTCTTGAATATGTTTACGGGATCACAGATTTGTATCTTAATACATTGAAATTTGTTTTTAAGATTTACCAAATTAAATTCCGCGAAAACATATGCATACGTCCGGTTCTATCTAATACAATTACAAAAGAGTTGCAAGTCACTCCTGATTATTTCATATTATAATTAGTACATCAAAGGTCCAGTCAGTTTCATAACTAACCAACCGTAACATTTACAAGACGTTGGTACACTTGTGACAAATATCTGCATGTAAATACCGGTATTCTATTGATAAACTGTATCAAAATATAATCAATAAGTTATAGTTATGACCAAGCAAGTCGGTATGTTGGATTTAATCTGCACGGCTATAGTGACCCTGATTATCCCGAACTACGTAGGAGTTCGGATTAAAGGGTCACACGAGCGTGCAGATTAACCCAATATACCGTTTGGATTGGCCAATAACTGTTTTAACACGTGAAACCATCAATTTACGTGAACGTTTTAGAAATGTGGACGATATTCCGTAAACCACGGATCCTATGAAAGTTTCTCGTACGGTAAAGAAAATACGCCTTTGGTAAGTTTTAGATGAATAACTTTTTTCTATTTAGACTTATTCTAAAATTGCGATTTAATGGTAGATTTTTTTTTATAGTTTCTATATTATTTTTATTTAATTAGTGACGATTAACATGGTTAAGACTTTAACAAATTGTGTACTTTCAAACCGGTTTATGGAAAAACAATTATAACTTAAAGGGTTATTGAGTTTAGATTAATTGCTTTTGTCGTAATTTCAAGGCAGATGGCGGATTCGAGGGTTGAGGCGAATAGGTCGTTCACCGTTGGATTGGACAAAATATCGTGTTTTAGCATAAAATTGTCAATATTGCTTTTTGTCTCGCTACATTTGGTGATATTGTTTTAAATTATTCTATAGAATAACGCCCGTTTCAAAATCCAAGAACCACCCACAGAGGTAAAAATAGATTTGAACTGTGCAGTATATCTGTGGTAGTTAATGCACACTTCTGCTGTGTATTATCCAGATCATAGCACAGTAAGAACAAACAAATTGTGTTAAATAAAACTTCATTCATGTCAACAATCATTAAACCATAACAAAAGACACTTGTTTCTCAAACATCCCAGCGGCACCAGCATATGGAGTATATGTGTCTCAATTGATACGTTACTCTGGAGCTAGATCAAAGTACGTTGATTTTGTTAAACAAGGATTACTGCTTTCTCAAATGTTGCTAAGACAGGGCTATAAATCAATCAAATTAAGGTCATCATTCAAGACATTTTATGGTCTTCATCATGAGCTGATTGGCCATTATGACAAAAGTGTGTCAGAAATCATATCTGACAAAAAAATCCTGTTGTTAAAGTATTTGTACGAAACGTAAATCGATTCATTTCAGAAAGTACATGTTTTTTTAGCAGATTTTTGCAAGGTAGATTTCTGTGTTATACAGAACGAAGTTTGTACATAAAAAGGATTGGAATTTTAACAATAAAATTTAAGGGACTGGTGGTGGTTTTCACTTCATATCAATTGAATTTCTACATTAAAAAAGGGGAAAGCTGGTGTAGTTGTAAACTAGTTTGAATTTAGATTACATATATTTCAAACTTGATAGCTGCAAAGTGTTAAGTCAAATGAAGAGTATCAATCTGATGAAAAAAGTACTAGTCGCGACACTGTTTTTGGTTCATTTGTTCTGTCGATATTTTTTATTTTAAATATTGTATTGTATTACATTGTATTGCATTGTATTGTTTAAAACTGTTTTATTATATTGCTTGTTCCTTATGGGTGTAATTTTGCAATAAATATTATAACAATTTTTTGGGAGGGGCGATAAAAACTTAATCAAAAAGTAACATATGACCTTCCCCTTTGACCTTGATTTATGTTCATAATTGTTTACAAGGATTTCAAATCAGCAGACACTTAGTCTCTACCACTTAAGGTTTATCAGTTACAATTGCATATCAATTATATGAAATGCATAAGGGGGGCAAACTCGCATATGGAATATTCATGTCGCTTCCGTCAAAAATGGACAAAACTACTAAGGATAACAGGAGTAATTTGATAATTAATCTGTCGAATTCTTTTACGTTTACGGAGCAGATGCCATAACAGCATAAAGATATTTGGGGAGATAACTCTTACAATAAAAAGTCTTTTAATAAACAGAGTCAGTATCAAAAGCGCAATATTATATGCAAACAAATCTAAGCAACATCTTGCAAAACAACGACTTTGCTACATTTGTTTGTTTTTATCGTGATTAAGATTAAAACACCATTTTGATTGCTCTACATCTTTTTTCTACATTTTTACCTTTTTTATTTGTTAGTTTTGTTTACACATTATTATCAATATAATGGAATCTGATGCAACTATCTTACAAGTGAGAGGTTTACCTAGCTATAAAACCAGGTTCAATCCATATTTTCTTACAAAAGAAAATGCCTGTACCGGGTCAGGAATATGACAGTTGCTATCCATTCATTTGATGTGTTTGATCTTTTGATTTTGAAATTTGATTAGTAACTTTCTTTTTTGAATTTTCCTTTAAGTATTTTGGGGAATTTTACTTTTTGCTCAGCACGAACAAAATGTAACGGTAGAAGAAAAAAAAAAAAAAAAAAACAGTACAGAAAATGTGAAAGACCAAATTATCAGAACAAATACAAAAGTTCTTTCCACAGAAAAGTGGTAAAACAAAAAAACTGAACATATACCATAGGTCTTTCTGCAAAAACGTGGAATGACATGAAACATTTAAAACTAATACTATGGGTCTCTCCACAGGAAAATGGAAAGACCTTCTAGAAGAGTTGAAACAATGTTCACTATATTCAATATACAAAATAAGCAATGTAAGTCAAAGCACCCTAAAGTTAGTGTACTGATGTCTGGACTTATCTTTTGGATGGCATACAAATATAACTATTATTGTGATATGAAAAAAATCTGAATGAAATTATTTGAAACTGAAAAATTTGGAATGCAACAAATAAACCACAAATGCAAGCTGAAGCTTATAAAATGACAATAGATAATTTTAACATGTGTATAGCCTGTACAAAAGAAACAAATATTTCAATTATTTTGTTATATTGATTTCTTTTTCTATCATCCAAAAACAACAAAATCAGTCATTTTCAATGAAATATCGCTAACATTGAATAATATATGAGATAATCCAAAATCGTGGGAATGTGGATCATATTTCGCAGCGTTCGCTGAAAATGTCAAGCAATTAAACGAAACCTACGTTAGATTCACTGACAAACTACTTGACACATTAAAATTCTCATTCGGGTCAATGTAAACTAAATATGTTAATACTTACTCCCAACGTTAAGAGTATCACCGTAAGTGTTTTAACCTCTGTCATGACCTAAGTATTCAATCATCAGCAAAAGTTTTTAAAAAACATGTTGACATTACATCTTCAAATCTGAAAAAAAAGAAATATTTGTTGTATGTACAAAAGTGGTTACAAACAAGTCTACTTATGTGTTATCTTGTATGTAGGAGAAATATGAGACAATATGGCGTATGCGTAATTATATCTTATCTTCATAAAGAAAAAAACTTATTGGTAAATCAAAATTATAATCTAGTAATTAAATAAATACTTGATTAATTAGAATATCATACATATATTACATATTAGAATATAAATCATCAAAATGGTAAGTATATGTCAATGCATAACATCTTTGATAAAAGATAAACAGTCAATTTATATATATATTAAACTAAACAAAACACGCCGATAAATGTAAATAATAAAATCTTTAATCAACAGTAGTAAATGAAAGCAAATAACAAGTTATCTCATATTTTAATCTATGTTTATCGTTTATTTATAGAGCTTACCTTCATAGTAATTGCACATATATTACATATATATTACATAATCATGTAACATGTGTATTTGATGTGTTTGTGCATAAGTTACACATTGAGGCCATCAGCTTGATTTGTTGTAAATAATTAGCAATATAGTTCTCTATGCACAATTTTCATTAATCAAGTATGTCAGCGACTTTACCCTAATTAGAAATTTTCGAAAACTTATCGAAACTGAAAGTGTGAATAGTGTAGTCACCATGGTCACTGGGAATCTTTATTTATTATTTTAATCGATGGTTTTCATATCCTGTACATGCTATGTAGAAAATCAAGATATCAATATGTTTAATACAACAGCTGATATCACTGAAATGTTTACTGAAAGATAAATAGGTTAACATTAGTAAAATGTACTTGAGTATACGGGGAAAAATAGGGTAACTATTAAAATCAAATGAACCGAAAGACGTCACGCCTAATTTTGGTATAGTGCCAAAGTGGTGCAGATTTGTAAAAACTGTTGTCAAAACGAAAAGGGAAAATTTAACAAAATCACGAAGTGTGGACATTTTGGACAATTTCTCGGTAGTCCTTTATGATAGCTGAGATTTTTTTTTATCTATGGTAGCATATGCAAGAAATGTGACATGATTGTCTGAGATAAGTGATGCATACTAAATATATTCATCTACGGTAGTTATTGACCAAAAAATATTCATTTTCAAGATTACCTATGCAATATTTGATTGCAACATAAACAGATATTTCTGGGCAAGTTTTTTCAAAATGCCACAAGAACCGATAAGAGGAGAAATAAGTAATGTAAAGTTTATAGCCGGTACATGATGAAAATATAATGAAATTCATTTCTTGTCATTTTAACCAAAACGGATGTTGGAATTATAAAAATAGTCTTCAAGCATAAATGAGAGCATGTACACTAAAGTAAATGAAGTTGGTTTTATGTTAATACGTAAATCCATGTTTATGAAACATGATAAACAATGGAATAACTAGCATACTTTTCTAAAACCGATCTGAAAGCTCGATATATATGTGAATTAAAAACATACACGATTCACAGAGATGATCCGCATAAAAAAAAATGTATGGGTGTATAACAAAATAAAATTGATAATGATAATGGGGAATATTTCAAAGAGATAACAGCCCGACCAAAGAGCAAACAGCAACTGAAGGCCACCAATGGACTTCAAAGCATCCAGAAAATCCAACACACTGATTGGTGTGCATTTAATGACATTAGAATCTTAGATCTACAACCAATTGAAAAAAAATCGTTGTCTCTTTGACGCATTCCACGTTCCATTTTCTATTTAACTTAGTATTCTTTCTGCTTAGTTTGTAGAATATTCCACATCTTATTGATCGAACACGTCCACGGCACTCTAATTTTTTATAACAAGCTACTTTGGTTTTTTTCGTCATTTCGGGAGCAGTTAAGGCGCCCGCCTACATGTTTAACATGCCTGTCCGACGTCAAGCGCCTGTAATTCACTGATTGACGTTGGTTGCTGTGCTACATATTTCTTTGTCGTGTATTATTTGCACTTAAAAAGAGGGCGTTGGTTTTCTCGTTTATCTTGTTTTACATTTCTCAACTCGGGATATATTTTCAGAATTGTTAAAGGCCATATGTACACCTATTGTTGTTAACTTCTGTATAATTTTAATTTCTTGTGGAAATTGACTCATTTGCTATCATACCACATCTTCTTTTTATAGTATTGTTTTAAAGGCGTCATTGGCCAAATCTCAATAATTATTGTACCAATTTACGTAAACCAATACCATTTCTGATCAGGGTGTACTGGTTTTTCATACAGGGATATCGCACACAAAACTAAAGATAAATAGTCCATACAGCATCATATATGAGAGTGCCTTGTAATCATCATGCATAGATAAATTATGAAGATAATTGTCATTTTGTAACCAGGCACAATATTTATAAGAGAGGTGGGAATAAATTGTAAAGCACTGGAATACTTTATTTTGACAGAAATAGTAAGTTATAAATATCGAACAATTGTACACTGCTTGTCACATTTTTTTTCTGCAACGTTAAGCATCTGGAAGAAAGTAATAATATGTATCTACAAAAATATACAACAACGAAAATGCCTTTTTTGCAAACAGATCAGCATGCTTACTTTATTCTAGATTTTAGACAGCATGGTCATGCTCTAACTGATTTGAAGCATAAGAAGCAAGTTATTTTTTAATTTCATCTAGCAGTTAACAATGCATGCTGAATGATGCAGTGTGTATTTTTATTAGATAGTTAATTTTGAATTTAAATGGAAGCTGGTGCATTATTCTTTCATTTTCTTGCAAATATTTGCTGATTTCTTGACTTCACTCAGTAATCAAACATTAGCGTTAGCGTTTTCGGTATTGGAAACAGAAAAAAATCAAGCTTCACCGCAATTTTATAAAAAAAAATGTCCATTGGAAACTTGGAAAAACTCCACGACAAGGCTAAATACTCTATTTTGGGATGTTATGCTATTGTTTCAGAAAAAGGGAGAAGGTGTTGGTACCATTGAAACGTGTAATCCCGCTGAAAATATTTGCACCTGTCCTAAGTCAGGAATCTAATGTACAGTAGTTGTCGTTTGTTTATGTTATTTATACGTGTTTCTCGTTTCTCGTTTTTTTATATAGGTTAGACCGTTGGTTTTCCCGTTTGAATGGTTTTACACTAGTAATTTTGGGGCCCTTTATAGCTTGTTGTTCGGTGTGAGCCAAGGCTCCGTGTTGAAGGCCGTACATCTTCCTATATCAATATATTATCATGTTGATTTGCAGCTGTCAAGTGTCACGAACCATTTAACTCTAAGAATAAGGTCGTGTTCACACCAAACGCCATGTACAGTAAACATGTTTACAATTAGTTTAATGTTATGTACACTGGTTTCACATTAAATTTGTTCACATCTATACACCGTGTTTAATTACCTCTACATATTTTTTACAAATGGGAACGTAATTGTGTTTAGTTAACGTGTGAGTTACACTTACACAACACTGAGTTTAGGTGGACACGGCATAAGTTACTGTTGCTTGATTTTCACTGCAATGTAACACGTGGACGCATCCGGTCTCGCTCCTTTAACGTTACATGTTTCTTTTGTTTTTCCTAATTTCTCTTTTCGTAATAGATTCACAAGATTTAAACATTACTGAAGTACGGACGCCTTAATTGATTAATCTATATTGCACCTTATCAGTACTTTCACCTACAATTTACGAACGAAAAATATCATTATCCTAAAAAGTTAACATAACAAAAGAATCGATAGATAAAGCATAAACTGCCACATACCTTACATTTTTACGTCCTGTGAGATGAACCAAATCAAGTCATTTTGAAATACAACGGATAAATATTTCCGTTATGTCTATTTTTATCAAGGTCAGCTATTTAAAGTAACATGGTTAAGTAGCGTACTTTTGTGATAACAATTGTAGGCTTACAAATAACATTTACACAATAGTTTAATGTTTATGCCAGAGGGTAATATAGAGGGAAAATATGTTACAGACGTTCTATCCAACTTATCATCGAAACTAATCATATCATAATTCTACATGAGATGAAAATAGATTACATCAACAAAATTGTAAATATCATTTGTGTACGTATTGTTATTGAAAGCGGTACTGATAGATAATTTTGTAGTCTAAGTACATGAAGTAAATAATGGGCGAATAAAATATATTGACGCGTTTTTACGAGGTAAAAAATGATGACCAGTTCATTGGCCGATCCAGGGGGGTCCGGGGGTTGGAACCCCCCTTTTTTGGACGATCAATGCATTTGAATGGGGACATATGGTTGGAACCCCCCCCTTCCTTTATCCTGGGTTGGGAACCCCCCTTTTTAAAAATGGCTGGATCCGCCCCTGAAGTACATAAAAAATGCCAATTTTGTGAGCGTTCGTCTGTATTTCATGTACATGTAAAGTACAATTCTGTTAATTGATATAGATTTCAAATTATTCACGACTGAGGAAGAAAATCATTAAATATTTATACCACAAATAAAGTTTTGCAACACTTAAATTGAGAATATTGGTAATCTAACTTTGAGAAATAAAATGAGGGAAATGATGTCGCTGGGTATTTGGGTCTTTGGGGGAGGGGTTAATAAAGACAACCTCCAAAATTTGGTGTTCATGTTATCAGAAAAAATGTTATTTATTTTGTTCATATGTAATCAATAATGATATCACTTTTCTTTATGTTCCAAATGGAACTGGTTTTAGAATTGTATAACCTACAAAACATACAAAGACAAAAAGATCCGGTACACGGTTATCGCAACCTTAAATATGCATAGCTTTTAACTCAATTTTTTTAAAGCTGCAATCAGACAAACCTCCCACAAACACGACTGCAGGAAAATATGTTTGGTAGCGCTTGTATTCAAAACACGAACTGATACCAAATTATCGCAATCAAGAACCAACTTCAAATTTGTAAACTGTTTATAACCCCGTTATTTTAAGGCTACTACAATCGTCAACATCTCTAATAAATGTATATGCAAATTCTTATCTAAAATTAACTCAGTTCATCCATCCACCACATCCTGTCAAACATGTATCAACAGAAAACAATTGATCAGGATTCGATAATTCATCAGACAAAAAATCATAAACATCCCATTATAGCCAGGCAAAATTTCTTGCCACAACAACAATTCAAGTTTAGAAATAGACGAAATGACTAATTTCTCTTGATCATGAAAAATCTCTTAACTAATTTAAAGGTCTTGAGACAAAAATTCGGCAAAAATGCACACATTGAGACACAAAAATTTCCCCGCAATGACTGTAATTCTCTCTATGTAAAGTCTGTGCTACACAGCCAATTCAAAACTACATTGTACATGAAACTACAGAATCTCTGACAATCTTTGAGTATCAATAGAAATTGTCATAGTCTCAGAATCAAATAAAATGCCAAAAATATCCTTTTTGTACTAGGCGTATAATTTTTTTCAATTGATTCTTTAATGCCATACTTCTGTAAAATAAGACCCAATTGTGCATAAGCATCATCACTGCTTGAATGAATATCACATTCAGACAAATCATCTAAATAGCTCAAAATATCTGCACCCATGTTTTGACATAAATGCATAGCATTTGTTGTTCGCATACATATGTATGCAGCAGATCAAACCCATTTTAAACACAATATCGTATTACAAGTATCCTTTCCATGTGTTACCCTACCCACGATATGGATGTCACCGGGGTCATCGACTAATTGTCTATAATCCAGTTCCAGGTCCCTTGTAACACGTTACAACCTTGATCTCTATTCTCGATTAACATAATAAAACATCTATCATGGGATACGAAACTCAAATTTCATCGCCTAAACATCGATCTTTGAAAATACCAAAATTAATTGACTCGCTCCCTGGAAAGTTCTATTCAACAAAAGCCCTGCGTTCTCTCAAATCATTTCTTTTAGGGCCAATTTGGGCATTTTTGTTCAGGTTAGGGGGAGGTTTGGGATCCCACTAACATGTTTAACTCCGTCACATTCTGTAGTATGAGCCTGTCCCAAGTCAGGAGCTTGTAATTCAGTGGCGGTCGTTTGTTTATCATGTTTATTTTTAACACATTAGTTCTTCCTTGATTTTTTTAATATAAATTAGGCCGTAAGTTTTCTCGTTTGAATTGTTTTATACTTAATATTTCGGGGCTTTTTGTAGCTGGCTTTGCGGTATGGGCTTTGCTTATTGTTGAAGGTCGTACGGTGACTTTGAGTTGGTAATTTTTGTGTCATTTGGTCTCTTGTGGACAGTTGTCTTATTTGCAATCATACTAAATCTTCTTTTTTGTATAATCAATGAAGAAAAACCAGAAGGACAGCTGCACGGATATACATTGAAAGGTCCAACAATTGCTTTATAATGACTTTATTTTTAAAATGTTTGGCAATATCATTTGGAGAAACAGAATCCCGAATGATGCGGGGAAAAGTAGACCTGAACGGACTCCCATCGTGAACTTCCGTCTATCCATACTCCAAGAAGTCACAAACCTGAGCGTAACTACAATTATGTCACAAGCTTTTTAACAAAAGAATATTAATTTCAGAATAAAATGAACTGCTGCAACCCTAAAACATCTTTTTTATCACAAAAAGTAGTCTTCTTATCGAACTCCTGTGATACATATTTAGTCAGACGAGGAACTTCAAAATTATCAAGAGTTTCTTTCCAGGTTTTAACCCCCTTTCAATTTGTCTCAAGAATGCAGCGTAGAAGTCAAGTAAAATTGACACTGATAAATAGAACTGTAATATACATTTTTTTTTTATTGACAATCTAGTATTTATCTCGTCTGTCTTAATTTTGCTTGACCAATCGTTTCTAATTCCCCCGCAACAAAAAGTTTTAAATCTCAATCTTGAAAATAAACAGATTTATTTATATATATTTATATATATATGCGTACCGAAAGAAGTGTAGTATGAGGACTCGTTTGTAGATTATGCACGTCATCGATTGCTTACCCTATTTAACCATTCGCTATTTAAGTGGTTTCTTTTGACGTGACGAATCTGTACCTGACGTACTAGAAGTAAAATCATCAGTACCAGAATCGTAATAAGAACTATCCGATGATTCTGATATTACTCATGACTTTTGATTTATTTCCCAAGGGTAATCGGACTTTTTAGTCTTAACCAATTTAACTATCGGGACATGAATACTATCGTCCGAGTCGGTATCTGAATATTTTTTGTGAACTTTTGAACTCTTCTTTTTAAAAGAATCGTTTGAACGTTTGAGTAAATGCAAATAGAAATAAAGCTCACTATAAGAACTATCCTGAGAAACTTCACTAGAATCGACTATAAATCGATTATATTTTTTTTTCAAAATATCTGATAATTGTTTTTCTACAATTTTTTTTATTCAATCAAAACTTTCTTTTTTCTTAATTTTTCTAAACTAATCTCATCCTTACGTTATAATTTTTTCAGTCCCTGGTGTCTTTCCTTTTAGCTATGTTTGTCTATTTACCAGCTGTTTTATTTGAGTACACGTTAGGTACACTCGACTGGAGCTTGCACGGTCTGCCCGACTTTTCGCCTACAAATTTCTCATTGACTAAATCATTAAGTTTACTAAACTTCACATATTTAGCTGTATTTGGCAAAACTTTTAGGAATTTTGGTCCTCAATGCTCTTTAACTTCGTACTTTATTTGGCCTTTTAAACTTTTTTGGATTCGAGCGTCACTGATGAGTCTTTTGTAGACGAAACGCGCGTCTGGCGAATATATAAAATTTAGTCCTGGTATCTATGATGAGTTTATTTACTTTTCCCCTGTTTTTTCAAAATCGTCTTTTTCATGGTTTCTATTTCCCGGCAATGCTTACTTCTAAATTATGGATCCTGAGTTCTTACATATCCACTTCTGGTGTAGTCTCATGATAAAAAAAAACCACCGGATGTCGGGTCCGACACATCGAGTACGTCCTCATGACTAAAACCAATTCACCTATTAATTTACAATTTTTGTCTTGCTTTATTTTGGGTGACAGTCATGATAAGCCTCCTGTATAAGTCACGGCAACTTGAAAAATAATAAATTCTTGTAAAACATTACTTGATAACAATTTAAAAAGGAAGTTTAACCAACAAAATAAGTACTAAGTCTTACGAAAAATAAATCAAATGAACAGTCGGAAACCCGGTTGAAATAGAACAAAAGAATCGAAGCTCTTAGTTAGAGTTGGCGAGAAATGTTTACTGGAATGTTTAAATTTTTAAAAGTTAATAGAAACAACCAAATTACAGTTTTCTTCTCAATTATGAAGTGTTTTATTTTACAAACACCATTTGCACAAGTTTTCAATTTATTAAGTACATAGTAATGCAGAATACTTAGATACCAAGTCGACGACATGGGTGTCTATCAAGTTGGATGTAGAAAATGCATAACCTCCGATTTAAAAAAAAAATTACCACGGACGGAAAACATGTCAATCTATTATTTCGGTAATTTTCGTGTCTGCCCTTCCACTATGTGACTCAAGAAAAAATTCCAAAAATGGGTAACAATTGTATCGAGAAGAGAAAATCGAGTGCACCTTTTTATGTTAGGGCGTGTTTGAGTTGAATATTTTATCTTGATATCGTACAAAGCAAGAATATTTCATACACCGTCTCGCTTCAGATTCTATCATTTTTATATATCAAAGCTACAGGTTGACTTTAGAACATAACAAAATCACAGTACGAAAAGATGAAATATATAGGTCAAGAGAAATGAATCACAAAAACAGAGTAGATGTGTTCGAATAGCTATTTTTTTACTGAACGTACTTGACGACAGCCTTTAAAGTTGGATGATGAAAAAACATATCTTCGAAAAATTATATTTTTTTTTGTGTGTGATAACTAAAATTGGTAGCGCGTCATCCCTACAATGACTTCCATTTCTACGATTATGAAAATGATCTGGCGTAATGGGGAGATTTTGACAAAGTAGAATCCTGACTGCCTCACTGGTTTATTTTTTAACAGAAAACACAACACTAATTTTCGGCAATCAACGGCAGGAATTATAAAAAAAACGAAATATTTCGAACAGTATAAAGTCTATTTCTGTAATCTCCAGTTACCAATTATATTTTTTAATTAATTAGAAATAGCACAATTATTGAATCTTCTAGTGCTCAGACTAGTGCAGTCTTGGATTAATAATGAACTCTTCCTACTGATATAAAAAAATACAGACAAAGGTCAATGCCAAAATAAAAATGCAGGGGAAGTTAAATAATATATGCAAACAATATGATATGCGGGAAACTATCGCCATCTCCATGTCAGATAAACAACCATCAACAAGTTTACGCCTTATCACTACAGATAGACCCTTTCATATTTTTTGTGAGGTTGTCAATGATATTGTTCTGAACGTCGTAAAATAGTGGCGAATGATTTCAGAAACGATATTCAAACTCGTAAGTCGCAAACAAGCAAACTGCCATCGAAAAAAAAACGAAAAACAACACAATACAAAACACAACACAACACAGAAATTTATAGACTGAGCAATACAAACATTAATTCAAATAATAAGAGGTTATCAAGGGGGCTTCGGAAGTTTACGCATACCCAGCTTAGCATACGACACCCATCAGTAGGGGTACAACTACTGAGGTTGTTAATCTCCCGATTAAAATGTAAATGTAATTTGTAAACTTTAAATAAGTGACTCTGTCACTAAAACAAACACCGAGGAACATAGCCAGAATATTACAAGCAACGTCATTTATTGAGATAAAGGATACAACAGATACAGTTAAGTCGGCCTCATATCTTGACTTACATCTAGAAATTGACAATGAGGGCCGATTGAAAACAAAAGTTTACGACAAAAGAGATGATTTCAGCTTTCCAATTGTGAACTTTCCATTTCTAAGTAGCAACATTCCAGCAGCACCTGCATACGGTGTATATATCTCCAAATTGATACGATATTCCTGTGCGTGCATTTCCTTTCATGATTTTCTTGATAGAGGGTTGTTGCTCACAAGGAAGCTATTAAATCAAGAGTTCCAAATAGTGAAGTTGAAATCATATCTTCGTAAATTTTACGGACGCCATCACGAGTTGGTTGACCGTTATGGAATAACCGTTTCACAAATGATATCGGATATGTTTCTTACGTCTTAACTACAATCCCCTTCCCTTTCATAAATGTGACCTACCGAATTAGACTATTTACCGGATTTGTTATCTTATGAGAAACAGGACGGGTGCCGCATATGGAGCAGGATCTGCTTACCCTTCCGGAGCACCTGACATCAGCCCTAGATTTTGGTGGGGTTCGTGTTGTTTATTCTTTAGTTTACTATGTTGTGTCATGTGTACTATTGTTTGTCTGTTTGTCTTTTTCATTTTTAGCCATGGCGTTGTCAGTTTATTTTTGATTTATGAGTTTGACTGTCCCTTTGATATCTTTCGTTCCTCTTTTAAGAAGACCATTTTTAGTAGAAATCTATTCTTAGGACGATATAATACCAAATTCGATCATATTAGTATCCGACTGGTACTTATTCTGACAATCTTATTGATTTTTCTTTAGTTTTCTATGTTGTGTCATGTGTACTATTGTTTGTCTGTTTGTCTTTTTCATTTTTAGCCATGGCGTTGTCAGTTTATTTTTGATTTATGAGTTTGACTGTCCCTTTGATATCTTTCGTTCCTCTTTTAAGAAGACCATTTTTAGTAGAAATCTATTCTTAGGACGATATAATACCAAATTAGATCATATTAGTATCCGACTGGTACTTATTCTGACAATCTTATTGATTTTTAATTATTTTTATTGAGACAACGTTTTTGTTTGCTCTTCCAACAACATTTTTGTCATTTAAAACAGAATACAAATCATGTTCAAATACCAATTTACAAACTTTTCTTTAGAACGTATGTGAAAGTAGCCCATCTCTGACAAAAATAGTGTGTTTGATGCAGTTGTTTACTTACAGTTCCGAGATCAAAGTAATATCGCAGTGCATTGTTTTTTTACAAAATTAAATGAAAACTTTAAAAAAAAAAACCACATGCACCTTCTTCATTATATCTTTACAGTGTAGTCTACTAGTTTTGGAACAAACTATATCAAAAATATAGAAAACTTATTCTGCTCTTACATAAAATACAGATACTTGAATGTTAAGGATTTTAAAATTATTTTGACAGCTACTGAAATGCTAATTTTTAACATTTTTCATGTGGACTAAATGACGACTTTACTTTAAAATTCATGAACAATTTTTTTTTATCACTGTAGTTTCATCCCTTACTTTCTATTTTTAAAAGTCATAAAGCATGAAGAAATACATTTGGAAATGCAATATGAAGAAGCAAGTGACTGTTCACATTATAGACTATAGTCGTAGACAGCGAAACAAAAATATGTTCCTGGACCAACAAATTGGCAGAAATGAAACTTATGGTGAAAAATATATATTTATACCATTCTAATATTATTTAAATTACCATTAGAGAACATTTCAACACTCTTTATGAGTGATGTTATTTGATATATTGTTATATACTATATATGTTATATGCATTTTACAACTAAGTCTTGCCCTTGGTAATTAATGGAATGTTACATGGGACATCAGAAATAACTTAGACTCCTGGATGATATTATGATAAGCCAGTTATTAAAATAAATATTTAGTAATGTTGTTAAAATAGTCCTTTGCCTGATGGTAATAATAAAATTACACCAAATTAAGTTTGATTTTTATTCTTCTTAATGTTTTTATCAATAATTTAAAAGAGGGACGAAAGATACCAAAGGGACAGTTAAACTCATAAATCTAAAACAAACTGACAACGCCATGGCTAAAAATGAAAAACGACAAACAAACAACAGCACACACGACACAACATAGAAAACTAAAGAATAAACAACACGAACCCCACCAAAACACTAGGGGTGATCTCAGGTGCTCCGGAAGGGTAAGCAGATCCTGCTCCATATGCGGCATCCGTCGTGTTGCTTATGTGATAACAAATCCGGTAAATAGTCTAATTCGGTAGGTCACATTCATGAAAGGGAATAGTTACGACGTAAGGAACATATCCGATATAATTTGTGAAACGGTGTTCTCCTCTTATATTTAATGCGTTTCCCTCAGTTTTAGTTTGTTACCCCGATTTTGTTATTTGTCCATGGATTTATGAGTTTAAACATCGGTATACTACTGTTGCCTTTATTTATTCCATAACGGTCAAACAACTCGTGATGGTGTCCGTAAAATTTACGAAGGGATGATTTCAACTTCACCATTTGGAATTCTTGGTTTAATAGGTTCCTTGTGAGCAACAACCCTCTATCAAGAAAGTCATGATAGGAAATGCAAGCACAGGAATATCGTATCAATTGGGATATATTTACACCGTATGCAGGTGCTGCTGGTATGTTGAAAGACATGTATATTCTGAGAGTTAGGCCACATCTTCCTATTTCTTTGTAATCTTCTTTTGTTTGTATCGATATCCTCTATTGCCAATGTCGTACATATTTTCATTTGAAAAGCATGATATTAAAACTTTTGAAATGATTACCTACACAAAATAAGAAGTGTTTTGATTACCTATTAGACAACTACTTACAACAGACCAATTACTTAGAAATTAACAAATATATGTCACCGTTAGGCCTTCAACATTGGGCAAAGCCCATACCTGTCTACTTTTAATTGACCAGAAATATCTATATACAAAAGTGATTGATAAAAATTTATATTAGTATATCATGTATATTAAGGACACAAAAGTCTGTTTCCCCTATACGTGGTCCTAGAGTATATATGCATTGAGTGGTTTTCTAATTATCTTTAGCAAAATAAGAGGTATTATCAACACTTTGCAAGGAACTGCAATCTTCTTTCATGTCATGCTGTTCCGTGTCAGCAGATGAAAAACACTGGCAAGGGGTTTCAAGATTAGCAACACATTTGTTTTCATTGCTTCTTATGCTATTTGACCTGTTGTTAACGGCGAGATCATCTAACGACATTTGCATTTGCTGTACATGGTGGTTTTCTAGCATGTTTGTGTCATCAATTATGTCATACAAACGTTCCTCCATTTCGATAATATGATTGTTTTGCGATATTGAGCAGATTCTTGATTGGATTGTTCCTTTCTGTTTTTCAATAAGTGTCTTGTTTTTGTAGCAAAAAGAGCACAAGCATATTCCAATAACAGCCACAGTAAGTGATAGTGTATAGTATGTTAATATTTTTCTTGAAAGCAGTCCTAAAATGGAAAATTTAAAAGCAATAAGATTATTTTACAGACGATCGATTTCGGATTGATAAATACGTAATACTGCAATAGGGCTGAATAACAATTATCTATAAAATCTTGCTGATTCCCTTTATGCTTATAAGTATCATTAACAGACATATTATATTTGAAGTTACGACTTTTTTTATGAAATATGTATGTACCATCGATAACAAAATCTTACGTATAATGGATTTTGAAATTAAAATCGATACATACGCAATGTGCACTGGTTACACAACACCATAATTAAAGGAACAACATTGAACAAATGAAACAGCCTCGAAATGTTGTTTGTTTGTCTTTATCGTGTTTAGCAATCATGTTGTTAAGTTGTTTTTATTGATCTAATTATACATGTTATAAATTTTGATAACCCGTTGTTGTCTTTTTAACATGTCTCAATGGTAAATTCAAATTACATGATTATATGTCAATGATTCAAGGCAACCCATTTAAGGATTCTACATTTCTATGTTGTTTTGGTGAGCGTTTTCACATTCATATTAATTCTTTTACTATTTTTTTTTTTTTTAATTTTCCTTCTCTGTTTATGTTTTATTTGTCTGGGTTTTTTTTTACAGTCTTAGATTATCTGAGCATATGCAACAAAAGCCATTTCTGTTTAATTTTTGGGGACTAGTGTATCAGATTGCATATGCCTGTCAAAAGTAATCTGCACGCTCCATCAATTCCTTGTGTCGCTTTCTATTTTACCTTTTATGTCTGTTTTGTTCACGCATTCTTGTTATTATAATGGAATTTGTCATACAAGTGAGACGTGTAGCGCTATAAAATCAGGATCAATTCTCGCAGTTCAGTATTTTTGTGGTTTTACTTTTTCCTCACGCCTCTGAAACCGTAGAATCGAAGAAAAGGAAAGTATATTTCACGTGAGGTCCTTGCCATGCAATCGATATTGAAGAAAAATGTCAAGGTCATCTTTCAAATGTTGGAATCTGGTTCTTGTCAATTTAATAAAGGCAACAGTAGTATACCGTTGTGTCAACAATGGTACAAGGGTTAAGAAGAATTGTTTTGATATGACGCTATTTAATTTTTTTTCATTGATTGAATTTATATTTGTTTGATTAATTGAATTTAAGGCTCAGATAAAAAAAAAATGTTTTTGTCCCCTTTTACAATGATTAATATTTTTATTATGTATAATTCGGAGTTGTTTAATTATTTTTATTGAGACAACGTTTTTGTTTGCTCTTCCAACAACATTTTTGTCATTTAAAACAGAATACAAATCATGTTCAAATACCAATTTACAAACTTTTCTTTAGAACGTATGTGAAAGTAGCCCATCTCTGACAAAAATAGTGTGTTTGATGCAGTTGTTTACTTACAGTTCCGAGATCAAAGTAATATCGCAGTGCATTGTTTTTTTACAAAATTAAATGAAAACTTTAAAAAAAAAAACCACATGCACCTTCTTCATTATATCTTTACAGTGTAGTCTACTAGTTTTGGAACAAACTATATCAAAAATATAGAAAACTTATTCTGCTCTTACATAAAATACAGATACTTGAATGTTAAGGATTTTAAAATTATTTTGACAGCTACTGAAATGCTAATTTTTAACATTTTTCATGTGGACTAAATGACGACTTTACTTTAAAATTCATGAACAATTTTTTTTTATCACTGTAGTTTCATCCCTTACTTTCTATTTTTAAAAGTCATAAAGCATGAAGAAATACATTTGGAAATGCAATATGAAGAAGCAAGTGACTGTTCACATTATAGACTATAGTCGTAGACAGCGAAACAAAAATATGTTCCTGGACCAACAAATTGGCAGAAATGAAACTTATGGTGAAAAATATATATTTATACCATTCTAATATTATTTAAATTACCATTAGAGAACATTTCAACACTCTTTATGAGTGATGTTATTTGATATATTGTTAATATACTATATATGTTATATGCATTTTACAACTAAGTCTTGCCCTTGGTAATTAATGGAATGTTACATGGGACATCAGAAATAACTTAGACTCCTGGATGATATTATGATAA
The DNA here is from genome assembly GCA_019925275.1 of Mytilus edulis. Classification (NCBI taxonomy): domain Eukaryota; kingdom Metazoa; phylum Mollusca; class Bivalvia; order Mytilida; family Mytilidae; genus Mytilus; species Mytilus edulis. The sequence continues at coordinate 30,487,821 of CM034354.1, forward strand.
GCCAGTTATTAAAATAAATATTTAGTAATGTTGTTAAAATAGTCCTTTGCCTGATGGTAATAATAAAATTACACCAAATTAAGTTTGATTTTTATTCTTCTTAATGTTTTTATCAATAATTTAAAAGAGGGACGAAAGATACCAAAGGGACAGTTAAACTCATAAATCTAAAACAAACTGACAACGCCATGGCTAAAAATGAAAAACGACAAACAAACAACAGCACACACGACACAACATAGAAAACTAAAGAATAAACAACACGAACCCCACCAAAACACTAGGGGTGATCTCAGGTGCTCCGGAAGGGTAAGCAGATCCTGCTCCATATGCGGCATCCGTCGTGTTGCTTATGTGATAACAAATCCGGTAAATAGTCTAATTCGGTAGGTCACATTCATGAAAGGGAATAGTTACGACGTAAGGAACATATCCGATATAATTTGTGAAACGGTGTTCTCCTCTTATATTTAATGCGTTTCCCTCAGTTTTAGTTTGTTACCCCGATTTTGTTATTTGTCCATGGATTTATGAGTTTAAACATCGGTATACTACTGTTGCCTTTATTTATTCCATAACGGTCAAACAACTCGTGATGGTGTCCGTAAAATTTACGAAGGGATGATTTCAACTTCACCATTTGGAATTCTTGGTTTAATAGGTTCCTTGTGAGCAACAACCCTCTATCAAGAAAGTCATGATAGGAAATGCAAGCACAGGAATATCGTATCAATTGGGATATATTTACACCGTATGCAGGTGCTGCTGGTATGTTGAAAGACATGTATATTCTGAGAGTTAGGCCACATCTTCCTATTTCTTTGTAATCTTCTTTTGTTTGTATCGATATCCTCTATTGCCAATGTCGTACATATTTTCATTTGAAAAGCATGATATTAAAACTTTTGAAATGATTACCTACACAAAATAAGAAGTGTTTTGATTACCTATTAGACAACTACTTACAACAGACCAATTACTTAGAAATTAACAAATATATGTCACCGTTAGGCCTTCAACATTGGGCAAAGCCCATACCTGTCTACTTTTAATTGACCAGAAATATCTATATACAAAAGTGATTGATAAAAATTTATATTAGTATATCATGTATATTAAGGACACAAAAGTCTGTTTCCCCTATACGTGGTCCTAGAGTATATATGCATTGAGTGGTTTTCTAATTATCTTTAGCAAAATAAGAGGTATTATCAACACTTTGCAAGGAACTGCAATCTTCTTTCATGTCATGCTGTTCCGTGTCAGCAGATGAAAAACACTGGCAAGGGGTTTCAAGATTAGCAACACATTTGTTTTCATTGCTTCTTATGCTATTTGACCTGTTGTTAACGGCGAGATCATCTAACGACATTTGCATTTGCTGTACATGGTGGTTTTCTAGCATGTTTGTGTCATCAATTATGTCATACAAACGTTCCTCCATTTCGATAATATGATTGTTTTGCGATATTGAGCAGATTCTTGATTGGATTGTTCCTTTCTGTTTTTCAATAAGTGTCTTGTTTTTGTAGCAAAAAGAGCACAAGCATATTCCAATAACAGCCACAGTAAGTGATAGTGTATAGTATGTTAATATTTTTCTTGAAAGCAGTCCTAAAATGGAAAATTTAAAAGCAATAAGATTATTTTACAGACGATCGATTTCGGATTGATAAATACGTAATACTGCAATAGGGCTGAATAACAATTATCTATAAAATCTTGCTGATTCCCTTTATGCTTATAAGTATCATTAACAGACATATTATATTTGAAGTTACGACTTTTTTTATGAAATATGTATGTACCATCGATAACAAAATCTTACGTATAATGGATTTTGAAATTAAAATCGATACATACGCAATGTGCACTGGTTACACAACACCATAATTAAAGGAACAACATTGAACAAATGAAACAGCCTCGAAATGTTGTTTGTTTGTCTTTATCGTGTTTAGCAATCATGTTGTTAAGTTGTTTTTATTGATCTAATTATACATGTTATAAATTTTGATAACCCGTTGTTGTCTTTTTAACATGTCTCAATGGTAAATTCAAATTACATGATTATATGTCAATGATTCAAGGCAACCCATTTAAGGATTCTACATTTCTATGTTGTTTTGGTGAGCGTTTTCACATTCATATTAATTCTTTTACTATTTTTTTTTTTTTTAATTTTCCTTCTCTGTTTATGTTTTATTTGTCTGGGTTTTTTTTACAGTCTTAGATTATCTGAGCATATGCAACAAAAGCCATTTCTGTTTAATTTTTGGGGACTAGTGTATCAGATTGCATATGCCTGTCAAAAGTAATCTGCACGCTCCATCAATTCCTTGTGTCGCTTTCTATTTTACCTTTTATGTCTGTTTTGTTCACGCATTCTTGTTATTATAATGGAATTTGTCATACAAGTGAGACGTGTAGCGCTATAAAATCAGGATCAATTCTCGCAGTTCAGTATTTTTGTGGTTTTACTTTTTCCTCACGCCTCTGAAACCGTAGAATCGAAGAAAAGGAAAGTATATTTCACGTGAGGTCCTTGCCATGCAATCGATATTGAAGAAAAATGTCAAGGTCATCTTTCAAATGTTGGAATCTGGTTCTTGTCAATTTAATAAAGGCAACAGTAGTATACCGTTGTGTCAACAATGGTACAAGGGTTAAGAAGAATTGTTTTGATATGACGCTATTTAATTTTTTTTCATTGATTGAATTTATATTTGTTTGATTAATTGAATTTAAGGCTCAGATAAAAAAAAAATGTTTTTGTCCCCTTTTACAATGATTAATATTTTTATTATGTATAATTCGGAGTTGTACTCCTCAATTATACATACTATAGACACACAATTGATAACATATTAATATTCCAAGAGCTGACTTTTGAAACTAAGAAAGCCATAACTAAAGGTATTTTGTATTGGTTTTGAAGAAAATCGACCTTTTAAAAGACATGTAAAAAAGTCTTTCTTTGTTTCTAGCAATATGGTAGCATCATTATAAATACATAACTTGTTCACTTTTGTCTGCGGTTTGTCTAGTTGTTGTTTCATGAAGGACCCTTGGTAAGCTGCTTGTAACTACAAAAAAAGAAATTCGATTTCACACAGCTGTTTTAGCTTTATTCCACAAATCTTGTTCATTCGAAATATATCGTTTCTTAATGATTTCTGTATTCAACAAGCTGCAAAGCGATTACCTTTAAAGTTCAATTCTGCTTTGTACATTGTTCATTGTTTACAAAAAACAATTTTAAAGATTTATAAATTGAAAATATTTTTCTCGTTCATTCGTCACAGTCATGTCATTATCAAAATTAGAATACTTTAGCGACTTCATTCATCAGAAATTAATATGAATGTAACAATACCACAACAACAACTTTTTTCTCTAAAGTAAACATGTACAATCTAATCGCAACGAGTTTACATCCGGTGTCCATTTGTTTGCAAACCTTTTTTCATAATATACAGTTTTATCATACCGGCATACGTTATAAACAAATAGTTAGTACTTCTCTGAGAGCAATATATATTGTAAGAAATAGACATCCCCACGGATGTTGACTTTAGTTTTAATTTCAGATTCGGAGATTATTTGCCCATTCGGTATTTTGAATTTGTTCGAGTGATATTTTAAAGGAATAAAATAAAAGGAAAGTGTGTAGACATGAAGTATACGTTTTCCCAACGTAGTTAGATCAAAATATATTATTTGAATCGGTCTGAGTAAATCTATTATTTGAAACCCAGAATTAGCAAATTATCTCCCTGATACTAATTAAAACTTTACAGAAATATTTTTGGTATCTTTGTAAGTTGATCATATATGAGTCACATTTTTGATTAATGTGATCTTCATCAATATATGTCCATAGTCACGTGACTAATGTGTTAGATGATAATTGTATAATAGCAAGACAACTTAGGCGATGAATTTCTATAATAAATTCCTAGTATTAAAGTCAAATATAGTGTAGTACATACGTTTTACCATTTTGTCTGTGCTTTGTTTGTTCGTTGTTATATCTTGAATCATTGGTGATTTCGTTGTATCTACAAGAAGGATATTTGATTTCAAACAGCTGTTGTACCCATATTCCACAATTAGGCATATACAATTCGAAAACTAACTGTGTGTAGTTTTCCGCAAATATTTTTTCCTCACTTTCAGGCATATCAAAAGCTATAAAGTTATTATAAGTTTCCTTTTACAATGTTCTATAAAGAAATGTTAATGAAAACGATTATATGTTACTTTTCGTTATTCAAATTATGATAGTGTAGCGACATTATTCCTCAGAATACTAAGTATAGAGTCCCCATATAAATTAAACAGAAGTTTAAGAAAAAACAACGATATTGCAACGAATTTACTACCGTCGTCTTTTCGGTCGCCAATTTTTTTTTTTCATCATGCCAACATTCTTCATCAACAAATAATTAGTACTTTTCAAACTAGACATTCAAGAAAGGCAAATATGGTACAATGATCGTAAAATAAAAACCCAAATATTGAATGAAACAAAACGCATCGCAAACATAACACTTTAAAACAAATAAATATATGAACCTGATAGGAATATAATATAGGAATCTGATGTACAGTAGTTTTTGTTTGTTTAACGTAATTTATACATGTTTCTCGTTTTTTCATATATATATAGATTGGACCGTTGGATTTCCCGTTTGAATGGTTTTACACTTTGGGGACCCTTCATAGCTTGTTGTTCGGTGTGAGCCAAGGCTCCGTGTTGAAGGCCGTACCTTGACCTATAATTGTTATTTGGATGGAGAGTTGTCTCATTGGCATTCATACCACATCTTCCTATACCTATATAAACACTTCACTAATAAAACTAAAGCGAAATCGACGTGAACAATACAAGATTGTGCAATGGATTCCGGGATTGAAATGAACAGAAGTGTGCTTTAATAATTGCAGTATTTATCTTGTGTTGTTCGTGATAAGTTATATGTAAGTGTCACAATTGGACAAAATAACTGCCTACTTTTCTTTAAATTACTTTGTTAAAAACTCTTTGATTACATGTATGTATCCATTTCACAAATAACTATAATGACAAAACGCTTAACGAAAAGCAGAATATATTGGTATGAATGTAATTTTAACGTTATTTTGTTAACATGTTTTATTGATTCAAGATCGATCATCAATTATTAAATATTGATTTCTTTGTTTTCATTTTAATTATTAGAAGCAAACCTGGTGATTCATCCACGGACATTCCAGTTGCTGCAAGTTCAACACATCCTTCAAATATGTTACAACTGTAATCAAAATGGTATGTCTTTTAATCGGTTTCATATGAAATATACAATTATACTTGTAGACTAAAAGACTTTGATTCATGTATACCGATATGTATCATATAAATACAAGTAAGTACAATAGTTTTGAATATTTGATAAATAGCCTGCTGTTTGATCCGTATCGGTCCATACTGATTGGTATCCTTTATCACACCCTACTTATTTTTTATATGACAGTAGTGACACCGACTACATTAACATAAAGTCCATGTTTTCATTTATGCAAGCTTTTCATCCTTTCTGTATCGCTTTCAAAACATTTCCCAAATGTTAAATAGTGAAATATTTTTAATCAATGCGTCTCAAATGAAACCGTCGTTAGAGCATGCGACGTCATAGACGTAGAGTTTTTATATGTTTTTGGCCCACGAAGTACACATATAAAAACCTCCGCACAGAAGAGGGTCAAACTTTTTCGCTATTTCAAAAGTGCACATTTTACTCACCAGTCTCAAAGTAGTATCTTGTGTATCACAGTATAATTGTATTAAATTGTTAGTTTGTTGTTACTATTGTTTGTTTGAGCAGAATATTCAAAATGTGTGTTATACCGTTCATCATTACAAAAGAAGGATAAACAGAACTCAATGAAATACCATACAAAACACACAAAATAAATTTTTAAAAAACAAGAAACAAAATATTTCTATGGACAACAGGACACAAAATCCAGAAGCTTCAGATGAGTAATCAAGTTAGTCCTATATATCAAAATAAAATTGAGAATGGAAATCGGGAATGCGTCAAAGAGACAACAACCATAGAGCAGACCTAAATCTGAATGTAACCTAGTTGATTGGATAAGAAAGCAGTTCCTGCATGCTCTCTTTTTTAGTGTATGATAAAGCGTAGAAAACAAGACAAAATCCTTACCACATGCAGTATCATCCTCGACCAATATCATGTCTCGGGACTAAAGGCCTGCAGGATGATACGGCATGTGATACGGATGTGGTCATATATCATTCTCTCTTTATATGTATATAATTATAAACTACTTGTAACAACAATAGATGCTTTCTAACTACAGATGCATGCATAGACAATGCAACTGAAAACAAAATGTATATGTATATGTAAGCATTGGACGTACAATACTTCGGAAATGGCAATGTGACGGATTTAAAAATGTATGTATTTTTAGTATTTACAATATGACGATGTTTAAAAAGATTCATTTCTTACAAAATGTATCACAACTGAGTAAAATAAGGATAGGATAAATGGAAAACCAAAGTGAAGTTTTTGGGTTCTTTCTGAAGTCTCAGAATGGTAATATTAAATGCGTTATTTACAAATTAATTGTCTACGAGGTTTTTTTATAACTGCTTTTAAGAAGATAGATAATAAAAATTAGCACCGATACTGGGTCGAAGTTTCTGTTTGATTGTTTTAGAGCCGGTGTGGTGTGTATTTTTATTTTGTTTGTTTTTGGTAAAGTTCCTTCCATCGAGATAAAAAAAAATAACAATTTATATACATTTCCATAGCTGAGCAAAAACATTCATGGTTACATCTATCACCATATGTATTATTCGAACAAGGTTTGCAGTGTCCCGCTATCTCTGAAGTATATCCTTTGGAACATGCTGTAAAATAAATACAGACAGCAGTAGTTTTCACCTATTCAAAATTTACTAATCAAATAAGATGACAAATTAAAGTTGTGAAAAAAGGATCGAGACATAGAGTCGACAGGATAAGCGTATTCTTAGATGTTCTATCCACTTTGACTTTGTTTTCATTATTTCTGAAAAAAACAAACATGTATAAAATCATGCAAAAATACGTCATAATAAGATCAGTGCCCAAAAAATAAATATGTAGTATAATTGCCAATGAGAGAACTGTCTACAAGTAACTAGTATATTATAATAAATTCAATTTCGTGCAGTTATTCTGCCAACTAGTGAATATTAAATGCGATTCCTTGTTATTACCATATATCATTTGTGGTATTTAGTTAACAACAATCTACAATAATAATATGATCTTTTACACGTTAGACATTACTTGGTTATGTTTTATGAAGGGCTTACATCTTCATAAAACATGACAAATTAGTGTCTGATCAATTCAGAACATATTCACACTTTCGATTGAACTTACAAAATTATCCTTTCCCATTGTAATAGTCAAACCTAAATAACTTGTTATATTGAAGTGAATGTAAAACATAGGCAATGTCGATGAATGGAATAAAATAGCACTGACCAAAGCTTCAGGTAAATTTCAATGATTATATATCATAAGATTTTTTAATTTGAAAAAAGCACACAATGTTATATAAATCACCTTTTTGAAATTTGATATTTTTTTTATTATAAAACTCACTGTATGAATATTTGAATTTAGACCATTCAACATTAAATGCTTACTTTTTATTGATAAATTTACATGTATTGTGTTTTATGAAAAAAAAACCTTGCTTTATATATCTGGCAAAATCACTCTTTATGTAAGGTATATAAAATTAAATAAATATTATTTTACCTACATGGTTACCTCAATTTCCTTTTTTTTAGTGTACCATTAGAAAATGTATGAAAATGTATGAAAATATTCAACATATTGTTTTTTATCTTTTCTCTTTCATCTTAAATCAGTAGACCTTTTTCCCAAGGAAAAAGCCTAAGGGGATTGTACACTTCGTTAATGCAGATATGAAGAGTTCACTTTCATAATTACATTACAATGAAAAGTAATTCATGAATAGCTTTTCATTCGGCTATGAAAATTAAAGGGGAAAAATGACTGTTCATTTGACGAGAAGGGGTGAGTATGTTCTAAGGTCTAATCAATATATAACACAACGATAAAAGTAAGCGCATTCAAACGCTATATTTATTTTAATGTTTATTTCGCTGATAAATCGAAGGTACGACAGTGACTATAGAAAGCATTATTTTGTTACTTTTTCTTCGATCATCACAGTTTTTCCAATAACAGTTGCAATTATCGATTTTTTTAAACATAAATATCATAAAAGGTCAGTGCATAAATTGTGTGTCGGTCTAAAGAGTAAGAGATACAATCGTGCAATAGCAGGACATTTCCTATTGATTTTGATAAAAAGCAAGGGTGTCTGTAAAACGAATGGATATATGTCCAAGTGCATCATGATATAAATGAGTCATTAACCTATATCATCTTTATTTATTTAAGTATTTGAAAATTGAAGAATCAAATAACTTTAAATGACCATCGTTTTGTTTATTCATATTTAAAAAAAAGCATTGCTGTATACCTACTTAAATTATAATGTTGTAATTATCCCTTTTCCGCCTCCAAAACAAGAATTTCAAATTTATTTTTGAATCCACGAAGGCTATTGGAAATGTCTTATGTTTACCTCAATGTTAGTCTGTCAAGGTTTGCATTTGTGTTCATCTTCAAAAAATATAAAGGTCTCAAACAGTATTGAAAAATTAGTAAAAAAGTACAAATTTAAACATTTTTCGATTTTATTCTATTTTATCTATATGAGGTTGATGAATGCTCAAATATTTTTATAACCAAAACAATGTACTTAAGGTTAGACTGCTATCGTAGGTAGATCATGCGTTTTATAATATTTTGTATAATATAATCTGCCATTCACCATGTTCTTTGTAAAAAAAATGATGTCCTGACTTATAACATGTATAAGATAGGAAGGAGTGGAGAGAATTAAGATTGTAATCTCACCAATGCAATCGTCTCCTTTTGCTTCGTGGTCAGCACAGCATACATTTTTTATTTCATCACTAAAATATATTCAAAAACTTTTACATATAAAATAATTAGAAGTCAAATAGTTGAAAAAAAAAATCTGCAGATATGTATTTAACTGTAGGCCGTCATGCCTCAAGATTGGAAAACAGTCTTACTCTTTATAATTATTCATTCGAAATAAGACGTTAGGCATGGATATCTTTGTCTTTGAATATGTATTTACAATATGAAAAATGGTATTTATTTACATGTAGAAGATGCAGTTCTTCTTAAAACAATACTGTCAATAAAAAAATAAAACATATCGGTTGATTGTAATCAGTTTAGGATCACAGTCCGAATAAAGAAATTAGGTAGACTTAATTAAACCTGAAAGGACATTGTAACAATTTTTCATACATTTGTCTACACTTCAATACACAAATACAAATATTTTCATATCAAAACTTACCTCTCATTTTTTATATAACACTTAACACCATTTGTCTTTTCGCCACCCGTACGTGGGATTATTGTAAACAATATCACAAAACAAACGGATTTGCTCACCATAATGTTGATGAAATCATAAAATATATGAGGAAGTAATGACTCATTCTATGACGTATCTTACCGGAAATTAAACATATATTTGTATGAATTGTTCAAATAAGGAAATATATCAAATTTGATTTTCGAAGTACTAAATGTCTAATCAGACTAAAACGCTTGAGTAGGAAACAAGTTTAGTCGTTTGAATTTGTAGGAAAAATCAAGGTTCACTGTGGTCAATTGGTCATGCAGTTTACCTGTTGTATCCCTTGTATCACTGATCTTTTAAAACTACATTTTGCATAATATGCATTATGTATATTAAAAAATTAATCATACAGGCAATCTCAGGCAAATTATGTTAATCAAATATGAAAGTACATTGTTTTCATCATTTTGTTTACCAAAACAGAAGACAAAGGCAGGTTTATTTTACGACTTATTCCTTTCGAAAGCTTTAAGTCATTTTATGGAAAAGATTTTCAGACTTTATGTATTGCATAAAAAAAAATATTCTGTTCTTTTCTACGTTTGTGTTTTAATGTATTGAGCCTAAAATATCAGAAACCTACTCAATCAGGTTTTTTTTATATACCTTTTTAATTTTCCAGTTTTTGCTGTAGTGTACTAGTTTTTCAAAGAATTGCAAACAGATGATAGTTGTAGACAAATGTGATGCACACATTCTTGTTTTACTCATCACTTTTAAGTTACTCACTACATACATGTATGAATTCCTTTTATTTAATAGTTTCTGAGTTCTATCAGTGGGACGAACAAACAAGGTTATTGAAGTAAAAATAATAACTCGACCATGATAATATTATCACTATATTACAAGATGTTAATTGTCATAACATACAGCTACACGTTCTAAGCAATAGGATTCGTCATCTGCATTTTTTGCTCTTTTTTTAAATAAGCAAACTATTGTACAAATAACAAGTACACAAATAATGTTTTCCTTTATTTGTATTTTTACTTGTACAAATAAATTCTGATTTTAATCCGCATTCATGTTGACCAATTGTTAATGTAGATATATCTTTTTGCGTAACAGTTTATGTTGGGGTCCTTTTCGGTCCGCGTTTAAACTATGCCGATTTCTTTCAAAATTCTAGAAATGAATACAAATTAAACCCCTAAAGTTTCAAAAGAGATACAAACGATAATAACGGGATATCCAAGTGTTGGATGTAAATTTCAAGATAAAAAGAATATATTTACATTGTCCGAAAATATAATAAGAGTTTCTTCTTTGTGTACTTAACAATTATATTATTATACGGATCAGTGCTTTTAGATGACACGAACGATTTAATTTTGTTTAACTTAATACAAACATACTGCCGGTATCCTGTTAAAGGGGTGAACGGTTTTACAAGGTTGCATAACAATTTAACATCATTTAAAAAAAAATCACTTTATATAATAGCAGTTACTAACATAAAATGGTGTTTGAACACACTTTTAAGTCCTCTTGGTTGTATCGTTTTATGCTAGAGTATATGACCAAAGTATTCGTCACTAGTAATTTTCAACTACATTTACATGTATACGTTTCATTTTTTTTTTTTTTTTTTAATTATGAGGGGAATCCTACACGTATTTTAATCAACTTGGTACCAAGAGAAGCAAAATTGTCACAGACGCATTTGTTTTTTATATATAACCTAGTTGTGGAACGTCTGTGACTTCTGGTGGTATCAACACAAGTTTTATTTCATCTTGATAGATTTGTTGTATATTTCATCCAACTCAAATTGTAAAAATGTGTTTATATTACCTATCACCATGGGGAAACCGTAATTAAGGTCTTATCCAAAATAAATTAATTTTAGCTTCAATGATACGGTTGTCAATACTTTTAGAGATCAATTTTAAGACTATTATGTGGACATTTAAGTTGATGCATGTTGCTGCAACCTAACGTGCCACATGTGGAGCAGGATCTGCTTACCCTTCCGGAGCACCTGAGATCACCCCTAGTTTTTGGTGGGGTTCGTGTTGTTTATTCCTTAGTTTTCTATGTTGTGCCATGTGTACTATTGTTTGTCTGTTTGTTCTTTTCATCATTAGCCATGGCGATGTAAGTTTGTTTAAGATGAAAAAAATGAAATGTATACATGTAAATGTAGTTGAAAATTACTAGTGACGAATACTTTGGTCATATACTCTAGCATAAAACGATACAACCAAGAGGACTTAAAAGTGTGTTCAAACACCATTTTATGTTAGTAACTGCTATTATATAAAGTGATTTTTTTTTAAATGATGTTAAATTGTTATGCAACCTTGTAAAACCGTTCACCCCTTTAACAGGATACCGGCAGTATGTTTGTATTAAGTTAAACAAAATTAAATCGTTCGTGTCATCTAAAAGCACTGATCCGTATAATAATATAATTGTTAAGTACACAAAGAAGAAACTCTTATTATATTTTCGGACAATGTAAATATATTCTTTTTATCTTGAAATTTACATCCAACACTTGGATATCCCGCTATTATCGTTTGTATCTCTTTTGAAACTTTAGGGGTTTAATTTGTATTCATTTCTAGAATTTTGAAAGAAATCGGCATAGTTTAAACGCGGACCGAAAAGGACCCCAACATAAACTGTTACGCAAAAAGATATATCTACATTAACAATTGGTCAACATGAATGCGGATTAAAATCAGAATTTATTTGTACAAGTAAAAATACAAATAAAGGAAAACATTATTTGTGTACTTGTTATTTGTACAATAGTTTGCTTATTTAAAAAAAGAGCAAAAAATGCAGATGACGAATCCTATTGCTTAGAACGTGTAGCTGTATGTTATGACAATTAACATCTTGTAATATAGTGATAATATTATCATGGTCGAGTTATTATTTTTACTTCAATAACCTTGTTTGTTCGTCCCACTGATAGAACTCAGAAACTATCAAATAAAAGGAATTCATACATGTATGTAGTGAGTAACTTAAAAGTGATGAGTAAAACAAGAATGTGTGCATCACATTTGTCTACAACTATCATCTGTTTGCAATTCTTTGAAAAACTAGTACACTACAGCAAAAACTGGAAAATTAAAAAGGTATATAAAAAAAAACTGATTGAGTAGGTTTCTGATATTTTAGGCTCAATACATTAAAACACAAACGTAGAAAAGAACAGAATATTTTTTTTTTTTTGCAATATATAAAGTCTGAAAATCTTTTCCATAAAATGACTTAAAGCTTTCGAAAGGAATAAGTCGTAAAATAAACCTGTCTTTGTCTTCTGTTTTGGTAAACAAAATGATGAAAACAATGCACTTTCATATTTGATTAACATAATTTGCCTGAGATTGCCTGTATGATTAATTTTTTAATATACATAATGCATATTATGCAAAATGTAGTTTTAAAAGATCAGTGATACAAGGGATACAACAGGTAAACTGCTTGACCAATTGACCACAGTGAACCTTGATTTTTCCTACAAATTCAAACGACTAAACTTGTTTCCTACTCAAGCGTTTTAGTCTGATTAGACATTTAGTACTTCGAAAATCAAATTTGATATATTTCCTTATTTGAACAATTCATACAAATATATGTTTAATTTCCGGTAAGATACGTCATAGAATGAGTCATTACTTCCTCATATATTTTATGATTTCATCAACATTATGGTGAGCAAATCGGTTTGTTTTGTGATATTGTTTACAATAATCCCACGTACGGGTGGCGAAAAGACAAATGGTGTTAAGTGTTATATAAAAAATGAGAGGTAAGTTTTGATATGAAAAGATTTGTATTTGTGTATTGAAGTGTAGACAAATGTATGAAAAATCGTTACAATGTCCTTTCAGGTTTAATTAAGTCTACCTAATTTCTTTATTCGGACTGTGATCCTAAAATGATTACAATCAACCGATATGTTTTATTTTTTTTATTTACAGTATTGTTTTAAGAAGAACTGCATCTTCTACATGTAAATAAATACCATTTTTCATATTGTAAATACATATTCAAAGACAAAGATATCCAAGCCTAACGTCTTATTTCGAATGAATAATTATAAAGAGTAAGACTGTTTTCCAATCTTGAGGCATGACGGCCTACAGTTAAATACATATCTGCAGATTATTTTTTTTCAACTATTTGACTTCTAATTATTTTATATGTAAAAGTTTTTGAATATATTTTAGTGATGAAATAAAAAATGTATGCTGTGCTGACCACGAAGCGAAAGGAGATGATTGCATTGGTGAGATTACAATCTTAATTCTCTCCACTCCTTCCTATCTTATACATGTTATAAGTCAGGACATCATTTTTTTACAAAGAACATGGTGAATGGCAGATTATATTATACAAAATATTATAAAACGCATGTTCTACCTACGATAGCAGTCTAACCTTAAATACATTGTTCTGGTTATGAAGATATTTGAGCATTCATCAACCTCATATAGATAAAATAGAATAAAATCGAAAAATGTTTAAAGTTGTACTTTTTTACTAATTTTTCAATACTGTTTGAGACCTTTATATTTTTTGAAGATGAACACGAATGCAAACCTTGACAGACTAACATTGAGGTAAACATAGGACATTTCCAATAGCCTTCGTGGATTCAAAAATAAATTTGAAATTCTTGTTTTGGAGGCGGAAAAAGGATAATTACAACATTATAATTTAATTAGGTATACAGCAATGCTTTTTTTTTAAATATGAATAAACAAAACGGTGGTCATTTAAAGTTATTTGATTCTTCAATTTTCAAATACTTAAATACATAAATATGATATAGGTTAATGACTCATTTATATCATGATGCACTTGGACATATATCCATTCGTTTTACAGACACCCGTGCTTTTTATCAAAATCAATAGGAAATGTCCTGCTATTGCACGATTGTATCTCTTACTCTTTAGACCGACACACAATTTATGCACTGGCCTTTTATGATATTTATGTTTAAAAAAATCGATAATTGCAACTGTTATTGGAAAAACTGTGATGATCGAAGAAAAAGTAACAAAATAATGCTTTCTATAGTCACTGTCGTACCTTGTTGCTTCGATTTATCAGCGAAATAAACATTAAAATAAGTATAGCGTTTGAATGCGCTTACTTTTATCGTTGTGTTATATATTGATTAGACCTTAGAACATACTCACCCCTTCTCGTCAAATGAACAGTCATTTTTCGCCTCTAATTTTCATAGCCGAATGAAAAGCTATTCATGAATTACTTTTCATTGTAATGTAATTATGAAAGTGAACTCTTCATATCTGCATTAACGAAGTGTACAATCCCCTTTAATAGGCTTTTTCCTTGGGAAAAAGGTCTACTGATTTAAGATGAAAGAGAAAAGATAAAAAACAATATGTTGAATATTTTCATACATTTTCATACATTTTCTAATGGTACACTAAAAAAAAGGAAATTGAGGTAACCATGTAGGTAAAATAATATTTATTTATTTTCTATACCTTACATAAAGAGTGATTTTGCCAGACTGCTGATATATAAAGCAAGGGTTGTTTTTTCGAAAAACACAATACATGTAAATTTATCAATAAAAAGTAAGCATTTAATGTTGAATGGTCTAAATTCAAATATTCATACAGTGAGTTTTATTATAAAAAAAATATCAAATTTCAAAAAGGTGATTTATATAACATTGTGTGCTTTTTTCAAATTAAAAAATCTTATGGAATATAATCATTGAAATTTACCTGAAGCTTTGGTCAGTGCTATTTTATTCCATTCATCGACATTACCTATGTTTTACATTCACTTCAATATAAAAAGTTATTTAGGTTTGACTATTACAATGGGAAAGGATAATTTTGTAAGTTCAATCGAAAGTGTGAATATGTTCTGAATTGATCAGACACTAATTTGTCATGTTTTATGAAGATATAAGCCCTTCATAAAACATAACCAAGTAATGTCTAACGTGTAAAAGATCATATTATTATTGTAGATTGTTGTTAACTAAATACCACAAATGATATATGGTAATAACAAGGAATCGCATTTAATATTCACTAGTTGGCAGAATAACTGCACGAAATTGAATTTATTATAATATACTAGTTACTTGTAGACAGTTCTCTCATTGGCAATTATACTACATATTTATTTTTTTGGGCACTGATCTAATTATGACGTATTTTTGCATGATTTTATACATGTTTGTTTTTTCAGAAATAATGAAAACAAAGTCAAAGTGGATAGAACATCTAAGAATACGCTTATCCTGTCAACTCTATGTCTCGATCCTTTTTTCACAACTTTAATTTGTCATCTTATTTGATTAGTAAATTTTGAATAGGTGAAAACTACTGCTGTTTGTATTTATTTTACAGCATGTTCCAAAGGATATACTTCAGAGATAGCGGGACACTGCAAACCTTGTTCGAATAATACATATGGTGATAGATGTAACCATGAATGTTTTTGCTCAGCTATGGAAATGTATATAAATTGTTATTTTTTTTATCTCGATGGAAGGAACTTTACCAAAAACAAACAAAATAAAAATACACACCACACCGGCTCTAAAAAAATCAAACAAAAACTTCGACCCAGTATCGGTGCTAATTTTTATTATCTATATTCTAAAAAGCAGTTATAAAAAAAACCTCGTAGACAATAATTTGTAAATAAGGCATTTAATATTACCATTCTGAGACTTCAGAAAGAAACGAAAAACTTCACTTTCATTGGTTTTCCATTTATCGTATCCTTATTTTACTCAGTTGTGATAAGAAATGAATCTTTTGAAACATCGTCATATTGTAAATACTAAAAATACATACATTTTTAAATCCGTCACATTGCCATTTCCGAAGTATTGTACGTCCAATGCTTACATACATATACATTTTTTTTCAGTTGCATTGTCTATGCATGCATCTGTAGTTAGAAAGCATCTATTGTTGTTACAAGTAGTTTATAATTATATACATATAAAGAGAGAATGATATATGACCACATCCGTATCACATGCCGTATCATCCTGCAGGCCTTTAGTCCCGAGACATGATATTGGTCGAGGATGATACTGCATGTGGTAAGGATTTTGTCTTGTTTTCTACGCTTTATCATACACTAAAAAAAGAGAGTATACAGGAACTGCTTTCTTATCCAATCAACTAGATTACATTTAGATTTAGTTTTGCCTGTTGGTGACCTTCTGATGTTGTCTGCTCTATGGTTGTTGTCTCTTTGACACATTCCCCATTTCCATTCTCAATTTTATTTTGATATATAAGAATAACTTGATTACTCATCTGAAGCTTCTGGATTTTGTGTCCTGTTGTCCATAGAAATATTTTGTTTCTTGTTTATTTATTTATTTTGTGTGTTTTGTATGGTATTTCATTGAGTTCTGTTTATCCTCCTTTTGTAATGATGAACGGTATAACACACATTTTGAATATTCTGCTCAAACAAACAATAGTAACAACAAACTAACAATTTAATAAAAATTATACTGTGATACACAAGATACTACTTTGAGACTAGTGAGTAAAATGTGCAGATTTGAAATAGCGAAAAAGTTTAACCCTCTTCTGTGCGGAGGTTTTTTATATGTGTATTTCGTGGGCCAAAAACATATAAAAACTCTACGTCTATGACGTCGCATGCTAAAAATGACGTCATGCTCTAACGACTATTTCATTTGAGACGCATTGATTAAAAATATTTCACTATTTAATATTTGGGAAATATTTTGAAAGCGATACAGAAAGGATGAAAAGCTTGCATAAATGAAAACATGGACTTTATGTAAATGTAGTCGGTGTCACTACTGTCATATAAGAAATAAGTAGGGGTGTGATAAAGGGTCCCAATCAATGTGGACCGATACGGATCAAACAGCAGGCTATTTATCAAATATTCAAAACTATTGTACTTACTTGTATTTATATGATACATATCTGTATACATGAATCAAAGTCTTTTAGTCTACAAGTATAATTGTATATTTCAAATGACACCGATTAAAAGGCATAACATTTTGATTGCAGTTGTAACATATTTGAAGGATGTGTTGAACTTGCAGCAACTGGAATGTCCGTGGATGAATCACCAGGTTTACTTCTAATAATTAAAATGAAAACAAAGAAATCAATTTTCAATAATTGATGATCGATCTTGAATCAATAAAACATGTTAACAAAATAACATTAAAATTACGTTCATACCCATATATTCTGCTTTTCGTTAAGCGTTCTGTCATTATAGTTATTTGTGAAATGGAAACATAAATGTAATCAAAGATTTTTTAACAAAGTAATTTAAAGAAAAGTAGGCAGTTATTTATTTTGTCCAATTGTGACACTTACATATAACCTATCATGAACAACACAGGATAAATACTGCAATTATTAAGCACACTTCTGTCCATTCTCCAATCCCGGAATCCATTAGACAATCTTGTATTGTTCACGTCGATTTCGCTTTAGTTTTATTAGTGAAGTTTTTATATAGGTATAGGAAGATGTGATATGAATGCCAATGAGACAACTCTCCATCCAAATAACAATTATATGTCAATATACGGCCTTCAACATGGAGCCCTGGCTCACACCGAACAACAAGCTATAAAGGGTCCCCAAAGTGTAAAACCATTCAAACGGGAAAGACAACGGTCCAATCTATATATATATAAAAACGAGAAACGAGAAACATGTATAAATTACATAAACAAACGAAAACTACTGTACATCAGCTTCCTATATTGTATTACTATCAGGTTCATATATTTATTTGTTTTCAAGTGTTATGTTTGCGATGCGTTTTGTTTCTTTGAATATTTGGGTTTTTATCTTACGATCATTGTACCATGTTTGCCTTTCTTGAATGTCTAGTCTGAAAAGTACTAATTATTTGTTGATGAAGATTGGCGGCATGATGAAAAAAAAAATTGGCGACCGAAATGACGACGGTAGTAAATTCGTTGCAATATCGTTGTTTTTTTCTTAAGCTTCTGTATAATTTATATGGGGACTTTATACTTTATAGTATTCTGAGGCGTGATATCGCTACACTATCATAATTTGAATAACGAAAAGTAACATATAATCATTTTCATTAACATTTCTTTATGGAACATTGTAAGAGGCAACTTATAATAACTTGAATGGAAATCACTTTATAGCTTTTGATATGCCTGAAAGTGGGGGAAAATATTTGCGAAAAACTACACACAGTTAGTTTTCGAATTGTATATGCCTAATTGTGGAATATGGGTACAACAGCTGTTTGAAATCAAATATCCTTCTTGTAGATACAACGAAATCACCAATGATTCAAGATATAACAACGAACAAACAAAGCACAGACAAAATGGTAAAACGTATGTACTACACTATATTTAACTTTATACTAGGAATTTATTATAGAAATTCATCGCCTAAGTTGTCTTGCTATTATACAATTATCATCTAACACATTAGTCACGTGACTATAGACATATATTGATGAAGATCACATTAATCAAAAATGTGACTCATATATGATCAACTTACAAAGATACCAAAAATATTTCTGTAAAGTTTTAATTAATATCAGGGAGATAATTTGCTAATTCTGGGTTTCAAATAATAGATTTACTCAGACCGATTCAAATAATATATTTTGATCTAACTACGTTGGGAAAAACGGATACTTCATGTCTACACACTTTCCTTTTATTTTATTCCTCTAAAATATCACTCGAACAAATTCAAAATACCGAATGGGCAAATAATCTCCGAATCTGAAATTAAAACTAAAGTCTATAGTATTTCTAAATCGTTTGTTGTTCATTTAGTGATGGATAAGTCAATGTTTGTTATTGGGTTTGTTTTTTCAAAAATGTGTTATTTGTAGTTGCTTTTGTATTACGAATTTATATGTCCCTTGGTTAAGTTTCGCTTCTCTTTTTCATTCGTTGATTGTTGATTGTTGATTTGGTCTTTGCATATTCTGTTTGAGGTTGGTTTCAACGACTACGGACGAACTAAAAATAAAGGTTTGCCAGAACTAGCCAGGTAAAAGAATTTTGATGAAGTCGAATCATTGATGAAAATGTAGTAGTGCCAATTTAAAAAAAATCATCTTATTCTGATGTCTGAAATCAAACTAATCTTTATGAAAATGTATTTCATTGCTCATTTTCATAGTATCAGAGATACATTTGCAGCACCTTTCGCATATGCATATAAATAGTTCCTGTGTGTGTTTGCTTTATACCCACGCTTACAAATACATACGAATACGTGTACTTTAGTAAACGCCCAATATAAACAAAATTAATTATAATAAATATTAATCAGCTTTTTTAACAAACATGTTTTCATGTAGATGCTACAACTACACAGACTATTCTTGATGAAAGTACGCAAGGGAAAAGTTTCGACAACACTGTACACGGTATGCATCTATCATTACACAATCGTAAGATCTCTGACACGTAAAGCATTTGTTATTTTTCCTTAATTCAAATTCATTACAAAACAAACATTGATTTAATGATCTTTATTTACCCTTGGAGTTAAATACAAGTAATGCAGATCAATGAAAAAAATATGTTTTATAAATTTAACAAACAAAATGTATTTTCGAAAATGAATAATCGATGGAGATATATGGAACAATAATTGACCTGTTATTGTGATCTCAAGACAGCTTGTCGTTAGGTTTGTTGTAAAATGTTGTTGTAAATAATAGTTGTTGCATTCTTTGCATTTTGTTTATATGTTGTTTTATAATATATTTCAAAGATGGAAAATTGTAACAGTATGTTGTAGATGTCCAATCATACGGCAAGTCAGCTATTCTGTTTAAAATTGAATATTTTATTTAATATTATTATTCATTGACTCTATTGTATAAAGAGGGTTGATAGTTTATAGAAATATTGGTTAGTAAACGATTTAATATTACAATTTCAGAACTATTTTCAACAGAAATGATTGTTATCATTACTTTATCAGTTGTAGTGGTACTCTTCGGGATATGTTTATGTTTCATTTTCTTCAAATATGAACTGGTAGCCAAATGGAAAAAAAATACATTCTTTCAATCTTCAATTCCTCAAAATTCTCAATGTGATCATAATATTGAGATAGAAGATAGATTATATCATGTATATAATATTATCAATGATGCAGACATGCTCGATGACACTCATGTACAAGAAATGCAATTGCAAATGTCGTCCAGTTATCTAGACGTAATACATGACCCTAGCAGCACAGAGAGTAGTAAAAGAATAAATGAAGTGAACCATGCTTTTGCTTGCAATTATTCACCATCTTCTGAGACGAAAACACATGAAAACAAAATAGATTGCAATTCATTGACAAGTAGCGATACTACATCAACATCCGATGTCGAACATCAAGATACAACCCAAGATTACTTAAATCCATATCAGCCGCTGATTCATCTGTCACCTGAGGAAAAAGGAGAATACCTTACACTTACAACAGTACACAGAATAGACAGTAAAACGCTTAATTACAAAACAGATGAGATAGCTAAAAAAGAATGTGAATTACATCATCCCCTACAACTAAAAAATGTAGGGATTGTCGTTTTGCGGGCGTTTGATGAATATGAAAACTTTCCAAACAAATTGAAGTGTAGAAATTCCAAACAATGCTTTTCCCCCAAAAAAGGACAATTATCAAACTCGTGTGACAATTTGAATATCAAACATCTTCAAAAGAGAGTATCAAAGGACAAAGAAGATATACATTTTAACTCAACTGAAGATAACAAGATTGCTTGTTACAAGGCATTCAAATCGAAATCAGAGAGTGACATATATCATGAGCATGTCCGGAATAAATAATACTAGAATTTCTTACAGCAACTGGTGTTATAATAATCAAAAATATCAATTGCTATGACTTACGAAAGTTACAGTTGAGTGCAGACCTAACCTGTACAGCAAGTTTGTCCTCATGTTCCTAATCTGTAATTTTTAAATGTTTGAAGTTAACCTGCAACGGCTTCATAAAAGCTTTGACTAATACTAGGACCTCATTCAGTCACCAGAATTGCTTAACTTAGATTGATTAAACATTTGTATTTAACTGGGTTTTTTTTATATAACAAGCAATGCAGACATAATACATTTGGAAATAAAGCACACATTACAGTATGTCTTGTATCAGATCAAAACAATATTTGTCACAACGCTGACGTGCATTGTGTATATCTTTCGAAAATTTTAAAATCCAAGTTGTTATATTTCAGGCGTAGATTACCTTAACTGTATTTGGCAAAAACTTTATGAACTTTGGTCGTTAATGCTCTTCAATTTCGTACTTTATTTGGCCTTTTTAACTGTTTTGGATTCGAGCGTCACTGGTGAGTCTTTTGTAGACGAAACGCGCGTTTGGCGTACATACAAAATTTAGTCCTGGTATCTTTGATGAGTTTATTTATGTACAATTATTAAGTTAAAAGCTGTTTAAAACGTCACAATACGCTTGTTTTTATTTTATTTATGTGAAAGAATAGATTCACATTGGTAATAACGCAAACAATCATGATAGAAGCAATATTATAGTACAGTTACTTATGTTTAGATCAGAGTGCTTACTTTTCTACAGTTACGTACAAAGTGCTCTTTAATTTAATTAATCTGTAAATTTGTTAACTCACACAGATTACATAATACAAATGGCAGCAATGTTTCGAAAACAGTGACTACCAAATTTTGTATGCATCAATATAGAATCACATAATGTTCTTTTCTTTTTTCACAATGTTGAATCGTCACCAAAGATAAATAGTTTTTACATCGAAGGTTGACCGGTATAACAACATAATATGACCACTATCACCAACGCGAAGTACTTATGATGGATTGCACAATACAAATGACAGCCATAGTTGAAGACACTGTCTGCATAATTGTGTCCCCATAAGTTTAGACTGCCAGCACGTCCTTTTCGTTCTCACCATGTAACAGTAAGCCATTATAGGCAAAGAACGGTCAGCAACACGGATTCCCATCTATGAGCTAAACAGGTACTTATAGTAGGAATACAAGATTCCCTTATGACAAACATAAATGTTCAAAACAAGAAAAGAACAACCTAAGTTACGGTTCAAGTAGTTATGAAAGGTACCAGGATTATAATTTAATACACCAGTCGCGCGTTTCGTCTACATAAAACACCGAGTCCATTTTTCAGAGAGTAGTTGTTAAATGACATCTTTGACGTTCGTTTAACAAGTAAAATAACAAAAATACCGAACTCCGAACTACGATGACAAAACAATACGGAAGTCCGTAATCAAATTCGGAAAATACAAAACCTGAAATTTATCAAACAAATTGACAACTGCCATATTCCTGATTTTCTTATATTTGAGATGATGGATTTAACCTTTTTTTTCATAGCAAGCTAAACCTATAACTTATATTAAACTCGCATACAATTCCATAATTATTGATAGTTATCAAAGGTACCAGGATTTTAATTTAGTACGCCAGACGCGCGTTTCGTCTACATAAGACTCATCAGTGACGGTCATATCAAAATATTTATAAAGCCAAACAAAAACAAAGTTGAAGAGCATTGAGGATCCAAAATTCCAAAAAGTTGTGCCAAATACGGCTAATGTAACCTATGCCTGGGATAAGAAAATCCTTAGTTTCAAAAAATTCAAAGTTTTGTAAACAGGAAATTTATAAAAATGACCACATTATTGATATTCATGCCAACACCGAAGTTTTCTGTTTGACAATCCGTATTTTCATAGCTAGACCGGCCATCGGTCCAGAAATTAATGTAATGTTTACAAACACTTTTTTTCTACACGAAGTTTTTGACGCAATTTTACAAAAGAATGAGACGAAAGACATATGATTTTCATTGGATTTGCTGAATGATATATGTACACAGTTTTAGAAAAGGTATTACCTCAAGCGATTGAAATTCTACTTTTAGCCAAATTTTGGGGAAACATGTGACATCTTTTCCCCCCTTTTTGCAATATTTTATAACAAATAATTGCAGATTGTTGCCATAGATACACCCAAAATAAATTATATTTTACCATTTTATATACTGGATATAACATCTATGGAAGATTCGGATTACATACATATGCCCATACATGACACAAGCAGTAAGCTTGATATTGTAAGAAAGCAATGAAAAGGGGATGGTAAAATTTATAAGGGCAAATTTTAATATTTTTTCCTAACTGTTTATTGCTACCTTTTCACTGTGCTTAAACGGCTGTGGGTAACTTAAGTTACCCACAGCCCAAGATGGCGGACTCTCAACTCGTTGATATTTAATTCATGCAAAATGTACCTTTTGCGACGTTTTTCATGCAGAATGTAAATATTTATAGGATTATTGAATAAAGAAATAACTAACAATTACCATAAATTTGTTAATATAGAGTTCACTAAAGCGCAAGGCCAACTTTAAAAAATGCATAAGACGTCCGTAACTTTTTGATCGAAACTAAGCAAACTGTCCGCAACTTTATTTTCAGATGTGGGTAACTTTTGATTTAAAATTTTAAGAATTATAATTTCAACAATTAGAATACAATTAACATCATATTTATAAACTTCACGGCCTTTTATACTACTCATTCACCACCAAATGTGATTTAATTAACGCATAATACTTACACCACAGAGGTTTTATGTGGGGTTTGTGGTACTCGATCCTGGTTATGGTTTGAACTTTTATTAACTGATGTGCGTCTTATCGACGTTTTCGATTTGCACCATGGCTTTGTCATACTCTTTATTTTTTTTAGTTTAATTATCTGTTTGCGGTTTATTTTCACCTCTGTTTCTTTTTATGTGTATTTTTATAAATACTCTTTGACGCGGCTTTATATTTACTATTTATACATCCCACCAGTAAGTTATAGTGTTATGTTTTTTTTTATACGTTTCCTAGTATTTTTTTTTTTATCTCTCTTTGTATGTTATCAGGGATTGTTAAACTGTTAAATTAGTTGTCTTAGTTATTTATATTTTCTTATACTATTTCTAATTGTAACACTATGTTGATTGCTCTATTCCTTTTATGTAACTGAATTTCAAATCTTGTGTATTTTAGCTTAGTTTAATTTAATGAAATTTAATGCAACTTGCATACAAGTGAAATATGCAGCTAGCTGTAAAACTAGGTTTTATACATTTTTACAAAATGTCCTTTCTTCAAGTTCTCTAATTTACTGCAAATCTATAAAGTTCGAGCATCGAATGCAACAGGCCCGATAAATTATAATGGAATCGTAATGTCATTGGACTTAGAATTAAGTGATTTTTTTTAAATCAATGGAAATTAATGTCTTTTGAATATAATCGTTTTTGGCTGAACCTTTGATAATTGTCATGTCATGATGTGATTGGGCAATTTTGGTCCCCCCCCCCCAAAAAAAAAATAATCCCGGATTTACGCATGATCTACTCTTGTCATTGCTGGCAGAAAATCAGTTAGTGCATACACGCCACATGCATGTGTAAAAAATACTTATGTAGTCTACTTGTTTAAAAAAAAAATCAACAATGATGTTTCAACAGATTATCTGCAATGGTAGGAACCACCCTCCGAACTGGGCGATTTGGGTATCCTGACGTTATAAAAAATCAGACCCTAGTTTAACGGATTTATCGTTATTTTTTTCATATTATTCCCAATTTTGTCTTCCTTTCTAATTCAAATGAATTATATCATACTAGAGATCTACTTCATTTCTGATTATGTATTCAATGCAATCTCTATCATAAGTAAATCATTACATCCACGTATGTCGATTCTTTGAAAGTTACGGACATTCCTATTGGTATAATGAAAAAAGTTACGGACAAGTTGCTTTTTAAGTTACGGACAGCCTAAGCGTTCTTTTAAATCGCGCTGTGATCGTTTATTTTGTAGAAATTAATCACCTGTTAAGTTTAGGGGTTTCCCTATACGATAAATACAACTTTTTAATTCAGTGGTTTAATTGATGCATCCATGGTATTGTTCTTCTATAGAATAGAAGTCTCTAACCGACGCAAGGCGGCTCCATCTTGGGCTATGGGTAACTTAAGTTACCCATAGCCGTTTAAGCACAGTGCTTGTGGCATACTTACCACGCTCAGAATTGTATTATTTAAGACTTTTCATGCCACAAATCTATTGATATTTAGATTCTAAATCAACTTCTGAGGAAATTAAGTGTTTGAGAATTACAATACATGTTATTTTTATTGTTTACAGTCCTTAGCAACCAAAATTAGACATTTTGACAAAGTCTTATATTTGTGCTCTATCGCCTTAACTCTTGCTTTTCATTTATTGGGGTGCATGTAGTAGCCTAAGTACTGAACGCGTTGTTTTTTTTCTTGCGAATATATCAAATTATTGTTTTAATCAAGATTTCATGTAACTTTTTGGCATATCTTAAATGTATAGTTAAATCAGAAGTAAGAAATTGATTCCCTATCACCAAGTTTTTTAATCAAGTCTTTGGTATGCAATAAGCATAAAGATTAACATTTTTATGCTTAAAATTGCTTAATTTTGTACTATTTTGCATCATCAGAGATCTTTCAAAGATTTTCAACATTAAAAAACTGACAAAAGAGGTATAGTTTTTAAGATTTTGTAACAAACCTAGGGTTACTATAAACTGTTTAACCATCATTCAGGAGGAGTGGAATCGACGGCAGTGTGAAGAAACAGATTTGTAATAAACATTAACAATGATATTTATTTCAACAGTATTTTGACTTCTTCTTTCAATATAATAAACATCAAATACACATTCATCATTCAACAGATAAAGCAATAAATCGGGTGGTCAATATAAAAGGTAGTTGACGGTTCAAGAGATTAATTCAGAATTACTTGTTTGTCTACAGGCTCCTATTTATGTCTTTTGGCACTTACTATGACGTTAGAGTAAACATCTAATCGTCCAATCAAAAGCAACGTTTCTTACGTCTTTTGGCTTGAAACGTTCAAGAAGACAATCAGATTTCGTTATTCTTAAATAAAGAAACAATATTAAGTTGTATTCACGTTTTCCTTCTTGTCCGAATTATGTTTAAAAGCGTATGAAACTAAAAGGACATTTCTACATAATGCTATTTTTAAACGGACAGTAAATTCCTTTCTCGATACGGCGTATGAACTTGGGTGTAATTTACATAACCTTACGCATTAGATATAATGCTTAAATGAGATCAATGAAAACCCTGTTCTATCATAAATAAAGACAATCTTAATGAAAGGGAGGCACAAACATAATTAATACGCAATTTATCTGCACTGATAAAGTGTTAACTTAAACAAATAGTAAAATGAGATCGCAAAGTGAAAGTACAGAACGGTGTCATGGCAGATGTAAACAAGTTGAATCTCACGACGATATTTGTCAAAATAAATCACTATATGACAGGATAATCAAAGTATTTCATAGGTAAACATTACCAAGATATACATATAAAACTGGCCCTTATCGCTTGCAAAGTACAAATAGTTTAAATCATGAGTATGAAAGTCAATGCATTTCAGCACACCCGAGAAGTTGACCACCCGGCAATATTCAAATAAATATATGTAATATACAGTTAATAATACAATAAATAATAACAATTATCAGTCCAGATTTGTCACAATTTTGCTAAAAAATGAGGTAGAGACAAGATTTTACACTTTAACTTGGCAATTTCTTTAAAATCAGTTTTTGTCGCGTTTCAGTGTCAACTGCTAACCTTCATAAAATATTCATTACTCAACCAATTTTCAAAAATAAAATGCCATTTTGCTCGATTTCGCTAGCAGAACACAGAAAATAAGTTAAAAGGGAGAATTTGAAAAACACATTTACTATTAAGGTAGCAATACACAGTTAGGAGTTTAGTTTCGCATTTTGGCCCCTGTGGATTTTTTAAATAGGAAAGTTATTGTGTAATAAAATTCATTTTTAGACAGCATGAGTGCTAATTTAGCATTCAAAGATGGTTTATAAGAGCATCAAGATTATTTTTTACATGTTTTATGGGCTGTTTTCTGTTTGACAATCCGTATTTTCATAGCTAGACCGGCCATCGGTCCAGAAATTAATGTAATGTTTACAAACATTTTTTTTCTACACGAAGTTTTTGACGCAATTTTTCAAAAAAATGAGACGAAAGACATATGATGATTTTCATTGGATTTGCTGAATGATATATGTACACAGTTTCAGAAAAAGTATTACTTCAAGCGATTGAAATTCTACTTTTAGCCAATTTTTGCAATATTTTATAACAAATAAATGCAGATTGTTGCCATGGATACACCCAAAATAAATTATATTTTACCATTTTATATACTGGATATAAAATCTATGGAAGATTCTGATTACATACATATGCCCATACATGACACAAACAGTAAGCTTGATATTGCAAGAAAGCAATGAAAAGGGGATGGTAAATTTTATAAGGGCAAATTTTAATATTTTTTCCTAACTGTTTATTGCTACCTTAAATTGACAACGATGTCTTAACAAATCCAACAGACTTAAAATCCGGGAACAAAGCCCTAAACCTAAAACAAAATATGTAACTAGCAAGTTAGAGAACCTATATGTATTGAGCTCTCGAAGGCATACTTGGAGGAAGTCCCGACTCCTCTGGATATTAATATATCGGTAAAAAAAGTCACACATTTTTCTTGAATAAAGTCTCCAAAGTTTTATAATTTGGATTAATATTAACAGACTTAGATAAATGCGCATTACATTTAAATATTGCAGTGTCCACTAAATGTATACAGGTAGTATTTGTTTTCAATGTTGCAGTGAGTTATTTGTTTTCTATTAAGTCTGGTTTTAGATATTTTGTTGTCTGTTTCATCTTGGTCCAAGTGTATTGTGATGATCTGCATATTTATACTTTCAAAACAAAGAGTAAAACCAAGTATTGATATTATCATATCATGCATATAACAATACATTGTCCGTTAACAGTTTAAAATGCATTGTATAAAAATACAATTCGAACTTTATCTTTAACTTGTCATGGCTAAATTATATGTAAATACCATATGAATTTATCCAAGAACCATAGAAAAAGTGTGAAACACTGATTACTATCATAACTCTGCAAAACACGACAAGGCCTGAACAAAATCTAAACTTGATCTGTAATTTGTCATAATAAAAATGTATATGCATCATGTTTATATTGGATGAACTTTTTTAAGGATAATAAAAAAGTGCAGAAATCTAATTACTTGCGTCGATTTCATAATTGCAAAGACCACAAATTGCACATAATCATCAAACCGTTACGAAATAAAAGATGGATTTGTTACTTGCCATAATTCAACAATAGATCAAATATCAGATCAATATAGCCAAGCATGTTGACAAAAGTTTAGAAAAAACTGATATTACAGGCTGACAGATTGGCAAGATGGATGCAAACCCTAAAATCTCATTCGCGTAGCCGGTAACGTAATAACAAACAGGGTACGAAATTATCGAAGTACTGCAGATGATAGTGTTTTAACTTTTTACGGAAGAATTATCACCTTGTTGTTGTCATTTTTAATTTTACACTGATTTTTCTACCCCTTATCCGCAATTTTGATGTAAAAAAAGCAAAACCAATTGCTTGATTATATATAAAAACAATACAAGAATAAAATACAAAATTCCACATTAAAGAACAATTTGATGATGAACATTAATGAGCTTGAATCGGTCTTGGAAGAAATGAATGTGTAGAAATTGTGGAAGACTGATTCAAGCTCATTAATGTTCATCGTCAAATTGTTCTTTAATGTGGAATTTCGTATTTTATTCTTGTATTGTTTTTATATATAATCAAGCAATTGGTTTTGCTTTTTTAACATCAAAATTGCGGATAAGGGGTAGTCCTATAATATAAGACTCTGTAGGTTCATATCATTTACATTCAACGTTTTTTATCGGATATTTTTTTTTACTATCAATGACAATGTTGAACCGCAGAGTCTTATAAAATTTGTATTTTTTTCTCGTAGCAAAAATTTAAATTAATAATCTACTGCCAAAACAAATAAAATTATTAGGAACAACCTAAATATGAATGAAAGTAACTTCTTACCGCATTAATAGTTTAGAATAATGTTCCTAATCCATCACTTTTATCCTCAGTTGACAAACAATTTTTTTCACGCCATTTTATTTCAAATATATGTGCCGATTCTTTATTATAAGGATTTCGTGAACAAAACGAATTTGACGATAATATTTATAATCAGCATACTAGTACAACGTACAAAAACACGACCAATTACTGTTATAATAGTGTCATGCAATTATTGAGATAACCATAAAGAGTGGTGAGAGAATACGAATGGGGTTAACAGAATAGAGAACAATCGGCAAAACACATAAAGAATAGAAAAATATGGGTTCTATTTTTTTTAACTTGATGAAATGCCCCCCCCCCCCCCCCCCCCCACCAAAAAAAAACAACAACAAAAAAAAACAAAAACAAAACAAAACAAAAAACGGTATAAGTGTATTGTTTACAGTTGAAAATTAGAATGTCCAAAATACAGTTATAATATATCAACAGATTAGTAAAAAAAATATGTTTTAACATAAATTATAGTTATAACTTATTCATTTTGCGAGTCAGTTCGTACCCAATAATTCTTGTGGGCTAGTCAAGCAATCTTCAGTGAAATCTAGTTTGTCGTTACAATTCCATAACAGAACTGTCAAATTTTTATTTTTTTTTCAAATGCGAAATCGTGAGTTCACATAACGGAAAGGGGGGGGGGGACAAACCAATTATCCTTCACAAAAAGTTCTCTACTCCAAGTTGTTAATTGAGCACCAACAGAAATCATGGGCGAGTTGTGAGAGCGGGCGAGGTTGGCGAGGTTATAAATGTCTTTGGAAATATGAGTTCATGTAAAGGGGGCGTGCGTGCCAAATTCACCAAATAAATGTGTTATAGTCAATAGAACGGTTCGAATGTTCATGAAATCTGCTAGCTGCTAACGGTGTGAAGTTGCAATGTTCCATGAGAGTGCAATGTGAGAGCGAGCGTGGCAATACATGATTTTCCAAGTACAGGTTCATAAAACAGAGATGGGCTATTCTCATTCCCCAAATGTTCTTTAGTAAGTTGGTATGCATCATTAGATATTAATTTCAAGTTGTGAGAGCGCGCGATACATGTCCTTCAAAATATGAGTTCATACAACGGCGTGAGCAAGCCAGTTATCTTGTCCAAGCTGTTAAGAATGATCATAAATCACTTGCAAGTTGTGAGAGCGGGCGAGGCGATTCTCCTTCAAAATACTAGTTTAAACAACAGTGAGCTAGTAAATTCTCATTCACCAAAAGATCTCTTGTCTAAGCTGTTAAGCATCAGCAGAAATAAATTTCTAGTTGTGAGAGCGGATGAGTAGATAAATATCTTTCAAATACGAGTTGAAACAAAGGGGTGAGCGAGCCAATTCTCATTCACCAAACGTTTTCTTGTACGTATCAATAGAAATAATAATAGCTGGCGAGGCACTATTTGTATTAATGCTAAAATCGAGTTGTTACAAATAGACAATAATAGTGCATTGACTTGACATATCAACGATATAAGGATGAGGCTTAGAAACGGGGAAATGCGAGGCTGTGCCGAGCTATTTCCCCGTTTCGGGCCGAATCCTTATATCGTTGATATGTCAAGTCAATGCACTATTATTGTCTTTATACTGCAATCTAAAAACAAACATTTCCAATTGTTGTTTGATGCGTTAAGGGTACTATAAACAGTTTCGTACTAAAAACTAGGGGTTATTCCCCGACTAAAAATAACCATGGAGGGAAACCCCTGTTTATTTACTTACTTGGTGAAAAAGTATCATGTTTTTTGTATTTGATTGTAAAAATTAGTTAATTAGCTTTCAATTAAAACAGGTTGAATGATTGAAATAATTTTAAAACTTATATTAAATATACATGTTTCGAGGGGAGACAACACTGTAAACAGTCTGGTTTTTTAGCAGTGAAAATTGAAAACCTATTTACAGCCACTGTAGCTCTTTTCGGAGCAGGCGACCGTACCCTGAAACAAGATTTTTTTGAAAGGCCAGGTAAAAACCTACAAAATTCATACAGTTTTGATTATGAAAAATGTGCATGGATCATGTCTTCATGGGTGTGCCCATGACATGATTTCAAGTTTTTTATGTTAAAATTATACCTTTTTTCCCCCATGTTCATTGGATGAAATTTTTATAATAAATTAAAAGTACACATTATTTTTATTTCATTATAAACTAGAGAACATTCTGATTCCAGTGATATCTAGTTTTATACAAGTATCTTTATTAATCAGTCCACCAGTAAGGGTCACATATGCATGGTCCCTCAAAACATGACGTCATAGAAAAAAAACTGTTGATTGCACCCTAAGGTTATTTATTTGATTTAAATATTTGGGGAAATCCCCTTTAAAAAGGCCTCATATCATGCTCACGGAGAAATTTTCAACACAATGAAATGTACATTTACCTGTTGAAACCCACACTCGATGATGAACGAAATCATTTGAGTATGGACTAAAATATCAACCATAAGCATAACAAATTAATGATTTATAGGTTGCAAACAAAAATATTAATAAATCAAATATGTTTTTCCAATAATTGCAAAAGAAACAAGGTTGAGTTGTTCCACGCATCGTAAGTGTATGTAAAGTGCGGATCCTAAAATATCATTTTCACTGTATATGCCAGAAATGTTTGATGTAGAATGATAAATAAACAGACGACTTTTTTTTATTTTTGAAGAAAATGAAGAAAATTAGTTAAAAAGTATATGTTAAGAAACACAATACTAATAAAACAAAGTAAGAGATGAGAACGGGTTTTTTTCGCGCCTAAATCCAAAATAGCTGTGAAATATACACCAAAATAGGTGAATATTTAGGACATTTCACGAACAGATCGTGCAGGTGTTTTATAACTAACAGGTAAGATGTTGTTGCAGAAAAAAATATTCATTTCAACACAATTATTAAAGTTGTATAACGTAGAATAGGTTTTGTCATTCAGTTTCTTCATATTGAACTGAATTCCACTATGATGCTTTCTTTATGCGAGTCATGTTTACTGTCGAATAATGATACTATTCTTTCATTTTCACTGTAGAGCGATTCATTAGTATTGTATATGCGGCGCATTTTCACTGTATGAAATATTTATTTTTTTATCTATTACAGCGTATTTTTTTAAGCATGTAAAGCAAGACTTTAGTTAGCGTGCTTGCTTTGGTTTTTTTTTTGTACAATCATTATGATAACACCCAATTTAATTCAAATATAACAATTATATAAATACAGGTTAAACTATGCCGATACATATTGTTTAAAGATGTCAATCTTATTTACAAAGTTTGTATAAACAATTATACAAACTAAGTAATCAAGTCAACCAAAGTTTTGCTTAACATGCATTAGGAAATTAGCTGTAAAGCCTTAATTTAGCCGACTTGCTCAAACAATAGATAAAGTAAGAGACGGATTTGATCAAATTTAACTTACGGAGGAAAGTTTGGTTTTAAAACACTCTAAATAAATTCAATAGAAATAACATTTATTTCAAATGTATTCCATTTTTAAAATTTCTTATGAATCGTATAGGGATCTTTATCCTTGTTTTTTTTTATCCATTTCCATATCCTTGGTTTTTTTTATCCATTTCCATGACACTTCACCACTAATTACGTACATCTTGATAAAGATTGAATCGTTGGTTTTCCCGTTTAAAAGGTTTTACACTGGGGCCCTTTATAACTTGCTGTTCGGTGTGAGCCAAGACTCCATGTTGAAGACCGTATTTGACGTATAAAGGTATACTTTTATAAATTGTGACTCGTTTTGAGAGTTGTCTCATTGTCACATATGACATCTTATCTATCTGTGGCTCAACCCGAAACGAGACGGGATAAAAAGGGATAAAAACACACTTTTTTAATATATTTATAATGGGCTTAATATGAGTCAGAAAAGAGTAGAATAGTGGGTCGCGTTGGGGTATAAGCGTGACGCGGAATTGCCGATTTTTTTGTAAGCGTGACACGTGATAGTCAAATGATTGTGTCGTGAAAACGAGAAATAAAGTATAGCGGGACACGGAAAATTTAAAAAAAAATGAGAACTGCATAGTATAAGCGGGATACGGGAATCTGATAAAGCAGTAAGCGGGATCAGGGATCAGACCCCCCCCCCCCCCAAATGAGACCCCAGAATAAGATATTTTTTGTATCTTCATCCTATTGTTACAGTCATGCCTTCAATAACAAATGTATCCCATGCATGCATTTTTATAGACAAAAGACCTTATGGATATTTGGGGTTCTTTGACATGCTGAATCTAACCTTGTATCCAGTTTGGGGATTTTTACCAAGTTACCGAAATAGCCCACATAAAGGTCCAAAGGGTCTAAAATCATCAAACATGAATTGTAGCATGCATGTTGTGTACAATTACCCAAATGTGCATTGTTTGACCTCTGTGGTAGTATCCACTCGCGGATCTACAAATTTTTATAAGTAGGGGTCCAATGACTACCTAAGATGATTCCATATAAAAGTAACCAAATGTTTTCCCAAAAAAGGGGGCAAGCCAACCCCCTGTCCCCCTAAATCCTCCTCTGGTATCGAGCTGTTCATTACGGATAATTTTTTTGTATCAAGGGTGCTCTACTTCACGTACCAATGCAAACAAAAAAGTTCGCCCACACCTCACATTTCATTTTAATGACTGTGGATAATTTATGTCACATACCGTTTCACCTTATACAGTTAAAATCATGCAAGCAACAATCGAGTCTAGAACATTTGTTCTACCAAAAATGTCTTTTTTCAGAATATGGAAATTGAAGCAGTTGAGGGTACAACTGGGGAAAGTTAATCTTTTATAAGCTTTTCTGTCACCATTGCGTTTCAAGATGTATATTTCTCTGTTCGCAAGTGTATTTATTGCGTGGAATTTTTTACACAGACTGCACTTAAACTCTGCACTTAAACTCCGCAATATCAATCTTTGGCTTCAAAAAAATACAGAAATATCTTTTAATTTTTTTTTTAAATCAAGGAAAAACGTAATTTGAAGAATACAATATGACATTTTTAGAAGCGTTTTTGTTACAAGTTCGAAAAGCTATATATTTGATAAAGAATGAATGAGGAGTTTGTATTTCAATTTGAAAATACATTTATCATAAATTCTAAAGTCATCAACTAAGTTTTTTCATTTGTTTCAAGTGCATTTATCACATAATTCTACAATAAAAATTCCTCGCATCTTCGAAAATTCCACATCAGAAATGACTGCACTAACAGTGATAATTCATCGCATCTATAGTTAAAATGGATCGCTTTCAAAAATCGATATGCTATATTATGTTGCTTTTATAACACTTATTTGAACTTTAATGCTATGTTTGTACATAATAAAGACATATCACAATGAAAATATGTAAAAACTTTCCTTCAAATCAATTAATTTGGTATTTTCAAAACGTAAACAAATACAGTTTTCCCATGATCCTTTATTCTACAATAGACATACCCGCATCTGACAGTGAAAATGAACTAGCTGGATTCGCACTTTATATACACTGATCGTTGTATGCATTGGAAACAAGAACAGGTTGAAGAGGTCGTATGAATAATTAAATGTTATTTCGGCAACTTCTATTTAAATATTCATGAGGAAAAGTGATATCGGGTCAGTGACTGTATATGACATAGAAATATACAGTCAACGCATTTTGACTGCTCAGATAGAACGAGTGCAGTATAAAGAATAATAGCAAGAGAAGAAAGTTCAAGAAATAATGCAATTTTAATCTCTCGGTGTTTGTAGAAACTCTTCAAAACTAAATTTGCTCCTTTCTTGACAGTACAGTCTTATAATTCTATGAAGTTGTCTACGTTCAATGCATTTACAATTTAACGTCTGATACAAGTGCTGGTGCTTTTTATGATATTACTTATACATTTGCCTGTGGTTTTTAGCGACAAAGTAAAGTAATCATAATAAAATAAAACGGAATCCAGCCCTAGCGCATCTGCCAGCTTCTTGCCAAAAGGGCAACACTTATTTTGGACATTTAATATTTAACTTTTCATGCATATGTTGATCTCGCAATTTTAACATTGTTTTGTTGTGTGATGTCTCATTAAAGGGCTTAAACTATTAATATTGTTTGAATATGACAGGAAGAAATAAGTTTTTTGGAAATAGTACATGAAGTCGTTTAAAATTAGGGAAAAGTGGCCGTCAGATTTACAGCACAAGAAACATGAAAGATATTGTAATGTATAAGTGCAAATTAATATTGGTTAGCGTTATTCGTGTAATATTCATATCATTTGAATCACTTTTTAATTAAAAAATACTTATAGAATCACATTTTACCGTTTATTGATTTACATTTTTCCCGCAGACTCTGAATATAGCTGGTGAGTTATGCATTAACTGTATAACTATATATAGATATATATTGTATTAATATGTGAATCTTTTTTACAAAGCTTGGGTAGAAGTTTATACAAACAAAGCAAGCAAGCCGACCAAATCGTTACTCCACAAGCATTATGAAATTAGCCCTTATCAAAATTGTAAGGAGATATGGTATGGAAGCCAATGAGACAAAATAAGTATAGATTATAACATGCCTTTTTCCATATTGGCCCTGGTATCATCCCGAGACTCCCATATCGGCCTCGAGGCTTTAGCCGAGGTCCGATATGGGTCGAGGGATGATACCCGGGCCAATATGGAAAAGACATGTTATTATCTTTTTATCACATATCTAAGTTCTGCAGAGAAGAGAAATAAAGGTCAATTACATGTATAACAATTTAATGAAACATAAAAGGTAAAATCTTAAACATTTTATCACAAACGTGTCGTTAAGGATGCAATGACGTTACGTCATTTGGAAACGGCACAATAACCAATAACCTCAAAATTGCCCGGGGCAAAAAAGAGGTTATTGGATTTTGTGCCCTGATTCCAAATGACGTGACGTCATTGCATCCACAATAACCAATAACATTTTTTTTGCCCCAGGCAATTTTGAGGTTATTACATATGCAAAATCCGACGTATTCGTAACAAATATGTGATAATGTTACATAAACAAGAGTTTAAATGAAGTTGATGTAAGCAGTTATACCACATGGCCTTCCGCGAGAGAAAAAAAAACACCGTTATATATGGCCATCATGAAAAAAAACCGCTGTAATGGCAAAGCCCCAACATAAAAAAAAATCTGTAAAGCAAGTAAATCGAGAAAGCCAACTAGCTTATTCATGTATGTATAAACCATTTCCAGCTTTGACCATTATTTTCATGACACAGTTATTATTATTTTTTTTTCAATAACTCTGGAGACATTATCACCGTGTAATTGCTGTTATTATTGGGACATAATATTCATTTATACAATCATCCTTTACCTTTTTATGAATACTAAATGGTTACCTATTAAGGGTTAAGAAACATCTGATGGTAAGCTAGCTTCCTTTTCTATTAATGAGGATTATTTTATTTATTATCATCTTAAAGTCAAAACAAAATTCGTTTTCCAAGGAATATTGTGAAATATGTACAACTGATTAACATTCGGAAAGACCCCGGAACTTCTCGTACTTGACCCGCTTGACAATTTGAAATAAGGGGGGGACAGTTTGAAAAGTGGTTCAAAAAAGGATATAAATCCATCATATGATAAGGTAAGACATTTTATTTATTATTTGAGATGTTCATTTGTAAGGATAATGACATAAGTAAACTGAAAACTGTCGTAAACATTGTCAAATTGTCCTTCAAAGTTCCCACAAAAATTCGTTGGGAATCCACTACGAGAAAATGGATGGTTCTAATAAGACTCTGCGGTTCAACATTGATAGTAAAAAAAAAATATCCGATAAAAAACGTTGAATGTAAATGATATGAACCTGCAGAGTCTTCTATTATAGGACTAGGATAAGGGGTAGAAAAATCAGTGTAAAATTAAAAATGACAACAACAAGGTGATAATTCTTCCGTAAAAAGTTAAAACACTATCATCTACAGTACTTCGATAATTTCGTACCTTGTTTGTTATTACGTTACCGGCTACGCGAATGATATTTTAGGGTTTGCATCCATCTTGCCAATCTGTCAGCCTGTAATATCAGTTTTTTCTAAACTTTTGTCAACATGCTTGGCCATATTGATCTGATATTTGATCTATTGTTGAATTATGGCAAGTAACAAATCCATCTTTTATTTTGTAACGGTTTGATGATTATGTGCAATTTGTGGTCTTTGCAATTATGAAATCGACGCAAGTAATTAGATTTCTGCACTTTTTTATTATCCTTAAAAAAGTTCATCCAATATAAACATGATAAATGTACATTTTTATTATGACAAATTACAGATCAAGTTTAGATTTTGTTCAGGCCTTGTCGTGTTTTGCAGAGTAATGATAGTAATCAGTGTTTCACACTTTTTCTGTGGTTCTTGGATAAATTGATATGGTATTTACATATAATTTAGCCATGACCAGTTAAAGATAAAGTTCGAATTTTATTCTTATACAATGCATTTTAAACTGTTAACGGACAATGTATTGTTATATGCATGATATGATAATATCAATACTTGGTTTTACTCTTTGTTTTGAAAGTATAAATATGCAGATCATCACAATACACTTGGACCAAGATGAAACAGACAACAAAATATCTAAAACCAGACTTAATAGAAAACAAATAACTCACTGCAACATTGAAAGCAAATACTACCTGTGTCCATTTAGCGGACGACGCAATATTTATATGTAATGCGCATTTATCTAAGTCTGTTAATATTAATCCAAATTATAAAACTTTGGAGACTTTATTCAAAAAAAATGTGTGACTTTTTTTACCGATATATTATTATCCAGAGGAGTCGGGACTTCCTCCAAGTATGCCTTCGAGAGCTCAATACATATAGGTTCTCTAACTTGTTAGTTACATATTTTGTTTTAGGTTTAGGGTTTGTTCCCGGATTTTAAGTCTGTTGGATTTGTTAAGACATCGTTGTCAATTTAAGGTAGCAATAAACAGTTAGGAAAAAATATTAAAATTTGCCCTTATAAATTTTACCATCCCCTTTTCATTGCTTTCTTGCAATATCAAGCTTACTGTTTGTGTCGTGTATGGGCATATGTATGTAATCAGAATCTTCCATAGATTGTATATCCAGTATATAAAATGGTAAAATATAATTTATTTTGGGTGTATCCATGGCAACAATCTGCATTTGTTTGTTATAAAATATTGCAAAATTTGGCTAAAAGTAGAATTTCAATCGCTTGAGGTAATACCTTTTCTGAAACTGTGTACATATATCATTCAGCAAATCCAATGAAAATCATATGTCTTTCGTCTCATTTTTTTGTAAAATTGCGTCAAAAACTTCGTGTAGAAAAAAAGTGTTTGTAAACATTACATTAATTTCTGGACCGATGGTCGGTCTAGCTATGAAAATACGGATTGTCAAACAGAAAACAGCCCATAAAACATGTAAAAAATAATCTTGATGCTCTTATAAACCATCTTTGAATGCTAAATTAGCACTCAGCTGTCTAAAAATGAATTTTATTACACAATAACATTCCTATTTAAAAAATCCACAGGGGCCAAAATGCGAAACTAAACTCCTAACTGTGTATTGCTACCTTAATAGTAAATGTGTTTTTCAAATTCTCCCTTTTAACTTATTTTCTGTGTTCTGCTAGCGAAATCGAGCAAAATGGCATTTTATTTTTGAAAATTGGTTGAGTAATGAATATTTTATGAAGGTTAGCAGTTGACACTGAAACGCGACAAAAACTGATTTTAAAGAAATTGCCAAGTTAAAGTGTAAAATCTTGTCTCTACCTCAATTTTTAGCAAAATTGTGACAAATCTGGACTGATAATTGTTATTATTTATTGTATTATTAACTGTATATTACATATATTTATTTGAATATTGCCGGGTGGTCAACTTCTCGGGTGTGCTGAAATGCATTGACTTTCATACTCATGATTTAAACTATTGTACTTTGCAAGCGATAAGGGCCAGTTTTATATGTATATCTTGGTAATGTTTACCTATGAAATACTTTGATTATCCCGTCATATAGTGATTTATTTTGACAAATATCGTCGTGAGATTCAACTTGTTTACATCTGCCATGACACCGTTCTGTACTTTCACTTTGCGATCTCATTTTACTATTTGTTTAAGTTAACACTTTATCAGTGCAGATAAATTGCGTATGTATTATGTGTGTGACTCCCTTTTCATTAACATTGTCTTTATTTATGATAGAACAGGGTTTTCATTGATCTCATTTAAGCATTATATCTAATGCGTAAGGTTATGTAAATTACACCCAAGTTCATACGCCGTATCGAGAAAGGAATTTACTGTCCGTTTAAAAATAGCATTATGTAGAAATGTCCTTTTAGTTTCATACGCTTTTAAACATAATTCGGACAAGAAGGACAAAGTGAGGACAACTTAATATTGTTTCTTTATCGGTCGTCCCACTGTCTATATCACTCTGTTCAGCTCTTAATATTATTCCGTATCATGTCTTTGTGACGTCAAATACGTTGACCCGGCCTTAATAACTTTGACCCGGACATATCAGCGACGTCATAATGTTTGAACCGACGTTAATAACTTTGACCCGAACTTATCAAGTCATCTTTTGTGTGCTGGTGAAACAAAGAAAACACTTCTGAAACACGCATATATAGCCCGATAAATCAATTATCAGATTATCTGCATATTGATATTGTAAAATATCAGCTGCTTGACATTATATGAAGGCTTTTTGATCTCGTTCGCTACGCTCACTCGACAAAAAGCTTCATATTATGTCTCGCAGCTGATATTTTACAATATCAACATGCAGATAACCTGATAATCGGTACTTATTTAAGAATAACGAAATCTGATTGTCTTCTTGAACGTTTCAAGCCGAAAGACGTAAGAAACGTTGCTTTTGATTGGACGATTAGATGTTTACTCTAACGTCATAGTAAGTGCCAAAAGACATAAATAGGAGCCTGTAGACAAACAAGTTATTCTGAATCAATCTCTTGAACCGTCAACTACCTTTTATATTGACCACCCGAGTTATTGCTTTATCTGTTGAATGATGAATGTGTATTTGATGTTTATTATATTGAAAGAAGAAGTCAAAATACTGTTGAAATAAATATCATTGTTAATGTTTATTACAAATCTGTTTCTTCACACTGCCGTCGATTCCACTCCTCCTGAATGATGGTTAAACAGTTTATAGTAACCCTAGGTTTGTTACAAAATCTTAAAAACTATATCTCTTTTGTCAGTTTTTTAATGTTGAAAATCTTAATAAGATCTCTGATGATGCAAAATAGTACAAAACTAAGCAATTTTAAGCATAAAAATGTTAATCTTTATGCGTATTGCATACCAAAGACTTGCTTAAAAAACTTGGTGATAGGGAATCAATTTCTTACTTCTGATTTAACTATACATTTAAAATATGCCAAAAAGTTACATGAAATCTTGATTAAAACAATAATTTGATATATTCGCAAGAAAAAAACCAACGCGTTCAGTACTTAGGCTACTACATGCACCCCAATCAATGAGAAGCAAGAGTTAAGGCGATAGAGCACAAATATAAGACTTGTGTCAAAATGTCTAATTTTGGTTGCTAAGGACTGTAAACAATAAAAATAACATGAATTGTAATTCTCAAACACTTAATTTCCTCAGAAGTTGATTTAGAATCTAAATATCAATAGATATGTGGCATGAAAAGTCTTAAATAATACAATTCTGAGCTTGGTAAGTATGCCACAAGCACTGTGCTTAAACGGCTATGGGTAACTTAAGTTACCCACAGCCCAAGATGGAGCCGCCTTGCGTCGGTTAGAGACTTCTATTCTATAGAAGAACAATACCATGGATGCATCAATTAAACCACTGAATTAAAAAGTTGTATTTATCGTTTAGGGAAACCCCTAAACTTAACAGGTGATTAAATTCTACAAAATAAACGATCACAGCGCGATTTGAAAAAAACGCTTAGGCTGTCCGTAACTTAAAAAGCAACTTGTCCGTAACTTTTTTCATTATACCAATAGGAATGTCCGTAACTTTCAAAGAATCGACATACGTGGATGTAATGATTTACTTATGATAGAGATTGCATCGAATACATAATCAGAAATGAAGTAGATCTCTAGTATGATATAATTCATTTGAATTAGAAAGGAAGACAAAATTGGGAATAATATGAAAAAAATAACGATAAATCCGTTAAACTAGGGTCTGATTATTTATAACGTCGGGATACCCAAATCGCCCAGTTCGGAGGGTGGTTCCTACCATTGCAGATAATCTGTTGAAACATCATTGTTGATTTTGTTTTGAACAAGTAGACTACATAAGTATTTTTTACACATGCATGTGGCGTGTATGCACTAACTGATTTTCTGCCAGCAATGACAAGAGTAGATCATGCGTAAATCCGGGATTATTATTTTTTTTTTTTGGGGGGGGGACCAAAATTGCCCAATCACATCATGACATGACAATTATCAAAGGTTCAGCCAAAAACGATTATATTCAAAGACATTAATTTCCATTGATTTAAAAAAAAATCACTTAATTCTAAGTCCAATGACATTACGATTCCATTATAATTTATCGGGCCTGTTGCATTCGATGCTCGAACTTTATAGATTTGCAGTAAATGAGAAAACTTGAAGAAAGGACATTTTGTAAAAATGTATAAAACCTAGTTTTACAGCTAGCTGCATATTTCACTTGTATGCAAGTTGCATTAAATTTCATTAAATTGAACTAAGCTAAAATACACAAGATTTGAAATTCAGTTACATAAAAGGAATAGAGCAATCAACATAGTGTTACAATTAGAAATAGTATAAGAAAATATAAATAACTAAGACAACTAATTTAACAGTTTAACAATCCCTGATAACATACAAAGAGAGATAAAAAAAAATACTAGGAAACGTATTAAAAAAAACATAACACTATAACTTACTGGTGGGATGCATAAATAGTAAATACCAAGCCGCGTCAAAGAGTATTCATAAAAATACACAAAAAAAGAAACAGAGGTGAAAATAAACCGCAAACAGATAATTAAACTAAAAAAATTAAAGAGTATGACAAAGCCATGGTGCAAATCGAAAACGTCGATAAGACGCACATCAGTTATTAAAAGTTCAAACCATAACCAGGATCGAGTACCACAAACCCCACATAAAACCTCTGTGGTGTAAGTATGATGCGTTAATTAAATCACATTTGGTGGTGAATGAGTAGTATAAAAGGCCGTGAAGTTTATAAATATGATGTTAATTGTCTTCTAATTGTTGAAATTATAATTCTTAAAATTTTAAATCAAAAGTTACCCACCTCTGAAAATAAAGTTGCGGACAGTTTGCTTAGTTTCGATCAAAAAGTTACGGACGTCTTCTGCATTTTTTAAAGTTGGCCTTGCGCTTTAGTAAACTCTATATTAACAAATTTATGGTAATTGTTAGTTATTTCTTTATTCAATAATCCTATAAATATTAACATTCTGCATGAAAAACGTCGCAAAAGGTACATTTTGCATGAATTAAATATCAACGAGTTTAGAGTCCGTCATCTTGGGCTGTGGGTAACTTAAGTTACCTACAGCCGTTTAAGCACAGTAAAAAGGTAGCAATAAACAGTTAGGAAAAAATATTAAAATTTGCCCTTCTAAATTTTACCATCCCCTTTTCATTGCTTTCTTGCAATATCAAGCTTACTGTTTGTGTCATGTATGGGCATATGTATGTAATCACAATCTTCCATAGATGTTATATCCAGTATATAAAATGGTAAAATATAATTTATTTTGGGTGTATCTATGGCAACAATCTGCATTTATTTGTTATAAAATATTGCAAAAAGGGGGGAAAAGATGTCACATGTTTCCCCAAAATTTGGCTAAAAGTAGAATTTCAATCGCTTGAGGTAATACCTTTTCTGAAACTGTGTACATATATTATTCAGCAAATCCAATGAAAATCATATGTCTTTCGTCTCATTTTTTTTGTAAAATTGCGTCAAAAACTTCGTGTAGAAAAAAAGTGTTTGTAAACATTACATTAATTTCTGGACCGATGGCCGGTCTAGCTATGAAAATACGGATTGTCAAACAGAAAACAGCCCATAAAACATGTAAAAAATAATCTTGGTGCTCTTATAAACCATCTTTGAATGCTAAATTAGCACTCAGCTGTCTAAAAATGAATTTTATTACACAATAACTTTCCTATTTGAAAAATCCACAGGGGCCAAAATGCGAAACTAAACTCCTAACTGTGTATTGCTACCTAAACCACTGGGTCGAT
The DNA here is from genome assembly GCA_019925275.1 of Mytilus edulis. Classification (NCBI taxonomy): domain Eukaryota; kingdom Metazoa; phylum Mollusca; class Bivalvia; order Mytilida; family Mytilidae; genus Mytilus; species Mytilus edulis. The sequence continues at coordinate 30,531,873 of CM034354.1, forward strand.
GCCAATGCTGCTGTACGTTTCGTCCCCGAAGGTATCACCAGCCCAGTAGTCAACACTTCGGTGTTGGCATGAATATCAATAATGTGGTCATTTTTATAAATTTCCTGTTTACAAAACTTTGAATTTTTTGAAACTAAGGATTTTCTTATCCCAGGCATAGGTAACATTAGCCGTATTTGGCACAACTTTTTGGAATTTTGGATCCTCAATGCTCTTCAACTTTGTTTTTGTTTAGCTTTATAAATATTTTGATATGAGCGTCACTGATGAGTCTTATGTAGATGAAACGCGCGTCTGGCGTACTAAATTATAATCCTGGTACCTTTGATAACTATCAATAATTATGGAATTGTATGCGAGTTTAATATAAGTTATAGGTTTAGCTTGCTATGAAAAAAAAAGGTTAAATCCATCATCTCAAATATAAGAAAATCAGGAATATGGCAGTTGTCAATTCGTTTGATAAGTTTCAGGTTTTGTATTTTCCGAATTTGATAACGGACTTCCGTATTGTTTTGTCATCGTAGTTCGGAGTTCAGTATTTTTGTTATTTTACTTGTTACGCGAACGTCGAAGATGTCATTTAACAACTACTCTCTGAAAAATGGACTCGGTGTTTTATGTAGACGAAACGCGCGACTGGTGTATTAAATTATAATCCTGGTACCTTTCATAACTACTTGAACCGTAACTTAGGTTGTTCTTTTCTTGTTTTGAACATTTATGTTTGTCATTAGAGAATCTTGTATTCCTACTATAAGTACTTGTTTAGCTCATAGATGGAAATCGTACTCTGACTTTTTTTCATCTGTGTTCTTTGGTCGATGAATATTTTAAGGACAAGCAATTCAACCCGAAGGACATCGAAAAAGGGTGAGGCCTGGCGCAGGGGCCTTACAACTGAACTGAGCAAAATTGGGAAGACCTGGAAATAGACAAAACGAATAGCCATGGACAGGAAGAAATGGAAAGAAACTGTAGTCGCCCTATGTCCTTATTGGAAAGAAGTGGATTAAGTCAAGTAGGTCAATTCACTATATCGTCTTTTTCTATATTCTGTCAAGACTAATCTTTTGGTATATTTTTTTTTAATTCAATATCATAGATTTCTTTTAATGCACACAACCAAAAGAAGGTGTACAGTTAAGGTAGTCTCATCGGTATATATTTCTTGAGATCGAATTTTCTTATACTTCGCCAAAATAAAGATTTAACTATGTGTTTTTTTTTTTCAAAAATACAATAAAAAGTATTGGTCACCGTCATATTTTTCAGTCTATTAGTTGTTGCTTAAAATTGGTTAGATTGTTCATGAAAAGCACGTTTGTGTGCATAAAAAGAAATCTATGATATTGAATTTTGAAATAAATTGTGAGAAGATAGGTTTTATAAAATGATGTTAGAAAAGAAAAAGGAAAAAATGGTGTCACCGAACTTGTTTTCTTGCTAGAAGTTAAAATAAAAACAAAATATCAGTCCAGAATATTTTTTTACTTTTTTTACTAAGAGTTATCTCCCTTAAATGACTTATTTAAAAAAAAATTATCTAAACAAATCAAATTTTGATATTTGTTTTAATAATTTGAATTATACAATAAACCCCTTATACGTGTTCTTTATATAAATAGACAGTCTTTCTAATAAATTCCAAATATGTATCATAATTTTCCGATTTGGGAAAATAACTAGACCGATTGTGAACTGCGATTGTACAGTCCAAGATGGCGCTATACCATGAATTTACCTTAACACATACATTTTTTGTTTGGCCATATCTGCTTAAAGAATATAAAGAAATTATACTACAATATTATCTATTATTTCCAATCAAAAGTACATTGTATTCTGTACATTGTAATGACATCGTTTAAATCATTAGGCCTACAAATTTGTATGTTCGTGACTTTCAGATAATCAAAAGTACATTGTATTCTTATAACTTAGTTTGAATCCCTAAGCCTATGCTCGTGATTTACAAATATAGTTGTATTTATTTCCACATGGCTGATCATCCATCATTGCACCTTGTGTCTGGACTGCTATGCATTCTCCTTTAAGAGCCCCGTCAGGTTGTCCTTCGGCCCAATTAGGGGCCTGAAATGGGTACTTAAACGGGTCAACACCCCAAGTCCATTGGTAGTTGTCTTTATGTCCAGATGTCCAGTAAAAAAGGAGTAGATATCTGTAATTGAAGATGAATATGCATCATCTATGTTGTTATGTTACATTATTGTTTCAGATTATAATGAAGATTGGTACATATTAAAACGTTTAAACCTGCTGCAATTGCTGTCATAAGTTCAGTAGTTGTTGATAATTGATGTGGTTCATAAGTGATTCTCATTTCTCGTGTTTTATATAGATTAGACCTTTGGTTTTTCCAGTTTGAATGGTTTTACACTAGTAATTTGAGGGGCCCCTTATAGCTTGCTGTTTATAGGGTTACTTGGACACTCATGAGGGACCTCATTTATGACAGTCTGTTTTGTTATACGTACCTGGTTGCTAATAACATATCTTTTAAACTCTTTAGATTCCCAAGAATAACTTGAAAAAAAAACAAATCAATGAGGGGCCTCATTAAAGACAGTTTGTTTTATTTATTGTACTTCAGGTTAAAATGCCATATTTTGATTGACTAAAACGAGAGTTTTAATTTACACTATCACATGGCTGAGAGGGTGACAATTTTTTAATGTAACCCTCTCGTCTAGACCAATCAAAAATCGACAATTTAAAGAAAAATAAATCGAATTTACATCAAGTAATTAAATACAAAGCTTAAGTTCTACGTTTTTTGCTCAGAATTTTTTTTTTGACTGTCAAAATAAAAAAAAAACATATTGCTTAACTGTTGCTGTTTTTTACAATACCTGTAACGTTGATATGTGCGTGACGTCATAGAAAGTACTCCTAAAAAACAATTAATCTGTAAAAGACAATAATGATAGGACATTCAGTATAATAAATTTAATAACACATGATAGCTGAGAGGATGAATGAGTAGATTGGTACCACTCGAAAAATGTATAATCAACTTTTATGCTTATGTTTTATATGTTATGTTTGGTGGGAAATGTCATATTAGTAGTTAAATTCACATTTATGATTTATGTCAACATTGTTGTAACAATTAAAAATCATTGTAATAAATTACTTTTGGTCTTCATGGACCCTTTAATTGGCATAAAAATATCTTATTTTAACTTATTTTATTAATGAAAATTTGACCACTGACGTGATGTTATTTTAATTTGGATGTACGAACAGTAAAGTTACCCACTAACTTTTAAAACGACCATTGAGAATCGAAAGTGGTTAGGCAGAGCACACCTAGATTTTGATGTGAAAAGACGCTTGTCTGCTGCAGTTTAGTAATATTTGGTGATATCTCAGAATTGTCAATTCAGGACATGAAGTTTCACAGAACAATGTAATGAATTTGCTCAGATAAGAACAATTATTTATATTTCTGACAGTGTTATCATTTAACTTGTCATTTTGACATATCGAACAGACCCGGGGACTATTTATTTACGTGGCGGTCGTTGTATGGTTTGAAATTTTGTTTTCATTTTATTATAAATTTATTTGGGGTTCAAATATTTGTTTCAGGATTTTGTCCATGGAGTGCTATGCTCAGTTTTGGAGCGGAAGCGTTTAAATGGTCGGACAACATATATTTCCAAATACCAGTTGTGATGTTTAGTTTAACGTATTATAAAACGGCCAGTATTTTTGTTTTGTGGCAGAAATTAAGTATTTTGCGTATGTAGAAGCTGTGGTTAGTTTCACCGGAAGTTGATGTTAGTTTTAGCGGAAGTCCGTGTTTGATTTACCGAAAGTGGCATATCAGTATAAAAGATGTGCAATTAGTGAAATATTTAAATAAAATAAATATATAGTGATCCAAACATCTTATTGATGTAACAAGTGTTATACAAGTCAATATCAAATAGTGAAAAGTTTATGAAAATGAAGGTTTATATTAATTCAATCTGAAAGTATTTGATGTTCCAAGCAACGTCATAGATCTTGACCGCAAACAGAGTGTATGGTAGTGGCTGTCATGAGACATTACTCTGATTAGTTTCAATTTATACTAAATTAACATTTTAGTTGTGTTTATTTTGTTTACTTGTATGCATTTGCATGTTCTATTTATGTTTAGTTTTGTTTCATTTTGTTCAGTTCTGTTTCATTTTGTTCAGTTTTGTTTTAGCAAAATATTTTTTACTTGTATTTCTATGATGTAGGCCAACTGACAATCCGATTATCCTAGGTCTTTACACACACTTTACAGATTTGGCTATACTTGTTGGACCTTTTGGATTATAGCTCTTCATCTTTTATATAAGCTTTGGATTTCAAATATTTTGGCCACGAGCATCACTGAAGAGACATGTATTGTCGAAATGCGCATCTGGTGCAAGACAATTAGTACCGTAAATTTTATTACAGGATTTGACTGTCCTACTTTAAAACACTTTTGAGATCACATGGTATAAAGCTTTCATTCATGGTAGGATTGTGTGACATCAATTATAGTTGCTTTGTTATTTTGTAATTTTGACTTAAACATATTTATGGGAGATTTGGGTCTCATTACAAAATCTGAAAATGCGATGTTTAATGTAATCTGTATTCCTGTTGAGCAATTTATCATCTACACTTTTTCATCGTTAACAATTGCGCAAAATCTTGCTATGGTTGACTTTCTTTTTTTCATTTCTGTGTCCAAGTCTTTAAGGAACAATGTCTAACGAGGGTTAGATTTGTTTAGTGAAGATAATAAAAATAGCAACATGCATTTAAACACATTATACCTGTTATATTCAGTTGTATGATTTAAGAAACATTATAATAGTGCATTAATTACATTGTTTGAGACAGGATCATTATTTCGAAAGAATCCAATTACAAAAAAAATGTCGCTTCCTGGTTTACATTAATAATCAAGTTGAAATCATTGTAATTGTCCTAAACGTTCGTCGTAGCGTCATTGAAATGAACAGCTGCTATGGTAAGGTTACCTTCTCTGGTGCTATGGTAAGGTACTTGTTTTCCTCTGGTGGTGAAATTTCAATCATCGGCTGATATGAATTAAGGTAATCTTGTGTTGAATCCCACTGATATTCAACGGAAGATGAAGTACTACCACTACTCTTCAAGGAACGGTCATCCACTTTCAAATTGTTTTCTTGGTTTTCGGTCTGAATAATTGATAGTAATTGGCACGGGTTGTCTTGGTTATCAAGACTTTTGCTTTCACAACTATCTCTGGTATTTGAATCATGTATAACATCAAGATATTCAGACGACATTTGCATTTGTTGTATACGTCGGTCATCTAGTAGATCTTCATCATTAATAATCTCATATAAACGGTCCGCTATTTCAATATTTTGGATTTGTTGAGGTATCGAAGAATGCTGTGTTTGGTTTATAGTTATACATTTGTTTTTGGTCAATGGTTTGTACTTGAGGACAATAAAGCAAAGACATATCCCAAAACCAATTACTACAACTGATAATGTGGAGTAAACAATTATTTCTCGAGACAACAATCCTGAAATTGTAATAATTGATAGTTTATTTATTTTCTTAATATCAAATAATGAATCAAAATAGGTTTAATGTGATGTTCAGTGGTTGTCGTCTGTTTATGTGGTTCATAAGTGTTTCTCGTTTTTCGTTTTATTTAGATTAGACCGTTGATTTTCCCGTTTGAATGGTTTTTAACTAATACTTTTTGGGACCCTTCAGAGTTTACTGTTCGATGTGAGTCAAAGCTCATTGTTGTAGGTCGTACCTTCACCTATAACGGTTTATGCTTATAGATTGTTACTTAGATGAAGAGTTGTCGCATTGGCACTTATACCACATATTTTCCTACATCTAATAATGTAATGAACAACAAATATAAAAAAGGTAACATGATTGTGAATGAGACATCTTCCCGTAAGAGACCAATTGACACAGAAATTCACAGCTTTCAAAAATGAACAAAGTCCGTACCGTTTTGTCAGTAGAACAAAATAAATGAACGGAAAACAAATATGAAAGACAGCAAAACACGACAACCACTGAATCACTGGCTACGGACTTGGGACAGGCACATTTATACAGTCTGTTTTGTCCCTCTTTTATACAGAATGTGGCCGGGTTTAACATGTTAGCGAGATATTAACAATAGTCCCATGCTGGGACAATGTTGAATCAGTACAATATAAAAAACGAACTTTAAAAAGCAGTTGAAAAATGTTGAGCTCATCCAATCGACACAAATATAAAGAAATATAACAACACGCATGGACATGACCGGGTACATGTATATCCCAACAGCAAAATGACAGACCTGAGAGTACTCACATTACCTGACTGACAGCTAGTTCAAAACCGATAATAATTAATATAAAAAAAACAAATGTAAAAGCAAATATCCTTGTTGCTGAATCTTTTTTATTTATTTAGTTTGTATAATGTCGTTTAATGTTCACTTATTTGAATAAATATTGTTTAAACTAATATCATACAATCATGCATATAATCCTAAATTAGCAAACAGTTCAAATCCATCATATAATGAATTTAGTGTAAAGATGTCATACACATGTAAACAGTCAGAGAGAAACATGACATTGTGCAATCCCAATATACAGAAGTCGACTGATAATAGATCCTGAAAGTGCGAGGTACATGTAACCTGTTGGAACAAGTATTTATTCTTGCAACAGTTTAAAAAGAAAAACAGAACATCACAAAAAAAATATTTTGTTTTAAAAGTATCAATATCAAATTGAGTAAATAAAGAGGAAATATTTTCTTTTTCAGATGCATATATGATGAAACATCAAGAAATATACAACAAAGTAAAAATGGCACTGACACCCTGTAATAAAGTGTTATCCAATGTTGTGTTGTTGATGGTTTTATTCCGCAAAACCTACAAAAACCATTCTATGGTTTTATTTCGCAAAACTTCCAAAAATCATGTTGTGGATAATTTCTCTATTTCAATCGTCAATTTTACAAACAAAGTTAGATGCAAAAACGATCTTGGTTTTCGTTGGTAGAATAAGACTTGATGAATAAAATATACCTTGAACACTGCAATCTTTAGTTTCCTTGTCATATGCACTCGTTATATCTGAAAATAACAAGTTTCAATTAGAAGGCCTAATAAATCGGAATAAGTAGATTGTCAGTTTTGGTTTTGAATATATTCGTAAAAACATTCAACTTATAAATATTGTTGCACATATTGCCCATTGTTACACATTTTTTTTTGTTCATTTATTTTAACATGTGTAAGGCCGATAGTTTTCTCGTTTGAATTGTTTTACATTTGTCCTTTCTGGGCCTTTTATAGCTGACTATGCGTTATGAGCTTTGCTCATTGTTTAAGGTAGTACGATGAACTACAGTTGTTAGTGTTTGTGTTATTTTGTCTCAGGGGGAGAGTTGTCTCATTGGCAATCATACCACGTTTTTTTTTATATTATATAAAATATAGTTTTTGCAGTTATTACATTACTTTTATTTTTAAAAATTTTTATGTTTTCTGCAAAGATGTAGGGATGTAGATAAAATAGTTGCGCGTTACAGAATTGTGATCAATTCTGGATGTTTCATAGACCAATTCAATAGGCAAATATTATAATTTATTTTAAATTAAATCCCGGTGTTCAATTGTTTCATGAATTCCACAAACAGCGATGTTCCTTTCGAATTATTATAATAGTCGTAATTAGTTTCATAACTGTTATGTACTTCAATATTGACATTGCATCAACTAATTTTAAAGTCATTGTGTGTAATGTCCCATAAACAGTTCCTAAAAGGTATAACGTTATTGCAAAATATGTATGTCCGTTCGTTATCAATATATTTAAATACATGCAATGAATTCAAAACTAATTCCAGTCTTGTGTGTGAAAGGCTTATATCCGTAGTCTTCTTAGATATTACATTATATCAAGTAGGCTGGATATTACTTATGTTCATTGCGGCAGAGTCAAAAAGTGCTCATCTAAAACAATGCTCTATGTTCCTGCCAATCGATGGTTTTCATATGATAAGCAGTGGGAGGTTGAGAGCTTAAAGGATATTGATAAAAAAAAAATAAAGCGTCAATGTTCGGATTTATCGGTTTGAACGGTTGAAAATTGAAGTAATGGATAAAACACATAGTTTTATGCATACATAACATTTCATACTTTTTGGAAACATGCCAACAATGAAGCCCTAGCATGAATATTCGAAAAATATTTGCTTCCTAACCTACACTATCAATTATTGAAACTGGAAAACACCTTAATGACATTTATGCATATAAATAGTTATCAAACTACACCATAAAAATACTCGGTACGATACATATAGATTCTTACATTGATACCAGTGGATTATTGGATTTATCCAATCGAGATAATTAAATTATCAAATTTAAAGTCCGAGTCTCGGCGAGGACTTTAAAACTGATAGTTTAACTATCCAGATTGGATAAATCCGATAATTCACGAGTAACTATGTAAGAATCTGTTTCTCTGATGATTAAAAAATTTATACATTGGGTTCGGAAAGAGATAAACTTCCATAGAATTAGTGAAATATAATTACCACTTCCAGAGTATGTTCCTGTTCCTGTTCCTGTAATCAGTTGTGATGTTCTATCATCTACAAATTTCCAATTGCTTTTTGAAGAAATAATTAGTTCATGCCTTGCACTATGCTCATTTTAACATGGGTATATTTCTGAATTATTTTTTTTTTAATAGAGAGTTTGTGAAGGTAAACTGCAGGCATATATACCAATGTTAAAATGAATATAATGCATGGTATGTTAGATGTATTCCGTTTCAAAAAGGATTATTTGTATTCATAAATTTTGTAATTCGAAGTGGATATGTAATACGCGTTCGAAAGGCAACCATAAGCTAAAAATGATAAAACAAAACCAAAATATTAACGGAAAAAGAACCAAATACATCAACACATGAAGACTATTTCAACATCAACACAACAATGCATGTCCATCTCCGGTATTATTCAAAACTAACGTTAACAAAACAATTCAGGCGTCAATCAAATGCATCCCTTGTTCTATTGGAATTTGAAATAAGAACGCCATAGTACTTAAATGAGAAAGAAAAGGGCATGTAAAATTTGTTCCGATTGTGACAAATAAATTTAGCAATAAACACAATCAAAAGAGGGTCAAAATATGTCAAAAGGACATTCAAAGTACGTTGGATAGATGCGTACAATATAGTCACCGAGTTTTAAATTATGTAGTGAGAGAAAATCAAATATATCAAGAAAGTTAAGTAGAAGGATAGTGCTTACTTCTTTTCTTTCTACATAAGACGTTCCTGAATGAAGTTAGCCACATAAGAATTAGAGCAAAAGTGGAAAAGACAAGGCTCTATGTTGAAGGCCGTACTTTACTTTCTATGAGATAAAAGGTGAGTTGTCTCATTGACACTCATATCACATCTTCTTATATCAATAAACGATTTTCCAAAATTCAAATATTTCAGAACAATACAAACGTTACCTTAAAGTCGAAGAACATATATATTTGTTTAATTGAATAAAAAATCAAAATAAATGCATAATATCATGTCACGCAAAACACTGTGATGTTGGCATTCAGGTATACATGATTCAATCATTGTAACAAACCTTGTACTCTATTTTCTGAGCTTTTCTCGGGTGTCATGGTTGTTGTTCTATTTAGCATTCTAGGTAGATTTGGAGAAACTAAGAGAGAAATTTAATTTCAAATACCTGTACTACTCTTGATTTTTATCTATAAGAAGTCAAAAACATTTGAAAAAGCGCTTGTGTGTATAACGAATGTTTCATTTATAGAAACAGATCACTGAAAAAGACGATCTTAGTAGCTAAATGAACAGCAACTTGGATATGTGGTTTCTTCCATATAACTCGATTCAGAAACCGTTCAAAAGAGCAACTACAGGACTAATGTTATATTTTAGCAGTGTCATAATTCGAAATATCGCTTATGTTTCTTTATTTGTTGATTCGTAAACGTATGTATAGGGTATAAGCGAGTGGTGTTTTTGAAGACAACTAGATATTGCCACGAGTTTAAGTCCGTATTTTTAGTCTTAACCCCTTTTTAAAAATAGAAAGTGACACACAATCGCCTTTAGTGATCTACAAATAGGTGTTTGTCTTTAAGTGTATTTTGACAAACCGCTGACACGATACAAAGCTACGCAATAACCAAAAATATTTTTTTTATGAAATAATCAGAGAACACATAGACTAAAATATAAATCTAAATGTTGATTGTTATGTGGTTTTATTGTCAGTTTACAGACTTGCAAAATTTAAAAACATAATTTGTGTAAGGCTTCCAATGTGATCTTTGACAGCTGTAGTATCAAAACAATTTGGTCTTAACCAATAAACACCTCTTAAAATATTGTCATTTTTTTAGGGAAATATTTTAATCAAATAGTTTGTAGATAAATAATCAGAAAATTATACGTTGTAAGTCATTTAAACTTTAATTTGCTCACTTGACGCGGCTTGCTCTGATATTATAGTTGATGGAATAACACACCCTTCAGCATTGTCGCAACTGCAATTGAAATGTTATTTAGTAAAGAGAAACTGATGACGTTTGTCAGAATTTGTCAGATTTGTAATGTTTACTGCATTAATTAGTCATATATTTTTTCACTTGATCTTTAAGATGCATGTATTATCAAATAATCGTTAAGAGAATGAGCTCTGTTATCTAAATATTTTTCTCTTATTAATAAGCTACAGTGCACATTTTTTTTTACTTTTTAACCTGTGTATGTCTGTTTGTTTTGTTCACACAATTTGTCAGTATATGTAAAGGTTCAAGCACTAAAATATATGGCAAGAGTATCTAACACAGAAATGAATCCGTTGTTATATGATGCATACTGCACAACTAAACTGTTGGATGAAACAGGAACCTTTTCTTGGTATACTTTTGTAAAAAATATAACTCATGAAAATAATTTAAATATATCTGATATACAAAATATTGACTTCATAAAAGAAAAATATAAAATGAATAAACACATGAAAGATATTATGCAAGAAAACTATAAAAAGCTGTTCTTTAAAAAATTAAATTCTTTAACAGAAAATAATAAATTATTTATCTATAGTAAAATCAAAAAAAATATGAAACTGAGCCTTATTTACTTAAAGAGAATAACTTTGAAATAAGGAAAAAATTTACTAAATTAAGGGTAAGTGACCATATTTTGGAAATTGAAAGGGGTAGATACAAAAATATAAAAAGGGAAGAACGTTTATGTCAACATTGTTGTCTAAATAAAATAGATGATGAAGAACATTTTTTATTTACATGTATTAAAAATAAAGATTTGAGACTTCAATTTTTGCAGAAAGTTAGAAATACCTATTCTGATATAGATAATATGGATGATGTGGATACATTGGTTTTATGTCTTTCGTGTCCGTCAATTATGCAGTATACGGCTCCATTTGTTAAAAAGTCATGGTCACTGAGGAGAGTGGACTCAACAACTGCATGATAGATACTTATATGTATATAATGTTTGTTCTTTTGTTGCTATTTTGTATGATGTATTGTGTTCATTTATATATGCCTTCAACCCCATTGGGGTATAAATGTGCATTTATTCAATAAACTATTATTGTTTGGAAAAAAAAAAAAAAAAAAAAAAGTATAATAACATGCGACTACCATACTGGTACAAAATGTAAGAAATTGAGCTAGCTGTAAAACAATTTTAGTCCACCATTTTCCAATAAGGACATGCTTTTACTAAGAAAGGAATGACAGACTTTTTTCCATTCGTCTGATGTGATGGAGCTTTTGAGCTTGCCTTTTGATAAGGGACTTTCCGAATTCTAATATCTTTTGAGTTCAGTAGATTTTTTTTCTTTCGGCTATTATCGTATGTTTCTTTATCTGACAACTATTGTGTGAATAATCAGAACGCATTTACATTTCTTGTTTCTTTAACTGACAAATATTGTGTGAATAACCAGAACTCATTTACATTTCTAAAGCTGAACAAAAACAATCCTGGGCACATCTTTCACCATAAGTGTTACTTGGACAAGGTCTGCATTTTTGCCCTTGATCTGATGTGTATCCTATGGAACAAACTGTAAGATAAAACATTTCACCATTAATGTCATATATATAATTTTGTTCTTTTATGTTTTCACCCACACAAAAAAAGCTACCAATGCAAACCGAAATAAAAGTATCGTTAACCGATTTCACAAAGACATGTTACCGCTTCTTGTAAAAATTATGCTTTTAATAGTTACTGTACTTAGATATTTAATTGTTAAGATTTAGAGGAAATTTCATCAAAATTATGATAAGGGATTTTAAAGGAGAGCGGGATATAATTTTGTTCAGTAGTGCTTACATGCTTGGCTCCAGAAAAACCGTGAACGTGAACTGCATCAATAACCGTGCTATATGGACCAGTTTGTATAAAAAAATAAAAAAAGGAGATGCGGTATGATTGCCCACGGAACAACTCTCCACAAATGACCAAGTGACACAGAAATTAACAACCATAGACCACTGTACGGATTTAACAATGAGCAAAGCTCATAATGCAATGTCAGCTATAAAATGCACCGAAATGACAAATGTAAAACCATTCAAACGAGAAAACTAATGGCCCAATTTATGTATAAAAAATGAACGAAAAACAAATAAGTAACACATCAACAAACGGCAACTACTGAATTACAGGCTCCTGACACGGGACAGCCACATACCTACAGAATGTGGCGGGGTCAAACATGTTAGCAGTATCCAAGTTTAGCGTGTTAAGTACTGCGCCATTCATTTTCAATAGTTCAATTTTTAATATCCTTATAAAAAAGCATCATCCTTTGTATTGAAATGTTAAGTAGTTTAGATTATGCAGGTTTAATGACTTACCGACACAATCATTTTCTTTTTCTTCATAATCAGCACAACACCCATTTTTTTTACCACTAAAAACATTCAAAATATGTCTGCATAAAGACTACGTGTTGAAGTACGCACTTTGGCCTATATTTGTTAACTTTTTATACATTGTGACTTGGATGGAGAGTTATTTCATTTGCACTCATACCACTTTTGTCTTATTTATATTTACAATATATTTTATTAATTAGATCAAATTTCGATTTCATTGTCACATGATTCAGAAATAAATAGTGTGTCTGCTATTGCATAGACTTAACTAGACGCAAATATCGATTCAACAATGTAAAACTTGACTTGAATTCTTGAATTTTTAAAACATGATATAAATATTTTCGGAATTGTTTTCTTTTTAAAGGCTTTTTCTATATTCATCCAAGACTCGTCATATTAAACGCAAAGAAATCAACTATCTCTAAAGCAACATTTGTCGGAAGAGGTTTAAAAGAACATGTCCCTTCTTTCACATGAGAAATAACAGAAGCTAATGTGTGAAATACAGCAAGCTTAGAATTGATTCTAACCATCATTACATAACTTATCTAAATTAAGCCTTTAACAGTCCCAAAATTACTTCCTGATCATTATCAAACACATGGAGTTAGATCATATAAAAAAGAAACATTGCTTTAATTTTCCTCAAGTGAACTTTGGTGGGTGCAAGTCTCACTGACAATAAAACCACGTCTCCTTATGTCATGCTACTACGGAAAATATAGCAAGTTAAAATAATTGAATTAGTTTATATATTCATGAATACAGATTAGAAAAGAACTTAATTTTACCAAAAATTGTATCAAATTTTTTTACAGTTTTATATCTTTCATATTTCAAATTAGACTTACCTTTCAGTTTCATAGATGCACTTTTCTGCACCACATGCCAATGAAATAAGAGATAACAATAATACATCACAAATGTGTTCTCTCACCATGCTGATATATATATGTATATATATATATTATATATATATAGTTTGATCCTTATAGATATGAATATGAAAATTATCAAGGAAATAATTACTCATTCAATCACATATTATATTAACGGAAATCCGAAAATGAGGAAATAGGTCAAATTATACATTATTGATTATTGTCGAGGCTTATAATAGTCCTTTTTGTAATTGGAGTATGCTTGAATCCTTAATCGTTTGAACTAATAACAAGATAAATTTTTGTTCATACGATATATTTTGATAGAAAACGACAAATAGTCTATAGATTTATCATTTTTGGACAAATCTATGAGTAAAACATATTTGTTGATTCTGAAACAAATCATTCATGATAAACGAAAGATAAGAAATTGAATATGCTTTTAGGTTCATTTTAACATGTTCATTCATATATGTAATTAAGTAGAACGTTGGAAATGTATTTTTTCAAACTTTTTCTTATGTTACGATACCAAGTGCAAATTGTTCAACTCATCAAAGAAGGGCCTACGTTACCAGTGGGACATTCACACTAGTGGATAGATAATAAAAGGACAAATCCATGGCTTAAATAGAAAACATGAAAAAGACAAACAGAAAATTAATCGGACACAAAACATAACATAGAAAACTAATGACTTAGCAACACGAACCTACGAAAAAACTAGGGTGAAACTGATATTCATCGTAATATGTCGCTTTATGTAGATCTATATAAATGATATACAAAACATGCATTCATATGTGATAGTAGGTCAAATCTGTTGAATTGGTCCACATATTGTCTATAGTCTCCTTTGTTGATATCAATATAATTATATATCCGCTTTTACATCTTATATCTTATATATATCTTATATTAGATATTTTCCTTTTACAAAATTGTCTCACTCTTAGTTCCGCTAGACTCATAAAGAGATTTTTAATATTGAATATATTGACAATCGTGTTTCTTCTTTTGCTGATAGATATCCTGTTTGAACTTGATCTACTAATAGTAGAGTTGCTGCTTACAAGGAAGCTCCAAAAGATAGTTCTACATGATCTTAGTGATGAAGTTGAACTCATCATTTCGAATATCGTATAGAAGTTATCTAAAGTTGCTTGACCGTTCTAGAATTCAGTTTCTCAAATAAAGATTGATATGTTACAATTGTCAGGACCATGATCCCGTCCTTTTTTCCATTGATGGGACTTATATAATATAAGTTATCTACGTTGATATCGATAATAATGATGATGATGGTGATGATGATGATGATGATGATGATGATGATGATGATGATGATGATGATGATGATGAATGATGATGATGATGATGATGATGATGATGATGATGATGATGATGATGATGATGATGATGATGATGATGATGATGATGATGATGATGATGATGATGATGATGATGATGATGATGATGATGATGATGATGATGATGATGATGATGATGATGATGATGATGATGATGATGGATGATGAATGATGATGATGATGATGATGATGATGATGATGATGATGAATGATGATGATGATGATGATGATGATGATGATGATGATGATGATGATGATGATGATGATGATGATGATGATGATGATGATGATGATGATGATGATGATGATGATGATGATGATGATGATGATGATGATGATGATGATGATGATGATGATGATGATGATGATGATGATGATGATGATGATGATGATGATGATGATGATGATGATGATGATGATGATGATGATGATGATGATGATGATGATGATGATGATGATGATGATGATGATGATGATGATGATGATGATGATTGATGATGATGATGATGATGATGATGATGATGATGATGATGATGATGATGATGATGATGATGATGATGAGATGATGATGATGATGATGATGATGATGATGATGATCGTTTATTTTGAAATTCTCGAAGCATTTACTAACTTGGGAATGTTACCAGTAAATATACATGTGCAATTTGTTTATATTGAAATCTGTGGTAACCTTTTATTCGAGGTAGGGTAGTGAAGCAAATTAGTGTTAGTTTAAACTGTGAGAAGTTATGGGCATATACACGTTGAAAATATGCAACACATCCTTATATTTTGACCTTTGAACAAAAATGTAGTGCATATGAACTTTCAATTCTAGGATAAGATAGCCGTAAAAGGAGTTCCTATTGGAAATTGCATTGTTAATGTTTACAGAAATGCAACCTATATAGGGTGAAAAAAGAGAACATTCAGATTTTAACCAAATTTGATTCATCTCACAGATTTAAAAGAAATTAACTCAAATATGAATTTTATAAATATTTAATAAAGATTGATAGAACCCTGGGCCTCAAATATGATGACTCAGCATAAATTCACAGTTTACAGTATGCTAGTTTACTTAAAGTCCTGAATACAAAATTAATTCATAATATTTGCATATATGTAAGTTAAATTATTAAGAAGTTTTTATATTTACTCTTCGCAGTCATTGAAACTCATAGAACCTTCCTGGATATTATGTTTAGTTTATGGATAGTTTGGGGTGTTTGTGTCCTTTCGATAACCCAAAAGTAAGCCGTAACACCTAAATATGTTTTTTTGTCACCAAGGCGTAAAAAATACAAGCTAGAAATACAAAAGTATCTCAACAAAACTTATAATAGTGTGTTCTATCCTGAATATGTACTAAAGGGCATATTCAACAGTTTATTTTTGACGGTGAGAATTTTTTCCCGTAAAGATATTTCATTCTTCAATTGACAGAGAATAAAATTTTACCAAAAATAATATTTGTTGTCGATTTCGTTTTTGCAAAAAATACTCCTGAAAATTGGACATTTTTGCAATTTTGAAGAAACAAACGTTTTTTATTTAAAAAAAAATAAATATGATTTTTTAATCAACATATACTTATATAATGGGGCTCAAATTGAAGCAACATAGTTCAAGATGGTTAGAAAAATCTAACTTTACCATTTAAAAAATTAATTCTTACTCAAATAAAGCCAAAAACGTCATGGTTATCCCCAAAAACGGCAAGACATGTACATTTGAAATGCACATTTTAGATTTTTTTAAATATTTCTAACGGTGTCGATTTGACCAAAGTAAGATATGTTATTCTTTGAAAAAAATGGAACGTCATAACGTTTTGAAAAATATTTGTCACCATACTCGTTTTTGAGAAAAATCCAGTAATATAATATTGTTTACTCTATCCCTTCCGTAAGCCTCACAAATTGCGCCAAAAATTAAGACGTTTCGGGACGTAACGTTATATTTCCCCGCTAATTTTTCAAAGGCAGTGCGACGTTGTTGCAGACTGTGACTTTGTTGGATAGTTGTCTCGATAGCACTCATATCGCATCTTCTTATTTATAATGGACCAGTATCTGTACGAGATAATAATTATTGTGTTCGTCAAAATTGTGAAACATGCAAACAATTAATCCGAATAATTCAGTCGTTATATTCCGCTGATCTAAGATTACAAGTAGGAGAGATCGATTACGGGGAGGGACTGAATTATTCGGGTTAGCAAACCATGGAATTACAAACTATTAAAATAGTCCCCGTCTCTGGTATACGGTATTTCATCCCCCTTTTAAAACAAACGAATTACACGTTAGAAATCCGTTTCTGTGTGTCGGTCTATAGTACAAAGCAGGGTTAATTTTCATATTATATTTACATTTGATGTTTTTGTTCTGATTATTCATTTTATATGCCACTTGACGTCCATCATCCATAATCATTATTTATTTTACCGTTACTTTACAAAGAAGTGTTTTTCTTACACTGATTTATATTACACTGTCTATATAATTTCACATATCGAAATCAATAAAGAGCATTTGAAATTTTGCAACCAAACACTTGTCTAAAATATCTCCGACTCTATATTATATATTCATGTTGCAGTTTTGTTTTTTTCTTTCTTTACAGGCTTCTAGCTATAAAAAAAATCTGTATGCTGACTCTTAGTGTTTTGAATTATATGTGTCGTTGGGTTGCTGTCGTATTAATGTATACCTTTAAAATCTTTTTCATAAAAAAAAGTATTGATTGGGTATAGAAATATTCACATCTCTGGACTGCTCCCGTCCAACAGTTACGTGTATATATCTCAGATGTATAAATTTGCAGCCTCGTTTAGTCGAAATAAAAATGTCGTAATATCAGACGCATAAAGTAAGGAGAGTTTCGCGTTATCTATACGTTAAAATACCATCTAAATAAATGGTTGAAGCGATATACGAACTTCGAATAAAATCTATAAACAACAGCAAAGGTCACATGAATCTTCAAATAAGTCGCATCTGTTGCGCCTTTTGCAGTTGTAGATGAAAAAAATACTTTGATTAACAAAACAGTTCAGTAAGACATTAGCTTGGAGAATAAACGAAACGGCCGAAAAATGTTGAATGTTATTATAAATTGTGGCCATTTTTTTCGTGTGTTTTTGCTTTTATGACATATTTACAATATATAAGTATATGAAATTGACACGGTAATTTTTCCACATAAACGAGCCTGACTGCCGTGGTATAACGCTTCAATATATGAGTTATTGAATATATACACAATGGAAATTGTTTTCTGTTCTACTGCCCTCTACATAGTTTGGCTGCATACAATGTAACCACTGATGTAGACATTGATTATTCAAACAAATGAATTCAAAGAGAAAGATGCGGAAAGAAATTCTAAAATTTTCGTTTAGAAATAAGATATAAAATAAAAATAAAATACCAAAACTGGAGTACTGTTTGAGACACTTATCAGTTGAGAACTAATGATTATGCATCACTATATGAAACTGATGAATTGATTGCTCCCGTGCTCCAGTGGCAAATATCTCACGCATATTTACGACGAGGCGAGAATGGATCTGAAGTAAATGATTGATAAATGTACATTATAAAGATATAAAGAGTGTACTAGCGGTAAAATGTATGCCGTACTAGATAGAGTTGAATAATGATCAAAATATTGACACCCCCCCCCCCCTCCAATTTCGAATTATGGTATTTCGATGGCTGTTTTTTTTCCAATCCTGTTATGGACCCGCTGACTTAAGAGGGCGTATCTAATTAGTCAAGACCTACACTGGTTTTTTGTTTGTTAAATTATACTTATTCCCTCATACATAAGTAAACACCAACATCGTCAGATATTTTCCACTTGTATGTCAGTGTATATATTACAATGTTTTCCTAGTTCAATGTTTTTTTATTACTGTGTCATCTTTTGTTTACATTGTTTTCCGGTTAAAGGTCGTAGTTATTTAAAGAGCTACTGTAAATATATTAGCACTTCAACGCAAAGCTAGATGCATGATAAATGTTAGTTTTACGCCGTATTTTATTTTTCTCAAGAAACCATTTTTTTCATCTTTCTCAAGTAAAACCAAACTTTGAGCTTTTTTTTTATCCTGAATGACAATCTCTCGGAAAAGTTTGGTAAAGAACTAATTACAATTTGTGTTGCATTCTAATGCAATAATAAATCATTACGCATTTCCTTTCTACTGTATTGAAGATAATTTTCATAAAACGGAAACTTAAGTGAGTATGGTCTAGTAATGATAAAGATAATTGTAGTTCTTTTATAATAGACAAAAAGGACAAAGATATCTTTTAAGTTTTGAGTTCTAGTTCTGTTAATATTCTGTATGAGTTTTTTGCCGATTCCCGCCGTGCCCTTTCCTTTGAGGAAAGAAACCGCCCTTTCCAGATGGCCATTATGACGTCGTTAAAACACCGTGATATTACGGGGAACAATAGACGACGGTTACGTTTGTTATTACCTCCCCTGAAACTGTTGGATATGCCCTTGATATTCCAAATTGCTAGAAATAGCAGACGTATTTTTGAAATTTGAGGCCATGGGGCAAAAAACATAGAAAATTGCCTACCCCTGGATCATAAAATAAATAATTTAACTTGTAAATTAATTAATTAGAAGCTACATGTAGTAACGTAGGAATGTTACACATTTGATTTGTTCAGACATCGTTGTCAATAATAATGGTATTTTGTGCGAGTGTCATATAAGTTACAGGTTAGCTAGCTATAAAAAAAAGGTTGAATCCATCACGTTCTACATAAAAAAAAATGCATGTACCAAGTCAGGAATATGACAGTTGTTGTTCATTCGTTTGATAAGTTTAAGGTTTGTATTTCGCCATTTGATTACGGACTTTCCGTTTTGAATTGACATCGGAGCTCGGTTTTTTGTTATTTTGTTATTTTACCTTTTACGCGAACGTTGAAGATGTAAATAAACAAAGAAGTCTGAAGTATTGACTTGTTGATTACAGACATTTCGAACGTAGAACATAGTTTTTTTTCGAAATTCGTTTGTTTTGATTTTATGTTTTTCTGTTACCTCACTGTAATAGTTTGGGGGTAATCCGAGTTTCAAAATCAAGTTTGACCCCCACAATTGACTTTATATGACTTTGTAACGTCATTTTGTGAAGGGTTATTTATAGATTGTTTCCCTTTCTTTTCTTTGCTTGAACCAAAAATAAGGTTGTCCCTATCTTGTTTTGAAAGGGTTTTTTTTGTCATTATAGAGACTCTTGTATTCCTACTATACAGTTCTCATTTAGCTCATAGATACAAATCATTCTCTGACTTTTTTTTTCGATTGTGTCTATTGGTCGAGGAATATTTTAAGTACAAGCAATTCACTACATCTTCTTTTTCTATATTCTGTCAGGACTAATCTTTAGGTATTTTTTTTTTAATTCAATATCATAGATTTCTTTTTATGCACACAACCTAAAGAAGGTGTACAGTTAAGGTAGTCTCATCGGTATATATAATTATTTCTTGAGATCGAATTTTCTTATACTTCGCCAACATGAAGATTTAACTATGTTTTCTTTTTCAAAAATACAATAAAAAGTATTGGTCACCGTCCTATTTTGTTGCTTAAAAATGGTTAGATCGGTCATGAAAAGCACGTTTGTGTGCATAAAAAGAAATCTATGATATTGAATTATGAAATAAATTGTGAGAAGACAGGTTTTATAATATGATTTAAGAAAAGAAAAAGGAAAAAAAGTGTCACCGAACTTGTTTTCTTGCTAGTTAAAATAAAAAGTTAAAATAAAAAAAAAACATTAGTAGAGAATATTTTTTTACTTTTTTTACTAAAAGATTTATCTTCCCTCAAATGACTTAGTTAAAAAAAATATTCTAAAAAAATCAAATTTTGATATTTGTTTTTAATGATTTGAATGATACAATC